>JAUCMX010000030.1:2444693-2639513 GCA_033459395.1 Hemibagrus guttatus | reverse complement strand
CTGAATTATGAAAAAAAATATGATTGTTTATATTAAAGTGTAAAATGTCATAACAAACGTGAAAAGGCTGATTCATATGAAAAATGATTTAAAATGTCATGTTCATCATTTTTCATCGAACAGGCTTGTTTCCTATAGCAGCGCAGAGTGCTCCCTGCAATGTGCAGTTCAGGAGCTGAAAATGCGATTGCGAGAGTTTCAAGGCGCTAGGAGCAAGGGAAAGTGGTTTTTCTGACAAACGCATGTTTGCAGCTGAACGGGCAAGGTGACAATGACTTTTTTCACATCTTTGGTGTCGACTATGATACTAAACATGATTGTTTACATTAAAATTCCAAATTTCAAAATAAACATAGGAAAGTCATGAAGTGAGGCTGAAAGACGTTTTTATTGACTTTTCCACCTTTTTTGGCTGAATTATGAAAAAAAATATGATTGTTTATATTAAAGTGTAAAATGTCATAACAAACGTGAAAAGGCTGATTCATGATGAAAAATGACTTAACATGTCATGTTTCATCATTTTTCATCGAACAGGCTTGTTTCCTATAGCAGCGCAGAGTGCTCCCTGCAATGTGCAGTTCAGGAGCTGAAAATGCGATTGCGAGAGTTTCAAGGCGCTAGGAGCAAGGGAAAGTGGTTTTTCTGACAAACGCATGTTTGCAGCTGAACGGGCAAGGTGACAATGACTTTTTTCACATCTTTGGTGTCGACTATGATACTAAACATGATTGTTTACATTAAAATTCCAAATTTCAAAATAAACATAGGAAAGTCATGAAGTGAGGCTGAAAGACGTTTTTATTGACTTTTCCACCTTTTTTGGCTGAGTTATGAAAAAAAATATGATTGTTTATATTAAAGTGTAAAATGTCATAACAAACGTGAAAAGGCTGATTCATGATGAAAAATGACTTAACATGTCATGTTTCATCATTTTTCATCGAACAGGCTTGTTTCCTATAGCAGCGCAGAGTGCTCCCTGCAATGTGCAGTTCAGGAGCTGAAAATGCGATTGCGAGAGTTTCAAGGCGCTAGGAGCAAGGGAAAGTGGTTTTTCTGACAAACGCATGTTTGCAGCTGAACGGGCAAGGTGACAATGACTTTTTTCACATCTTTGGTGTCGACTATGATACTAAACATGATTGTTTACATTAAAATTCCAAATTTCAAAATAAACATAGGAAAGTCATGAAGTGAGGCTGAAAGACGTTTTTATTGACTTTTCCACCTTTTTTGGCTGAGTTATGAAAAAAAATATGATTGTTTATATTAAAGTGTAAAATGTCATAACAAACGTGAAAAGGCTGATTCATGATGAAAAATGACTTAACATGTCATGTTTCATCATTTTTCATCGAACAGGCTTGTTTCCTATAGCAGCGCAGAGTGCTCCCTGCAATGTGCAGTTCAGGAGCTGAAAATGCGATTGCGAGAGTTTCAAGGCGCTAGGAGCAAGGGAAAGTGGTTTTTCTGACAAACGCATGTTTGCAGCTGAACGGGCAAGGTGACAATGACTTTTTTCACATCTTTGGTGTCGACTATGATACTAAACATGATTGTTTACATTAAAATTCCAAATTTCAAAATAAACATAGGAAAGTCATGAAGTGAGGCTGAAAGACGTTTTTATTGACTTTTCCACCTTTTTTGGCTGAATTATGAAAAAAAATATGATTGTTTATATTAAAGTGTAAAATGTCATAACAAACGTGAAAAGGCTGATTCATGATGAAAAATGACTTAACATGTCATGTTTCATCATTTTTCATCGAACAGGCTTGTTTCCTATAGCAGCGCAGAGTGCTCCCTGCAATGTGCAGTTCAGGAGCTGAAAATGCGATTGCGAGAGTTTCAAGGCGCTAGGAGCAAGGGAAAGTGGTTTTTCTGACAAACGCATGTTTGCAGCTGAACGGGCAAGGTGACAATGACTTTTTTCACATCTTTGGTGTCGACTATGATACTAAACATGATTGTTTACATTAAAATTCCAAATTTCAAAATAAACATAGGAAAGTCATGAAATGAGGCTGAAAGACGTTTTTATTGACTTTTCCACCTTTTTTGGCTGAATTATGAAAAAAAATATGATTGTTTATATTAAAGTGTAAAATGTCATAACAAACGTGAAAAGGCTGATTCATGATGAAAAATGACTTAACATGTCATGTTTCATCATTTTTCATCGAACAGGCTTGTTTCCTATAGCAGCGCAGAGTGCTCCCTGCAATGTGCAGTTCAGGAGCTGAAAATGCGATTGCGAGAGTTTCAAGGCGCTAGGAGCAAGGGAAAGTGGTTTTTCTGACAAACGCATGTTTGCAGCTGAACGGGCAAGGTGACAATGACTTTTTTCACATCTTTGGTGTCGACTATGATACTAAACATGATTGTTTACATTAAAATTCCAAATTTCAAAATAAACATAGGAAAGTCATGAAGTGAGGCTGAAAGACGTTTTTATTGACATTTTCACCTTTTTTGGCTGAATTATGAAAAAAAATATGATTGTTTATATTAAAGTGTAAAAACAAACGTGAAAAGGCTGATTTATGATGAAAAATGACTTAACATGTCATGTTTCATCATTTTTCATCGAACAGGCTTGTTTCCTATAGCAGCGCAGAGTGCTCCCTGCAATGTGCAGTTCAGGAGCTGAAAATGCGATTGCGAGAGTTTCAAGGCGCTAGGAGCAAGGGAAAGTGGTTTTTCTGACAAACGCATGTTTGCAGCTGAACGGGCAAGGTGACAATGACTTTTTCCACATCTTTGGTGTCGACTATGATACTAAACATGATTGTTTACATTAAAATTCCAAATTTCAAAATAAACATAGGAAAGTCATCAAGTGAGGCTGAAAGACGTTTTTATTGACATTTTCACCTTTTTTGGCTGAATTATGAAAAAAAATATGATTGTTTATATTAAAGTGTAAAATGTCATAACAAACGTGAAAAGGCTGATTTATGATGAAAAATGACATGTTTCATCATTTTTCATCGAACAGGCTTGTTTCCTATAGCAGCGCAGAGTGCTCCCTGCAATGTGCAGTTCAGGAGCTGAAAATGCGATTGCGAGAGTTTCAAGGCGCTAGGAGCAAGGGAAAGTGGTTTTTCTGACAAACGCATGTTTGCAGCTGAACGGGCAAGGTGACAATGACTTTTTTCACATCTTTGGTGTCGACTATGATACTAAACATGATTGTTTACATTAAAATTCAAAATTTCAAAATAAACATAGGAAAGTCATGAAGTGAGGCTGAAAGACGTTTTTATTGACTTTTCCACCTTTTTTGGCTGAATTATGAAAAAAAATATGATTGTTTATATTAAAGTGTAAAATGTCATAACAAACGTGAAAAGGCTGATTCATGATGAAAAATGACTTAACATGTCATGTTTCATCATTTTTCATCGAACAGGCTTGTTTCCTATAGCAGCGCAGAGTGCTCCCTGCAATGTGCAGTTCAGGAGCTGAAAATGCGATTGCGAGAGTTTCAAGGCGCTAGGAGCAAGGGAAAGTGGTTTTTCTGACAAACGCATGTTTGCAGCTGAACGGGCAAGGTGACAATGACTTTTTTCACATCTTTGGTGTCGACTATGATACTAAACATGATTGTTTACATTAAAATTCCAAATTTCAAAATAAACATAGGAAAGTCATGAAATGAGGCTGAAAGACGTTTTTATTGACTTTTCCACCTTTTTTGGCTGAATTATGAAAAAAAATATGATTGTTTATATTAAAGTGTAAAATGTCATAACAAACGTGAAAAGGCTGATTCATGATGAAAAATGACTTAACATGTCATGTTTCATCATTTTTCATCGAACAGGCTTGTTTCCTATAGCAGCGCAGAGTGCTCCCTGCAATGTGCAGTTCAGGCGCTGAAAATGCGATTGCGAGAGTTTCAAGGCGCTAGGAGCAAGGGAAAGTGGTTTTTCTGACAAACGCATGTTTGCAGCTGAACGGGCAAGGTGACAATGACTTTTTTCACATCTTTGGTGTCGACTATGATACTAAACATGATTGTTTACATTAAAATTCCAAATTTCAAAATAAACATAGGAAAGTCATGAAGTGAGGCTGAAAGACGTTTTTATTAGTATCATAGTTGACACCAAAGATGGAGTCACACTGCGCTGCTATAGGAAACAAGCCTGTTCGATGAAAAATGATGAAAGATGACATGTTAAGTCATTTTTCACCATAAATCAGCCTTTTCACCTTTGTTATGAGATTTTACATTTTAATATAAACAATTCATATTTTTTTTCATAATTTGTTTTGAAATTTGTCAGAAAAACCACTTTCCCTTGCTCCTAGCGCCTTGAACATCGCGCAGTCGCGTTTTCAGCGCCTGAACTGCACATTGCATGGAGCACACTGCGCTGCGATAGGAAACAAGCCTGTTCGATGAAAAATGATGAAAGATGACAGCTTTATGAGGTTTGTTATGAGATTTTACACTGTAATATAAACAATCATATTTTTTGTCATAATTCAAGCCAAAAAGGTTTTTTCACCTTGAAACGGCTTTCAACCTCACGTAATGCCTTTCCTATGTTTGTTTTGAGATTTTGCATTTTAATGTAAGCAATCACGTTAAGTATCATAGTGGACACCAACAATGTGAAAAAAGTCACTGAAACCTTAATGCCTCTCCTATGTTTATTTTGAAATTTTTATTTATTATCATAATTCAGGCAAAAACGTGAAAACATGAACATATCACAGGGTGAAAGTTAAATTTGTATCTATTTCCCCTTAGTTTTCCATGATCAGTTAACTCAGTAAACTATGAAATGAATCTCAGTAAACTATCAACACTTAGTCAAAATGATGAGAGAGTCAGCAGATGAGAAAATGCAGTTTTATTCTGCAATGCACATGCATTTCTGAAGAGAGCAGCTGGTCTGCAGATGTTTGAAAATTCCCCACTATTTATACATGTTTACTCTACTTCAGTTTTGTTATATCACCCTCCTCGCACCCCCTAGGTGCCTCCCTCTTCACCTTTGCATATGCATATTTAAATGCCTTTTCAATGCTGTCTCATGTTTGGGTCCCTCCTACCTCATACCCATACTTTACCATAGTTGATAGTAAACATCACTTTCCCGTTTGTCCCAATACCACCCCTGCTTTTTTTTGGGGTCATCCTCCCTTTGATGAGGTCTTTTTTCCTATCTTTGGCTATGCTATTAGATACACAAATTATAGCATACATGTCTATTTCCTAGAATTGCTCAACATTGGTGTCTACATATACGTGCACACTTCTGTGTTACTTCATTTGTCTGTGGCCTTCTCCAGCTATCTCTGCAGATCATTCTTGACAGCCAGATCCATGATGTGAACTTTTCTTCACCCTGTTACCATGCAATTGACACTTCATGTTGGCTAAATGTAAGAAGAAAAGTAAACGATTGCAAAAGTAAGCAGTTTTATGTTTTCTTCATTCTAATTTTGAACATTATTTTGCAAGTCAAGAAGGGCATTGGTGGCTCAGTGATAGGTTTCTTGTCTATCATGTGGAAGGCCTGGGTTCGATCCCCAGCCACTGGATGCAGTGCTGGTCCCAAGCCCAGAAAAATGGGAGGGTTGCATCAGGAAGGGCATCTGGTGTAAAACATTTGCCAAGTTGTTGTGCGGACCAGTTGGTCCGTTGTGGTGACCCTGACCAGGGAGCACCTGAAAGCAACTCATTTTGCAAGGCAAACTCTTTTTTTTTCAAATTGAAAAAAAATTAATTGCAGTCTAGTCTTTATCGTTTGTTTTGCAACGTGCGCAGTTTCGTGTTCCACATTATTTAGTTTACCATCTTTTTCAAAGATCACAGTAACCACATTGTGCCTGGTCTGTTTTCCTTCAATCTGTTCCTCGCACCTGACTCATCCAAGGTTCCCATGTTTCCCCTTAGCTCACATTGTGCCCGTCGTGCTATTTTTCAGAGAAGTCATCATCTGTTGTCTGTTCTGGCCACTGAGTCTGCCACTTTCCTGGATCAGCTACCTGAATCTCCCTCTGAAGCCTCCATCCCTGAAACCCGCGACCAAACCATCTACTGGCAGTGGACCCACACTGCTTCTCAGGGCACCCAGACTGATCATCTTGACCTCACAGTAACCTTTCATCACGAGTCTATGTCAGTCTGTGTAAGTCTATGTTTCCAAGCCATTGATATGTTATTAAATGATTATTTTTAGTTAGTTGCACTTCTCTTTTTTGGCTAGACACTATGCAAGCTTTTCCATTGTACTGATTCCACATCCTCTGTACTTTCTGTGTCTGCACTTATTGTTTTTTCTTAAAGAAAACACAGTAACCTAGCCTGCCCTCCACACTGTCTAGGCCTTGAGCCTTTAAGCGTTTTTATTTTATTTTATTTTATTATATGCCTGCTAAGCCTGGTGTTAAGATTACATAATCACATGATATGCTATGCTATTACACTAGCACATTAATACTTATGGTTATGCTTGATTATCATAATTTTACATTAGGCAAAGCCTGCTACTATTCACCATCTATATAATTTTGATTGATAACCACTAATTTTATAGGCAAAGTATTGCTAATTTCAAACACAGCATAAAATATAAAACAAAGCATAAAAGTTTTTCCGACATCACTCCCCCCTCTTGAGTCTCACAATCGACCTGTACGCATCTTAAGCTCACTGCTCTGTGCTCTTATCCCTCATGAACTGTGACAATATACATATGACGTTTGTGCACAATGTCCTTATAGATGAGGCACACTTCTTTCTTCTGACCCAGGCACTTTACGTACTGTTGAGAGTCTGTTGGAGCTAGCACTTCACCAGTAGCTCATCACTACACAGCCTAGTGTATCACATGGATACTATCTAATGTTGATTAGACATCAGAGACATTTATAGTTCATGAATATATTCTAAGTTCCTTACCACAGACATTTATAACGCTTATATACATATATGGCAATGCATTGAACTAACATAAGCAAAGCTATGGATCAGTTCCACCACCAATAGTGAGTTTTGTATAAGTGAGATATCCATCACGGTAAAGGCACTCGAATACGTCGGTGGGACCGCTACACATCCCAAATGTTCGCGTGCATCATCAATTGAGCCGCCCGTCCCCGGGTAGCCACTGCATCGGAGTCCTTGTCTTTCCAAGTGCCAAAGTTTGAAGGCATGGGTTTAAGACTGTTCAACTGCCTGAGCTGGCCTTTTGAATGAGAGGTCCACAGGACGTACCCGCAGAAAAATACTAAAACCACAGAGGCTGTTGAGGATTGCACAACGTTACGTGTGACAAGAAATCCATGAGCCGCAGAACTTCGGTAAATCTGAGCCACAGATATGGACCGACAAAAGTAGTATGTCTCTACCGTCAGGGAAAGTCCACGAGGAAGCTCAAAATCTGTAGAACAATTTTGAGCCAACCAGGCTGATTCCACGTAATAGAAGTTAGCTCACGTGAGTATTTTTTCGGTTGGCTGCATTGCTTCCATACTAAAGGTCCAGTCGGTATCCATACAGCAAGGGTAAAAAACTCTCCACCTTGGCTCTGGGTCCTCAACGTCGTGCTGAATTTCCAGGACAGCCATTATACTGCAGCATGCAGCACACTGGGGTGGTTGCCAGTTCAGATGGCGGTGGTTCTTCTGTTTCTCACGTTCTTGTTGTCTGCACAGAAGAGCCCTCAGCCCGGCCCCATGGCAGTGCGGGCAGTGCCTACTGGCATTCAGGTTCTGGGAGGCGGCCATTATCCTGCACACAACATTTATGTATACGCACACACAGGAACAAAACAAAGAGAGGTCGAGGACACAGATGCCACACATAACAACAACAATAAACAACAATTTTAACTTTTACAGTCATGATAAGTCAGATTGTCCAGAAAGGGGACAATCAGATTTTTGTTGTGGCCCGTCTTCATTCATGCTACCATCGGTGTCGATGTTGGGATCTTGCATATGGAGTTGCATATACTGGCCAAAAAGGGTATCAGAATCAGAAAGAGCTTTATTGCCAAGTATGTTTGCACATACAAGGAATTTGTTTTAGTGTTACAAGCTCCAGTGCACAGAGATAACAACAACAATACAAATAACAACAACAAAAAAATAGAATGAGAAATAAAAATACACATATTTAAATAGGAAAATAAAGTAATTTGTATGTACAGGATAGAATAGAATGAGTTGAGATGAAGGGATGTGGGGGTGGTAACAAATAAATATGAGGTTATTGCACTTTTTATTTTTATTTTTTATTATTGCCCAATGTTGGGAACATTCAACTGTTCAAAAGATAGATTGCTTGGGGGAAGAAACTGTTCTTGTGCCTGGCTGTCCTGGTAGTTGCTGCTCTGTAGCGTCGGCCAGATGGCAAAAGGTCAAAAAGGAGATGGCTTGGATGTGAGGGGTCCAGAGTGGTTTTCAGAGCCCTTTTCCTCACTCTGGATGTATACAGTTCTTGAAAGGTGGGCAGGGGAGCACCAATAATCCTTTCAGCAGTCCGAACCGTTCTCTGTAGTCTTCTGATGTCTGATTTTGTAGCTGAGCCAAACCAAACAGTTATAGAAGTGCACAGAACAGACTCAATGATGGCTGAGTAGAACTGTGTTAGCAGCTCCTGTGGCAGGTTGAACTTCCTCAGCTGCTGAAGGAATTACAATCTTTGTTGGGCCTTTTTGATAGTGACGTCTATGTGAGTGTCCCACTTCAGGTCCTGAGAGATGGTGGTGCCCAGGAACCTGAATGACTCCACTGTTGGTACAGTGCTGTTCATGATGGTGAGTGGGGGGAGTGCAGGGGTGTTTCTCCTGAAGTCCACTATCATCTCCACTGTTTTGAGCGTGTTGAGCTCCAGGTTGTTAAGACTACACCAGGCAGCCAGCTGCTCAATCTCTTGTCTGTAAGCAGACTCATCACCGTCCTGGATGAGGCCGATGACTGTAGTGTCGTCCGCGAACTTCAGGAGCTTGACAGATGGATCAGTAGAGGTGCAGTCATTGGTGTAAAGGGAGAAGAGCAGTGGGGAGAGGACGCAACCCTGGGGGGTGCCAGTGCTGGTGGTGCGGCTGTTTGACATGAATTTCCCCAGTTTCACTAGCTGATGCCTATCTGTCAGAAAGCTGGTGATCCACTGACAGATAGAGCTAGGGACAGAGAGCTGGGTTAGTTTGGTCTGGAGGAGTGTTGGGATGATGGTGTTGAAGGCCGAACTAAAGTCCACAAACAGGAGCCTCACATAAGTCCCTGATTTGTCCAGATGCTGTCGGATGAAGTGCAGTCCCATGTTGACTGCATCATCCACGGACCTGTTTGCTCGGTAAGCAAACTGCAGGGGGTCCAGTAAGGATCCAGTGATGTTCTTCAGATAAGCCAATACCAGTCTTTCAAATGACTTCATGACCACAGACGTTAAAGCAACAAGTCTGTAGTCATTAAGTCATGTTATCTTGGGTTTCTTTGGGATGGGGATGATGGTGGAATGTTTGAAGCAGGCAGGGACTTTACACAGCTCCAGTGATCTATTGAAGATCTGTGAAAAGATGAAGGCCAGTTGGTCAGCACAGGTTTTCAGACAGGCTGGTGTGACACCGTCTGGGCCTGGTGCTTTTTTTCTCTTCTGCTTCAGGAAGATCTGATGCACATCATCTTCACTGATCCGAAGTGCAGGGGGGGGGGGGGGGGTTGCTGGGGGTGTTAATGGTTGTGTAGAGAGATGTTCAGATGGGGCGTGGGGTGTTAGACTGGCAGTTTCAAATCTGCAGTAAAACTCATTCAGCAAGTTGTTGATTGGCCTCAGTGCTGGGGGATGGTGTCTTGTAGTTTGTGATGTCTTTCAGGCCTTTCCACACTGAAGCAGGGTCGTTGGAAGAGAACTGGTTTTCCCGCTTTTTAGCATAGCTCCTCTTAGCCACTCTAATCTCCTTATTCAGTGTGTTTCTGGCCTGATTGTACAAGACTCTGTCCCCATTCCTGAAGGCATCCTCTTTGGCCTGACGAAGATATCTGAGTTTTGCTGTGAACCATGGCTTATCATTATTGAATGTTAAATAAATCCTGGTAGGGATGCACATGTCTTCACAGAAACTGATATAAGATGTTACAGTCTCTGTGAGCTCATCCAGATCAGTGGCACCAGCTTCAAAAATACTCCAATCAGTGCATTCAAAACAGGCCTGTAAGTCCTGCTCTGTTTCGCTGGTCCATCTCTTTACAGTCCTTACTAGAGGTTTAGCAGATTTAAGTTTTGGCCTGTATGTAGGGAGAAGATGAACCAGGCAGTGGTCAGAGAGTCCTAAAGCTGCTCTGGGGACAGAGCGATATGCATCCTTTATTGTGGTGTAGCAGTGGTCCAAAATATTTTTGTCTCTGGTGGGACACGAAATGTGTTGTTTGAATTTTGGCAGTTCATGTGAGAGATTTGCTTTATTAAAGTCCCCGAGAATAATGATAACAGAGTCCGGGTGTTGTTGCTCTGTGTGTGTGATCTCATCAGCCAGGTGTTGTAGAGCCGAGCTCACGTGCGCTTGCGGTGGAATGTAAACACTCACAAGAATGAATGAGGAAAACTCCCGCGGCGAGTAGAGCGGGTTACAATTGATGAAGAACACTTCCAAATCAGGACAGCACATCTTCTTCAACGCTGTTACATCTCTACACCACCTTTCGTTGATGTAGAAGCATGTCCCACTGCCACGCGATTTCCCGCTGATTCTGCGACCCGATCCCCTCTGAACAGCTGGAAGCCCGGCAGATTAAGCGCGTTGTCCGGAATGGCGTCGTTCAGCCAGGATTCGGTAAAACGCAGAGCAGCAGAGTTTGAAAAATCCTTATTTGTCCGGGAGAGCAGAAGAAGTTCGTCCATTTTGTTGGGTAGAGAGCGGAGATTCGCCAGATGGATGCTAGGCAGCACCATTCTAAAGCCGCGCTGTCTGAGCTTGACGAGCGCGCCGGCACACTTCCCCCGCTTGCGCTTCTTAAAGCGTTTGAACAGCACCACTGCTCCGCCAACTACAATGTCCAGCAAAACGTCTGAATAATTGAAAACTGGTAGAATATTGTGTGGTGTGTTCTGCCGAATGTCCAGCAGTTCATCCCTAGTAAAACTGATTAAGTTTGAGAAACAAAAAACAGGAAAGACTAACAAAAACAAAACAAACACTGGAGAGCTGCACACTGAGGTGACCATCTGCGGCGCCATCGTGAACACTCCATCACTCCATCGTACATACCCACTCCACTGGGTATGTACAGTTCTATCCAGCAACGCACGCAAGCACGGTATCCCACAACATACAATGAGTCCCATGACCAGTAACACTGTTAGAATGGTTGTTCTGAGGCGTATAAGTCCAGCAAGCCAGTCAGTGGAAAATAGCCAGTCAAACTACTCGGGGTCAGGAGTAGCATTGTTAGACACCATCTCATCTCGCGCTGCCTTCATGCGTGTCAACAGAGCGTTAAGTGTATGCAGAGGAACTATAGTGCAGCAATCTTCTCCTACCATTTCACATACTCCCTAGTCCGACCTACTCATTATGTCTATTGTGTAGCGGTTCTGTACAGTCATAAGGGTCGTGGCATGGAGTTGTTCCAATACTAGTTTTAAGGCTTCAATGGTGTGATTAATAAACCTCTGCTGATTATACCAGATATAGTTGATCCATGCTGTATTTCTGCGTATTTGAACCATTAGAAGCAAGATATTAAGGGTGATAGAGGAACTATCACGCATTGCTAAATGATTGTCTGGTACACCGACTGGAATTCCACTCCAATCTACATAAATTTTTGTATCTAGGCCCCATTTTGGGAGTAGTGTGGATTTAGTCATTCGTAAATACTTTTTCCGATAGGAGCCCCGTGAACCAGTGTGTGTGAATACACTGTTAGTGACAGTATCCGTGAGATCGCGTTTAGGGCGGCGTTCAGGTTCATACATGGATGCAAGTTGTGTGTCATTAAGGGCAATTATAGTGAGCCTTCCTTCCAGTAACACTGGAGCACAAATTCCCTGCAATAACCTGGGCAAACTGGTTAGCATGTTTGCCTCACACCTCCAGGGTTGGGGGTTTGATTCCCGCCTCCGCCGTGTGTGTGGAGTTTGCATGTTCTCCCTGTGACTCGGGGGTGTCCTCCCCCAATCCAAAGATATGCGTAGTAGGTTGATTGGCATCTAGACTACTAGTCTGTAGTATGAGAGTGTGTGTGTGTGTGTGCCCTGCGATGGGTTGGCACTCCGTCCAGGGTGTATCCTGCCTTGATGCCCAATGATGCCTGAGATAGGCACAGGCTCCCCGTGACCCGAGAGTAGATCAGATAAGCGGTAGACAATGAATGAATGAATGATTCGTTTGTTGTATTTTTTTTATGAGCATGCAATTTTTTTTCGAGAATGATACTTATGACGGTGATTTGACGCCATAAATGTAATTTAAAGTAAAGTAACACTTTACTGAATGAACTGGACAGGGGTCGAACAGGGCGCATGCGCAGACGGGCGCAAAAAGCACGGAAGAGCGCCAGTAAAGGGCGAGCGGCGGAAAATATACCACAGCCGTAGTGGTTTAGCAATACCATTGAAAATGAATGGAAAACGGCTTAGGGAGTTTTAGCTAAATAATTCACACGTCCAGGGTTTTGAGTCTCACTGTGTGTGTGTGGAGTTTGCATGTTCTCCCCGTGCTTGGTGGGTTTATTCCGGGTATAATTGCCCTTAACCGGGTGCTCCGGTTTCCTCCCACAGTCCAACGACTAGGCTGATTGGAGCCTCTAAATTGCCCATGGTGTGTGTGTGCCCTGCCATGGGTTGGCACTCTGTCCAGGGTGTATCCTGCCTTGATGCCCGATGATGCGCACAGGCTCCCCGTGACCCGAGAATAGATTGGATAAGCGGTACAGACAATGAAATAAAAAAGATCCAGTTCTCTTAGCTGTGATGAGAAGTTTGACCTCAGAGCTGAAGCCAGGGCAGCACAACCTTCATCTGTAATACTGCAGTAACTCATCCTGCAAGAAAACATCCGTACACTCAACACACTCAATTTTAGCACTGAAATCATGAACTATTCATTCACAACTAATCATAACCAAATGGTTATATACAGTAGATTTACTCTCCACCTCATGCACACAACAATGAAAATTGTTATGTATGTGTGTTGATCTCACACAACCTGGCAGAAATATGAAATATCAGGACTTTGATCTTCAACACAAAAACAGCAACAGTACAACTAAAGTTTAAAATGTAACAGATGTTTTTCTAACAGAAAAATCAGAGAACAAGAAACCACATCAGCACATTTACAGGAGCAGCAACATCTCTTGCACGCCGCATCGCTCATATTCGACCATTAGGTCAAGTACATAACATGTGTGAGAGCGTGCAGCCAACAAACAATACACTCTGCTCTGTGTTTCTACATCAACACTGCAAATATAGTGCATTGTATTGCAGAAAATAATTATAAAACTGTACACTGTCATCTTCCTTTGCAGTTAACAAATGTTTTCAGGAAGATTATTCTGGATGTTTTTGAAACAGAGTGACAGCCCTCCTACAGCTGAGCATAATTAATGCTATTATCTTTTATATCGTGATGGTCTTACTCCAATTTTTCCAGTGCTTTCTGGAATAACTGGAGCCTGTTTATAAAACCTACTAGAACATCCAGTCAGTAAGACATTATAATAATCCAACCTAGAGGTAACAAAAGCATGAACTAGTATTTCTGCATCTTGTAGTGACATCATATTTCATATCTTAGCAATATTTGTGATATTAAAGGAGGCTGCCCTAGTTATATTACATACTTTAGCTTCAAATGAAAGACTGGAGTCAATAATGACACAGAGGTCTTTTACTAAATAAATATGATGAGGCAGAAAGACCATCCAGTGTTACTGTATAATCGGAAAGCTTACTTCTTACTGCATTTGGTCCTAGTTCAAGCACTAGTTCAGAATTAAGCAGGAGGAAGTTAGTAAGCTGTCTAATGTTCCTCAATCTTATTTAGCTGGTGCCTCTCATCTGGCTTTGCATCTGGCTTTGCTTCCAAAAGGTAGTATATATAAGGAGAAAAGCAGTGGACCTAGAATAGAACCTTGTGTAACACCAAACAAACGTAGTATGCACTGAGAAGCCACCCTTTACATTCTGATAATGATCAGTCAAATAAGAATTGAGCCAAGAGAGAGCTGTTCTCATAACACCAATATTTTCTAGCCTATTAAGTACAATAGTGTGATGAATGGTGTCAAAAGCTGCATTAAGGTCAGAGGCCAGAATCTGAGGCCAGTAGTAGGTCATTTTCCACTTTAACCAGTGCTGTCCTATGTAGATATAAGCAAAACTGCTGTGCTGCAACCTTTTCTAGGATAAAAGGGAGGTTAATGGGTGGACAGCTGACAGGGGTCGAGGTTGGGCTTTTTTTTTTAAATCAGAGATTTGATAACCACAAGTTTAAAAGATTTAGGCACATAGCCAGTACAATGGAAGAATTGGTTATTTTTAGATTTTTATTTTTTTAAATTTAGTTTGATGTCATGTATGTTTTAATATCCTAGCAGTCTGTTTTAAGGTGTGTGTGAGGTCATTGTGCCAGGGGGCTAGTGTTTTTTACTCTCTAATAATTTTTTGTCTAAGTGGAGCTATATTATCAATGTTGAAGCAAAACGTTGACTCTAAGAAAGCCTGATCAGGTTTTGTGGGGAAGGACGGTGTGCACTGAGAATCATGGGGGATAACTCTGGGAGACTAATGAAGAAACAGAAGTAGCAGACAAATCTATGTTTAATATGGTACAGTGGAAAACTGCGAATATCATTCATTATGACTGGGTCCTAGTACTTGATTAACCCAGATTAACCCATCTTCTGACTTAATATTACAGTCTCTTTGTCAAGGGAAAAAAACTAGGTTTAAGGCAAATAGACCTTAAAACTAGGCAAATTCACAGAGGAATTATGAAGAAATATGGCCCTACATGTCTGTAAATAACAATTAGTGGAATTTTCTTGGTGGACTTATTTTTCTGTGGCTATATAAGTTAGTATAAACATGTTACAACTACAACTACAAACATGTTTTTGAAGAGCTCCTACATGAAAAACTACCTTAGAGAACCTATGCTTTGAAAACCTAAGGCTCTAAGATTGCAAGCTAAAGGCCTAATTTAATAAGCCTAAAGGGTTTGGTTTAGCCAAAGCTCAGGTTTTTCAGTGGGTGCTTCACTAAGGAGAGCAAACCTGTTTGACATATGAAGTGGAGAGAAGTGGTGCTCCTATGGATAAGCCTTAACGTTAGCTTTGGCTTCATGCTTTACCCTGCTGTGAGGGCTATAATGCCGGAGAATGGGGATTACTAACTCCACCTAAGGCATCCAGATTTTCCCCTACGGACACTACACTGCCATCACTGTGTCTGGTTTTGCACCTTGCTGCAATCTTCTCAGTCAGAGTACTAACATTCACTTATATAACGTAAAATTACTGTTAATGTGATAAGTGATCTAACCTCAGTATCTCCAGTACATTGTGTGTGTATGTGTACCTCAATATCTTCAGTGCGCATTGTGGAGAAGAATGGTCATTATATAATTGTTTCGGGAACTTTATGCAATGAGAATATAACTTTAGCAAAATTTTTATACCCCTAATTTAGATGGTCAGTTTCTTCAAACAGGCTCTCTCTCTTTTTCCTGATCTAAATTCACACTCTCTTATACTTGGGGGAGACTTTAATTGCTGTCTTGACCCAGTTTTGGACCACTTGTCGTCTAAGCAATGGGCCCCAGGCAAATCCTCTATTTACCTATAGTTATAGTTTCTTTTCTGAATATTATCATATTGGATCATGCCTCTCTTATCCTTGACAGGACTTTTTCGAACTTGCCTTTACTTAGGAGAAACTGGCGTTTCAATACTTCATTCTTGGTGGATGAGAATTTTATTTCTTTTGCTGCCGACCAGATTTCTTTTTTCCTAAATGTCAATAAATCAGTGGATGTCTCAAACTCGGTAGTGTGGGAGGCATATATGAGAGGCCAAATTATTTCGTATGCCAGTACTAAAAGAAAGCATTCCAAAGAAAAGCAAACATCTCTTGCTAATGAGATTTCCGGACCTGTATAAGAGTCTAAATTGAAGTCAGAACCCGATTGACTTTCGACCAATGAGATAGAGGGTCTTTTGAGGAGAACCAGGAGTGTTTTTTACGAAAGTGGGAGAAATCTGGAAAAGTATTGGCTTATTAGTTGCATGGGTTCCAGGCAAAACAATTCCTCTCCTCTCCGCAGAGGAATACTGAAGATTTTCTTGGTCGATTGAATGTCCTCATCTTATCATCTGATGGTCATAAGGATTTAGAAGGATTTCATAATTTCACAGGAGGAAGTGAAAGCTTCTATTGCTTCCCTACAATCTGGGAAA
This sequence comes from Hemibagrus guttatus, assembly GCA_033459395.1. Taxonomy (NCBI): domain Eukaryota; kingdom Metazoa; phylum Chordata; class Actinopteri; order Siluriformes; family Bagridae; genus Hemibagrus; species Hemibagrus guttatus. Next base: position 2,623,073 of record JAUCMX010000030.1, on the reverse strand, counting down.
TCCCCAGGATCTGACGGTTTTCCGTCAGAGTTTTATAAAAAATCCTCTACACAGCTTGCTCCTTTTCTGACGACTGTTTTCTCAGAGGCCTTTGAGAAAGGAACTCTCCCCCCAACTTTAAATCAAGCATGTATCTCTCCAGAATGTGTTATCTCTTTGGATGCTGAGAAGGCATTTGACAGAGTATCTGTCAATCTGTCAGCCTTTCTTTCTTGGATTAAGTTACTTTATAGTGCTCCTTCTGCTGTAGTCCTGACCAATGGTCTGTATTCTCAACCATTTAACTTGCATCATGGATGCCGACAGGGCTGTCCATTCATTCATTGTCTACCGCTTATCCGAACTATTCTCGGGTCACAGGGAGCCTGTGCCTATCTCAGGCGTCATTGGGCATCAAGGCAGGATACACCCTGGACGGAGTGCCAACCCATCGCAGGGCACACACACACTCTCATTTACTCACACACTACGGACAATTTAGAGATGACAATCAACCTACCATGCATGTCTTTGGACCGGGGGAGGAAACTGGAGGATTCGGTTATTTGCTTCTTTTGAACAGTTAGTGTCTCATTTTGGTCTTATTAAATCTGATTTCTTCAGAGTCTCGCAAGTAAGAGATTATGTTAAGTCACTTCTATCGGACCTTCCAGTGACGCCTCCTGAAAATCATTTGGATAGTTACCTTTCATGTAATATACTAGCTAAGGGCTCAATTTCCATTATTTACAATTTAATGAATAATCAGGCATCTTCCTCCTTAGATAATATTAAGAGAGCTTTGGAGGAAGACCTTGGCGGACCACTTTCAGATGACACTTTCGGATGACAAGGGCTGGGGTTTGTTAAATGCTATGTATATTGAAAATTCAATAAAAAAATATTAAAACCAAAAATATAAAGTCTACATGACATTTTCTGCACAACCCGGATACTTTAGGTATTGTAGTGGGTCACCATTGGGGAGAGATTAGGCTAACACTTACACCTAGGGTATGATTCATCACACCTCTACTTTGTCCTCTCCTGAGGACCTGGAATCTCTATCCTCTGTCTATTGCTCAGAAATCCAATCTGGCAAGGGAGACCAGTCTGGCATTCACATAAGGTTTTCCAACCAGTTCTTTATTCATACACATGTCATTGTCCATAGTTGTTCCAGACACAAGAGACATTTGTTTTACAGTAGCATGAATTAGAAAGGATTTAAGTATAGGCACAACACAGCAAAACAAAGCCCCCTATGGTCCAGATGTTATGTGACCTCCTGTCTTAAGGGTCTCAGTTTATTTATGGCTAAAGTAAATATTCCATCAGGTGCAGTTGTGTCAGGAAAGTGCAACACTGGTCTTAAAAACAACAAATGCACATCCCTTTATCTGACAAGAGCCTCGGCTGAACATTCATTCATTTTCTAGCGCTTATCCGATCTATTCTCGGGTCATGGGGAGCCTGTGCCTCTCTTAGGCGTCATATACATTTACATTTCTGGCATTTAGCAGACACCCTTATCCAGAGCGACTTACATTTTCATCTCATTTTTTATACAACTGAGCATTTTTGGGGTTAAGGGCCTTGCTCAGGGGCCCAGTAGTTGCAGCTTGGTGGACCTGGGATTCGAACACACAACCTTCCGAGAAGTAGTCCAATGCCTTAACCACTAAGCTACCACATGCCCGCCTGCCGAATATAATAAACATAATTAATCCACTCAGCATTTTTATTAGACCTTATCCAGATTAGTAAAGATTCAAATCCTGACTTCACCTCACCTCTAGCATTAAATTTATTAGGTAAGCCTCTAGAGGTTGTTCTATTGCATCTATATACATATTTGGATCTGCATTTTTTCCCCTGTGACTCCACTTTGTTTTTTGAACAGTCTGTTCAAAGCTCCAGGTTATTATTGTGATTTCTCTAATCATTCACACCCTAGTATATACACCTTTCCATCTTATAGGTAGTGTGGCTTTTAAGAGCTTTCCTCCACAGAGCCAAAATAAATCTGCAACTGCTTTTGTCGGCTCCTCGTTTGCCCTGTGATATATTTGTATTTTTGAAGGAATCTCTTATCTTGTGCTATCTCCTATAATCCCTCCTTATAGTTTTGAACACTTTATGTTCATCATGGGCCTGATTAAACTGATTAATACCTTGTTAGAAAAATAAGGATGCTGGTCATTCTAGGTGCAAAGATGGAGAAATCTCTGCAGCACTGTTCATCCATATCTGGAGGGCACACTCTCAGATTGACCAGGACTGGAACATGGATCCATTAAAGGTTGTTGATTAGCACATTAGGGTCTAAAATAACTATCAAGTGAAATTTTCACTTTCATTGTGTCCTCTTTCAAAAAAATTAGCATAGACTCATAATGGATTATTAAAGTGAAACACTCAATGTTATCTCCACATACTGGCCTCCTTTCACTCCACATTCCAGCCATACAGCACACACACACACACACACACACACACACACACACACACACACACAGAGGGAGAGATTGAGAGAAAAAGAGAGGGGTCTGGATAAATCACAGCAGCTCATTGAGAAAGATTCTGGCCAATTTATTTAGACTGATTTAGAGAGTAAGAAAAAGACAAACTCACACAAAAAATCAGCCAGGCAATTTTGATAGAGATCATCAGGTCTCAGGTCAAAAGCTTTATTTAATGATCACATCAAACATCAGAACAGGACAAATGTGATCTCAGTGACATTAACCATGACATGCATGTTGGTGTCAGATGGGCTAGCTTAGGTATTACTGAAATTGTTGATCTCTGATTTTTACACAAAAAAAGGTACATCAAACCTTGAGATGGACATCATATGACCATATGAAAAAAACTGGGGAAAAAATAGAACATAAATGTAAATAATAGCAAGCAATGTATTTTCAATCAAAAAAGATTAAAAAAAAAAACAGTATACACTGTACTCTTCTCATTTTCTGTGTAATTGGTCAATCCAAATTCAAACCTGATGATTACATGTATTACAAGCGTTATGGATATTTTGTTCATACTTTTATTGATAATTTGGCAGGTTGGACCAAGAAATCCACACAGCGGTGACTCTAACCTCGAGAGGGATCTTTTGATAATGATGATCAGACTACAGCAAAACATTTGATTAATGATCGATGCAGCAACCCAGACTGGGATAATCACTGTTCGTGAAATAAGTCTCAAACAAAAACCTGAGTGAGAAAGAGAACATAAATCTGAAAAGAACAAAGTGAACAAAAAGGCCAGGGTTGTAAGACCAAAAGTAAGAATGCATCCAAGTTCATTCTAGCTGGTACAGTGGTTTCCTCATCAACTGCTTCTCCACCACCTTACGTCTCTTTTAATCACTGCTTTAATGTTAAACCTGTAGACAGACTTTAAGCAGAAGTGTGCTGTTTGCTGTCAGCTCAGAATGACAATGAATCAGCAAATGTTCTGAAAACTATGTTGTTGCCACGCCCTCTCTCACTTGTGATATCACTAAAGATGCAAATGTAGCCATGTCCTTTGTGAAAGTGAGTAAATGCCATACTATAAACCCACCTAGTGACCTATCTTCCAAAATTGAGGAGAGCAGTAGCACCATCTACTACAATTTCACCCTTCACAGAATGAGTGATTTCCCTTTTTGCGAGATGTGGTAGTGAATCGAAGCTTCCCGCTCAACTTTATTGTGAAATGGTTCATTGCTCGAAGCTTTTCAACATGGTGTACAGTAGGGATATCTTGAATAGATTGAATAGCTGTCTTTGCACCCCAGTGGGACAGTGGATTGTTTCATGTAATAAATTAACCACTTTGAAGCCATATAAAAATAGTGGCAATAAGAAAGAAGTCTTTCAATTTCATGTATCCAAGTGGATGTACATACACAATGTATGAATAACTGAGTCTATGAATGATTTTTATGAAAAAGAAAAATAATAAATTAAGTACTGCAGTAATTTATGCATTAACATCTGATTTGTTCAACACTTGCTGCCAGGCAGGAGGGAAAGAGGAAGGCCAAAGAGGAGGTATATGGATGGAATTAATGAGGATATGAAGTGGGTGCAAGTGTTGAGGATGCAGAAGATAGGGATAGGTGGAGAGAGATGATTCGCTGTGGCGACCCCTGAAGGGAAAAGCCGAAAGAAGAAGAAGATTTGTTCAACACTTGCAGCCTTATTTACATAAGGTTTTGTCCTTGCCCAGAACCTATGCCTGTAAACTGGGGAGTTGACATTTTCTTAAGTTAGGAATGAAAGATTTTTATGAAGGAACATGACTTATACAAAAGTGCGGAGTCTATGACTGTGCAGAACATCACATCACAAAGTTCTGCAAATTCTGTTGCCATAACTCCGTTTTGTGAACATACGATGAGCTACGAGTCTGCACTGTATTTTAAATAGTTTACAGAGATTGAAAACACACATTATGGTAAGTATAAATATAGTCGAAAAATAAATATTATTTAATGATTAACATTTATTTTAGAAATAAATTATATTTATACACACACACACACACACACACACACACACACACAAACATACATACATATATATATACATACATACATACACATACACACACATACAAATTAAAGAGTTAAATGCATTTGATAGTTAACGGGCTAGTTTGCTAAATAACATTACAGTGTAGTCTAGCCTGTTGTTGTTAAATGTATGTTTGAGGTTTAAATATGAAATTCAGTCTTAAGCCTAAAACGTAGATTTTATGTTTCAGCCTCCAAAAAAGAAGGGCACAAAGTCTGCAAAAGGAAAGTCTATGACTCCAGTCGATGGACTTTCTCCAGAGAAAATGTCCAGTTAACAGGTAAAGTTTAATTAATATACAAATTGTTTTTATTCTAACTTAATCATCACCTAAATATTCATTGTCTACCGCTTATCCGATCTATTCTCGGGTCACGGGGAGCCTGTGCCAATCTCAGGCGTCATTGGGCATAAAGCCAGGATACACCCTGGACAGAGTGCCAACCCATTGTAGGGCGCACACTCTCATTCACTCACGCAATCACACACTACGGACAATTTAGAGGTGCCAATCAACCTACAATGCATGTCTTTGGAACAGGGGAGGAAACCGGAGTACCCAGAGGAAACCCCCAAGGCATGGGGAGAACATGCAAACTCCACACACACATGGCGGAGGCAGGAATCGAACCCCCAACCCTGGAGGTGTGAGGCAAACGTGCTAACCACAAAGCCCCCTACATAAAATATGATTTTAAAAAATTTAAGCCATTATATCGGAGTGAATAATGCTTTAAGCAGCTGAGAACCCCTCCCCTGTTATACAAATAACTTTTGTACAATTATAAATTTTATATAATGTTATTTAATACAATTTAAAAAAAAAAAAAAAAAAAGACAGCCAAAGGTAATTATAAATTTTGGACTCTGAAGGGTGGGAAGACTAATTTTAGCAAATGCAGGTTAAACTCATGCAAACAAGGCTGTTAGACACCTAAACTTGGCAGGGGAAAAACAAGACTTTTTGTATGTTAAAATAAGAAACAGTGTACGCTGTCTAAGGAATAAACCACTTGGTGTCATGGATGGCTTGGTTAATTCCCTGTTGGAACACCACAGGGCATTCCAGCAGGGGTTTGTTTATACCCTGTGCCATGTGTCTTTGTTTATGTTTTGTGTTCTCATGTGTTTTGCCCCGCCCAGTCCTTAACCCATTCCCGCCTCTGCACACCTGTCCCTAGTGTTTCACTAACTACCTCCCTAATTTATACCCATGTTTATATATATATATATATATATATATATATATTTTTTTTTTTGTTTGCTGACTCCTTGTCATCGGGTGCCATTTTGTTACACAGTGGTGTCTGTTTTATGTTGTTGGTTTTGCACCTCATTCTGTATTTTAGTTCCTAGTTCTGTCCTAATCTTTTCCGGTGTCTGTTCATTTTGTTATTTTATAATAAACCCCTATCTGATGTCTATCCCTGCACTTGGGCCCTTTTTTTCCCCGCCTGGCACCCCGTGTCCTGACACTTGGGGAGTTTCTATTATAGAAAATAATCAACAATGGTGCGTTGTGATAAAGCTGAGTTACTGTTATCACCCTGAAGTTGATGTTTTTCCTCTTACTCTACAAAAATTTGCTGTAGAATCCCTAAAATACACATTGTACTTTTTATTTTTATATACACATTATATTTTTATTATATTTATTTATAGCACTTAATGTTGTGGAAAATGAATGAAACAAGTTACTGTTTCCACTTGCAGTATATCAGCTATAAAAATGTTTATTTGTGCACTGCAGACAAGCATTAACTTAGGAACATTTTTTTGTATTGATTTGCCTTGTAACACTCCGTTGTTTGGTGTAATTCACCTCTTGATTCTCCTTCAGCTGGAAGAACAGATTATCCGGCTGTGTGAGGAGCTGGAGCAGGAGCGAAAAGAGCACAATTACTGCCAGCTGGAAAGAGATAAAATACATGCCTTTTGGGAGATCACCAAAAGTCAACTGGAGGAGAAGAAAGCTGCCATCAGGACCAGGGACAAAGAATTGGAAAAAACTGTAGAGCGCCATCAGGCTGAAATCAGGGTATCACTAATAATGATCAGCATTCTTCAGTGACTCAGATGATGTATAAAAGGAAGTGTCTGAAATGATGCATGTTCTTGGTCTTCAGATGTACGAGCAGAACGAAAAACACTTGCTCTACGAACAACAAAACCGCCTTACCAAACTCCAGGAGAAAGAGCAGACAGATCTGGAGAATGAGATGCGGAGAGGCATGCGCAGCCTGAAAGTTGCTCTGAAAGAACAGAAATCCTCCCATGAGAACTACATCAAGAAACTAAACCTGGTGGGTGCAAGCTGAGGTTTGCTCTCTGACACGTGGCAGTTAAACAGTAACCGCAGTGAAACTTACAATTACAGTAGAGGACAAGTCAATGTGTTTGATAGTCTGTGTTGTACTGCGTCTCATGATTTAAGGGTTAAGCTTTGGCTTGCAGGAGGAGTTCGATTAGTTTCAGCTCCACCTCATAGACATTAAAGTGAGTTTAACTGCAGAGTTTGACACTGCTGCCTTAGATTATGTGATAGAATTCCATCATCTGTCTTTAGGTTACTGTGCACTAAGCAGTGCATCCATGGATCCTTAAAAAGCCTTAAAGTCTTCAATTTGAAATTGTATTTTAAATTTGAAACTTTTAGGCACAAACATTTTTAAATGTGTGATTTACATATAATTTCACCTCTAAAACTTTAATAATAATTCACTCTAAAATCTAAATATAGAAAAACTGTTTGAGGAGCCTCTTCTCTTTGTTTTTAGTAAATATATTTTGGACGATTGTATTGCACCTTCAGATTATTTTTCACCACCGTCCTGTTAATAGCCACTTGTTTGTTTTCACAGAGCCACAATAAGGAACTCACCAAGCTGACAAATAAATTTGAGGAGAGTACAAGGTACTGTATTAATAGTGTCAGTCTTTGACTCTCCATGACACGTAACAGTGTGTGGAACATTGTACCGCGTCTCAATGTGCTGATTTTTCTTTACAGAAATCGAGGCTTCATATGTGAATAAGTTGGAAAAACAGCGTCGGGAGCAGGACCTGAGGTAAAAGACTCCGACAAGATCCATGAAATCGAGCAAAGGAAGAGCGCCCATACTAAAACCACGAGAAAGCTTTCACTGATCTGAAGAATTTTTACAATGATCTCTACAGGGGTCCATAGGTGTGGTCAAGCAACAGCACACAGAAATGCTAAGAAGATACTGGATAAAAAACGAGGACCAACTGCATGGCAGAGTTCATCAGACCTTGTACGATTTCCACCCATTAAAAAGATTTAGAACACCAGATGATCGCCAGGAACGTGTCAAATACTGAGATATCCTCTAGTTTATGGGTATGGGCATTTTAGAGACTGGTTGTTTAGAAGATTTGAACCCTGAGATTTCAGGAATGCTCTGCTAAAGGGCGTGAGCTGTAACGGCCCCAAAACCGCAATCCTACAAACCAAGGGTGGCAGTTGTAGGGATTTTTGGTCTGAACCCCAGAAATGAATGACGTAGCCAGTAAATGTCCAGTGGGGAGTTGCAAACAGCTGGTGGCAAGTGTGCTTCCTTTGAGACAGATGATCGCATAAAAGTAATGAAGGGACACAGACACACACAGCAGTAGGACAGAGGTCTTGGCATTAGAGAATATCCAGATTTTAAGGTGCCCTTAAGAATCATGGGTAAGGGGCATTGGTGGCTCAGTGGTAGGTTTCTCGCCTATCATGCGGAAGGCCCGGGTTCGATTCCCAGCCAATGCCTCAACCCCAGCCACTGGATGCAGTGCTGGTCCCAAGCCCGGAAAAATGGGAGGGTTGCGTCAGGAAGGGCATCCGGCGTAAAACCTGTGCAAAGTTGATGTGCGGATCAGTTGGTCTGCTGTGGCGACCCCGAACAGGGAGCAGCCGAAAGCATTAACTAATTTAAGAATCATGGGTAACATAGCAAATATAGCAGTTAAACACATGTAAAAGAAAAGCACTTTACAAAAAACAGACTGACTTATGGTTTGTACCAGAGAATATACGGTTAAAAAATTCCCTATGTAATGGTGAGTCAGTCTGAAAATGTGCATAAAATACTGTATAACGGTCAGTGTTTCTGAATAGAAAATGCTGAATTAGTGTATATAAACCCTTGCACATGGTTCAAACACACTAGCCTTATCGTTATGTTCTGGATGAAGACATCCACTAAATTAAACTGCTGTAAAAAAAATATCATTTTTTTCAACATTTTTTACTTAAATCTGTTAATTAACATGCATTGTTAGGGGGCACAGTGGCTAGCACTATTCCCGCCGTGTGTGTGGAGTTTGCATGTTCTCCCCGTGCCTTGGGGGTTTCCTCCCCCAGTTCAAAGACATGTATTGTAGGTTGATTGGCATCTCTAAATTGTCCGTAGTGTGTGATTGCGTGAGTGAATGAGAGTGTGTGTGTGCCCTGTGATGGGTTGGCACTCTGTCCAGGGTGTATCCTGCCTTGATGCCCAATGACGCCTGAGATAGGCACAGGCTCCCCGTGATCCGAGAATAGTTCGGATAAGCGGTAATGAATGAACATGCATTGTTATCTTAATTTTTCCTTATTTACTGTTCGTGGATGTTTTTGCCCCATAAACTTCCATAATGACATTTTATGACTGCACAGCCATGAAACTATATAATCATGCATTCTTGATTGTTGATGGTTTTCCCTGTTGGGAAGAGGTAAAATTTGTGATATTTACTGTTGACAACCAAGTGGCCCCATTAACCCTTTCCATAGGCAGCTTAGTTTCTGGCTTTTATATGGAGTATATCAGAAAATTATATAGTGTTTGTTTGTGTGTGTGTGAGAGAGAGAGAGAGAGAGAGAGAGAGAGAGAGAGAGAGAAAAAGGGACAGACCTTTGTGCACTGACCTTGATGTGTGAAAGTCCACAACAGATGGAAAAGTCCTGCTCATGAGCATGAATCAATCCTATATGTTTGATTAGTTTTACAACAGTAAAATGTCTGCGCAAACACTTTGGACATGCAAAGAGTCATGGCATCTTCTCAGTCTAGGATACAAGATGAAGAGTTGGCAATGGCTCATCACCAGGTGCATATACCTTCAACAAATGCCTTTGGACAAAGAGCAGTCTTCCTGTCGTGCGAGGGATATGCAAGGTTGAATACAAAATACACAGAAAAAGCAGAAAGAATGCCATCCGCCACCCCAATTGCTTGGCAAATTTCAGATCACTCCATTTTCACAGTGTTGAAGATTCTCTTCTCACTGAAGACCTGTTTCCAGTCAGACGCTCCCAAAAGGTGTGGCTGGTTCATCCTGAACAAAATGAAGAATCAGTATTAGAAAAGTCAGACGTAAATCTGGATTGATGTTCCCAATGACTAGTTACAACTGTACCTGTAGACTTAATCTAAAATAGTTAAGTACATTATCTTACTATTAATTATTTGAATTAATTAAATGAATTATTCTAAACGATACCTGTCCAGTTGTTACATAATTGTCCACACGCTCCCTGAAAATCACCGGAAGTAAAACCAGAGCAGTACGAAATCTAAATCTAAAAAGACAATGAGCAAGTATTAGGGGTGTAATGGTTTAAATTACTCATTGTTCAGTTTGTATCATAGTTCTAGGGTCAATATGGTTAATAAAAAAGAAAATAAGAACTAATGTAACCTACAAGTAATAGCACAAATAAATACAATAGAGCAAAGATACAAATAAAATAAAAAGTGCTTTTCAGATAGCGTTATTCTGTCCATTTTACGAATTGTTTTTCCCAACAAACTACATTACAGATGCAGGAGTCAGATTTGAGATGCTAGTGCTTGCTTGAAAAAGTGTATACAAATGACTACAACATTGAGTAACAGCTACATAAGCTAACTTAACTGGCTTGTTTTCACGTTGGGTGTAAACATTTACATTTCGACATGTGATTCAAACAATCAAAACTCACTTTAAATTTCTTCTTGTTGTAGTCTGATAATCAAAAACCTCCAAATGTTGTGATATAAAAGAAGCGAAAAGCACGGCCGAACAAGCTGGAGTCGTAATTCCTCTGCTTCCCGCTCTCCGTTCGGACAGAAAATTCGGAAAAGGCTGCAGCGACTTCGACCAATCATCGTCGTGTTGCTATGCCTAATCGTTAACACAGCAACCAACCAAGCAGGAAATAGTACTTTGGCGGGATTTATGCGATCTGACATGCGCAGTGGAAAGCAAATAAATAATTGTGTGGATACCAATGACGATTTAAATGTAAACTTATCATAGTTGTCTACGGAAACATTTATTAAAAACTGCCTTACGTATTTTTCACAATATAATATCACAATACATGCTTTAGTTTTACATGTTCTTGCCAGTATTTCTATTATAGCCTAACTTTATGAGAATTAATGATTTTAAGTAAATCTAAATGCTGCTTCATGTTTTAAAATGGAAATGATGAATAACTTTACTATTTAATCATATTTTTGATCCTAGACATTGCATGTTATTTGCAAATGTGAAAAAGAGAAAACTGTCTAACGCTTACGTACCCTTCATGTGAAAATAATTTTGTACCTTCATTTCAGTTGTACCTTAAAAGGTACAAAATAATAATATCAGAGGTCTTTCCATTTAATGTACAATTATTGAAAAGGTACAACTGTTCTTCGAGGAACGTTATTTGTACAATCGTGTAGCTTTTTTTCCTCAGAGTGAAATTAATAAGTCAATAAGGCAGACAGTCAATAGTAGGTGTAGTGGGAGTCAATATTTTCAAGACAAAATCTCCCTAACTATTCATAAAATCATTATTTTTAGTGATAGCATAATGCAATTTGTGTTATTATTTAAAAACTGATTGAGACGCAAAATGTAGCCCAAATTCTAGAATTACCCATGTACACTGCTCCGAAAATTAAAGGAAGACTTTTTAATCAGAGTATAACATCAAGTCAATTAAACTCCTGGGATATTGATCTGGTCAGTTAAGTAGCAGAGGGGATTGCTAATCAGTTTCAGCTGCTTTGGTGTTAATGAAATTAACAACAGGTGCACTAGAACAACGAAACGTCCCCCAAAACAGGAATGGTTTTAAAGGTGGAGGCAAATAATTTTTTTCCCCTACTCATCTTTTCTGACTGTTTATCACTAGTTCAGCATTTGGACAGGGTCAGTGTCACTACTGGTAGCATGAGGCGATACCTGGACCCTACAGAGATTGCACAGGCAGTCCATCTCCTCCAGGATGGCACATGAATACGTGCCATTGCCAGAAGGGTTGCTGTGTCTCCCAGCACAGTCTCAAGAGCATGGAGAAGATTCCAGGAGACAGGCAGTTGCTCTAAGAGAGCTTTACAGGGCCGTAGAAGGTCCTTAACCCATCAGCAGGCCCAGTATATGCTCCTTTGTGCAAGGAGGAACAGGATGAGCACTGCCAGAGCCCTACAAAATGACCTCCAGTGGGCCACTGGTGTGAATGTCTCTGACCAAACAGTCAGAAACAGACTTCATGAGGGTGGCCTGAGGGCCCAACGTCCTCTAGTGGGCCCTGTGCTCACTGCCCGGCACCGTGGAGCTTGATTGGCATTTGCCATTGAACACCAGAACTGGCAGGTCTGCAACTGGCGCCCTGTGCTTTTCACAGATGAGAGCAGGTTCACCCTGAGCACATGTGACAAATGTGAAAGGGTATGGAGAAGCCGTGGAGAACGTTATGCTGTCTGCAACATTGTTCAGCATGACCGGTTTTGGTGGTGGGTCAGTGATGGTCTGGGGAGGCATATCCATGGAGGGATGCACAGACCTCTACAGGCCAGACAATGGCACCCTGACTGCCATTAGTCAAAGTCAAAGAAGTTTTATTGTCACTTCAACCATATATAGCTGATGCAGTACATGGTGAAATGAAACAACGTTCCTCCTGGACCAGAGGTGCTACACATAAAACAAAAACAAAGTACAGGGTGATGCGGACAAACATGAAGTTAAACTAAGGTGCAGAATTCTTTTTAAACTAGACATACAACATAAGTGCAGGGAATGACGAGACAGTGCAGACAAACAAAACACATAACGCCGACTTGTGCAAAAGAAAAAGAACGGTGTTGTACAGTGAGTGCAAGAATAGCAGCAGAAATAGTTATCAGTTATAATATTTCAAGTTATAGTGCAAATATTAAGAGTGACGTGTGCATGTAAACAATATCAGGTGTGTGTGAGTTCTGATTTAGTTCAGTTCTCAGTTCAGAGAGTGTGTGTGTGTGTGTGTGTCCATGTTCCTCAGTTTAGTTCAGTTCTCTGTTGAGACACCTGATTGCCTGAGGAAAGAATCTGTTCAACAGTCTGGTTGTGAGGGCCAGAATGCTTCGGTACCCCTTTCCAGACGGCAGGAGGGTGAAGAGTGTGTGTGAGGGGTGTGTGGGATCATCCACAATGCTCTTGGGTTTGCAGATGCAGTGTACGGTGTACCTGTCCGTGATAGAGGGGAGAAAGACTCCGATGATCTTCTCAGCTGTCCTCACTATCCACTGCAGGGTCGTGCAATTCCCAAACCAGGCAGTGATGCAGCTGCTCAGGATGCTCTCGATGGTCCCTCTGTAGGTGGTGGGCAGGATGAGAGGTGGAAGATGAGCCTTCCTCAGCCTTTGCAGAAAGTAGAGACGCCACTCCATCCGGTCAAACGCCTTCTCCACCTCCACTGAAATAACCAACTCCGGAAAGGCTATAGTTGAAGGAGAGTATAAAATATCAAATAGATGTCCAACATTGTGAAAAGAGTGTCTACCCTTCACAAACCCTGTTTGGTCTGTAGAGATGATTGAAGGCTTCCAAACGCTTCCAAATATTTAAATGTCTGCACATAGCAAAGAAACAGGGCAATAATTACTACAGAATAGGGGGTCTTTATCCTTCTTTAAAATGAGAGAAATTGTGGCCTGTCTTAAAGTAGCGGTATGTATCTTGGATTCTAAAGATTCATTGAACATATTTAGCAGTAGTGGGGAGAGTTTGTCAGCAAACGTCTTAAAATATTCAGTGGGAAGGCCATCAGGCACAGGACATTTCCTATTTTGCATTGAGAATAATACTTCTTTGACTTCTACTGTAAAAGGCTCATCCAGCCTGGAAGATGCATCACAGTCAGTGGAAGGAATGTTTAAGAGCCTAAAAAAATTGTCCAATTGAGCTTCATCTCATAAACACTCAGACCTATATAAGGAGGCAAAAAAATTCCTGAATTGGTCATTAATAGTTTGAGGATCAATAGTTTTGTCATGAACAGTACTAATGTGTATGATGTGTTGTTCTGAAGCAGCTTGTCTATTCTGGAGGGCCAAAATTTTGCCTAGTTTATCTCCAAACTCATAATACCTATGACTAAGACTTTAATGCTTCTGCTGCCCCATCAGCAGTCAAAATATCAAATTCAGCCATTTTCATAAGCAGTTCTTTTATAAGTTCAGGGTCATTTGCATCTACACATCTGGACTGTAAATTTGCCAGTTCCTTGGAAATAGCAGTGAACTTCCTGCAAAAAGCAGAATAAGATATTATCCATGAGCCTTAATTGAAAATGAAGAATGATACAGTTGGCCTACTCACTATCTATGAAGTTTAAGATGGCCTGATGGTTTGAGATGGGTCTCCTGAAAAAATGCTATTTCACGGGTGAATTCAGCCCCTTCACATTCCAGCTGGTAAATCTCAATGCACCACTTGGTGTTGATTTTACATTACAACTTAACATGATTGAAGAATTTTAAAGGCAGTAAACCTGTTCAGATATGCACCCATAACAATTGAGGCAAAATTCCAAGCAGCACATAAAGAGAAACAGCTTACGAGTTCATATTTAAGTCCTAGACTAATTTGATAGCCTCTGAAGTAGACAGGATCCATGTCTTCTCCCTGCTGGGTAAAGGAACGCTGGCTTGTACCCACACTTGTATAACTCAACCATGGGACCTCTGTACTCTGTGTGCTGCTTCAACACGTCATGGCTGTAGTCATCAAATAGGCAAATTGTATCTTCTTTCGGCTTTTCCCTTCAGGGGTCGCCACAGTGAATCATCTCTCTCCACCTATCCCTATCTTCTGCATCCTCAACACTTGCACCCACTAGCTTCATATCCTCATTAATTACATCCATATACCTCCTCTTTGGCCTTCCTCTTTGCCTCCTGCCTGGCAGCTCCATGTCCAACATTCTCCTACCAATATACTCACTCTCCCTCCTCTGAACATGTCCAAACCATCTTAATCTGGCCTCCCTAACTTTGTCCCCCAAACATCCAACATGAGCTGTCCTTCTGATGTACTCATTCCTAATCCTGTCCAATCTTGTCACTCCCAAAGAGAACTTCAACATCTTCAGCTCTGCTACCTCTAGCTCTGACTCCTGTCTCTTCCTCAGTGACACTGTCTCTAAACCATACAGCATGGCCGGTCTCACCACTGTCCTATACACCTTCCCCTTGATTCTCGCTGATATTTTCCTATCACACAGAACTCCCCACACCTTTCTCTACCCATTCCAACCTGCCTGCACTCGCTTCTTTACCTCTTTCCCACACTCTCCATTACTCTGGACTGTTGACCCCAAGTACTTAAACTCCTGTACCTTCTTCACCTCTTCACCCTGTAACCTTACTGTTCCACTTCCCTCCCTTTCATTCACACACATGTACTCAGTCTTACTATGACTGAATTTCATTCCTCTTCTCTCCAGCACAAAACTCCACCTCTCCAGGTTTTCCTCCACCTGCTCCCTGCTCTCACTACAGATCACAATGTCATCTGCAAACATCATTGTCCAAGGAGACTCCTGTCTGACCTCCTCTGACAACTGGTCCATCACTATAGCAAACGGGAAGGGGCTCAGAGCCGATCCCTGATGCAGTCCCACCTCCACTTTGAACTCCTCTGTCTGACCTACAGCACACCTCACCACTGTCCTGCTCCTCTCATACATGTCCTGCACCACTCTGACATACTTCTCTGCTACTCCTGACTTCCACATACAGTACCACAGCTCTTCTCTTGGCACCCTGTCATACGCTTTCTCCAAGTCTACAAACAGACAGTGCAACTCCCTCTGACCATCCCTATACTTCTCTATCAAAATTCTCAGAGCAAAAATTGCATCTGTTGTGCTCTTTCTGGGCATGAATCCATACTGCTGCTCACAAATTTACACTACCTTCCACTACTCTTTCCCATAGCTTCATTGTATGGCTCATCAACTTTATCCCCCTATAGTTGCTGCAACTCTGCACGTCACCCTTATTCTTAAAGTTCGGCACTAACACACTTCTTCTCCATTCCTCAGGCATCCTCTCACTCTCTAAAACCCTGTTGAACAAACTAATTAAAAATTCCACTGCTGCCTCTCCTAGACACTTCCAGACCTCCACCGGGATGTCGTCACAACCAACTGCCTTTCCACTTTTCATCCTCTTCAAAGCCTTCCTGACTTCATCCTTTCTAACCTTATCTATTTCCTGTTCCACAGAGTTCACCCCTTCTACTCTTTTTTCCCTCTCATTTTCCTCATTCATCAGCTCCTCAAAGTATTCCTTCCATCTGCTCTGTACACTCTCCTCACTTGGTGAGCACCCTTCCATCTCTATCCTTAATAACTCTAACTTGCTGCACATCCTTCCCATCTCGATCCCTCTGCCTAGCTAACCGGTACAAGTCCTTCTCTCCTTCTCTAGTGTCTAACCTAGTGTACAACTCGTCATATGCCTTCTGCTTGGCCTTAGACACCTCCCTCTTCACTTTGTGCTGTAACTCCTTGTATTCTTGAATTCTCGTCAGTCCTCTCCATGTCCCACTTCTTCTTGGCTAGCCTCTTCCTCTGGACACTATCCTGAACTTCCTCATTCCACCACCAAGTCTCCTTATCTTCTTCCCTCCTTCCAGATGACACACCCAGCACCTTTCTCCCTGTCTCCCTGATTACTTCTGCTGTAGTTTCCCAGTCATCTGGCAGCAATACCTGACCACCCAGAGCCTGCCTCAACTTCTGTCTAAATTCCTCACAACATTCCTCCTTTTTCAGCTTCCACCACTTGGTTTTCTTCTCCATCTTTGACCTCTTCTTCTTACAGACCATCAAAGTCATCCTACACACCACCATCCTATGCTGTCTGGCTACACTCTCTCCCACTACCACTTTACAGTCACTAATCTCTTTCAGATTGCCTCTTCTACATAGTATGTAGTCTACCTGTGTTCTCCTACCTCCACTCTTGTAAGTCACACTATACTCCGGATCCACGAGTCCTCTGAGAATCAGCTGAATCAATCGATGAGCACGGTAGAAGCCATAGGACAAATAAGAATCATCATCACAAATATGAATCATGAGTCAATTTGCAGAATCGGATCATTTAACTCGGGTGAGACAGTCAGGGCCAGTAGTAGTCTCATTACCTCTCGGCAGATTAACGGACAGGTACTGATTAATGTGGAAGCAAGCGAAATATCTCGAGATGAAAGAAAATTCGGTTATATCTTTATAAAAATACCCTTTTTATCCTTCACAAGGAGTTCGGGTGAAGAAAAGAAAAGAATCAAGAAGCTTGAACCAGATCGACCCAGTTTTTTGGATTTTTTTGGTTCGAATTCATTCGTTCTTTTCTCACGTAACATCCTAAGCTAAGCTATGCTGTGCCATCTTCTGTGTTAGGGATGGGCAGATTGATACTAAAGTATGGATATTTTTGATAATGCCACTGTATCAAAAGAATCGATTCTCAAAAACAAGTATCGATCCTATCTGTTTTTTTTAAACAAGTGATTTTAGAACATTTTCATAGAAGTATGGGAACTATATCTTCTTCCGCTGTATCACCATGTAACAGCATTTGCTCACTCAGTCCAAGGCAGGTTTAAAAGGGGTTTGTTTGAGTGCATGACTGCGGTCATGACTAAAAGAAAAAGAAGCATAATCTGGAGTTATTTCACTCCAGTTAATAATGATGAAGCTTCATGTGACATTTGTCAAAAAAACAATAGGAGGTACCACAGACACGATGGGATCTTCTGGCTTGAGGCAGAGTTCTTTAGCAGAATCCTTTCAGAGAGGTGGACATTATCCAGGTACCAAGTGATGATTAGATTATTTGAATACAAAAAATCAAGTCATTTATGATAGCTAAACTCTGTACAATACAAATTGTTTCAGATATGAAGATATTACAGTATTTCATGTGGAGCAGAATATTACACTGCATATAAGTATTTAAACTGGATATTTTGCTTTTTTAGATTTTTTATTAAAACCTTTTATACATTTTTTTCATCAGCCGATGTCTATTTCTGTTACCTGATATCTGGTGGATATTCTTAATGAAATCATTTATATATTATTTATAAAATGCTCTTGTCAAGATTCTTGATCCATGTTACCAGATCCCTTGCTGGAAAAAGCTGATGGAGGGCACAATTAACAACATGTATGCTGATTGTAAAGCCAAAGTAAAGGCAGCATTACAACATGCAAACCATGTCATTCTCACAACAGATATGTGGACCTCAAGGTCCACAGAGACATATTTAACTGTGACCTGTCATTTTATTGACAACTGGCAAATGCAGGAATTTGTGCTAGAAACCTGCCATTTCAGTCGACAGCACACAGCTGACAATATTACTGCAGAGCTGAAAAGAACAGCTGAAGAATGGGGAATAACTCAAAAGGTGCTTGCAGTTGTCACAGACAAGGTTGCAAATATGGTTTCTGCAGTACATAAGGCTGGATGGATGCATTACCCATGTTTTGCCCACACATTAAACTTGGTGGTCAAAGATGCAATAAAAGCATCTCCTGAGACCTGCTCACCTGCTGGAAAAATGCAGAAGCATTGTATCCTTTTTCCACCACAGCACAAAAGCCACAGAGAAGCTTAAACAGATACAAAATCAACTGAAAGTGGCAGAACATAAACTGATTGAAACAAGGTGGAATTCAGCTTTCTACATGTTGGAGAGGCTACATGAACAAATGGATCCAGTTACCACAGCCCTCTGTTTACTTGGGACCTGAGTGACCTGTGCTTTACAAATGAAGAGCGGTCTGTTATCCACCTGATCAGTGAGGCCTTGAAACCTTTTGGGGAGGTAACACGTGAAGTATCAGCAGAAAAATAAATTTTTGTCTCAAAGGTCATTCCTCTAGCATCACTGCTGCTTAGAGCAACTGCTGCCAATGAGCATCAAGGTAGAACTGGCACAGCAATGTCAGCGTAGATTCCGTGGGATTGAAACCATACACAGTCTTGCTGCCAGCACCTTTCTTGACATTAGGTTTAAGCACCTGACATTTCGTGACAAAGATCATTTAGAAGATGTGAAAAAGCGACTTTTATCTGAAATGAGGGATGTCCACTTGGCTGTTGCACCAATATAAGCAACCTCAACATCTGTCAACCTCAACATAAGGTCTGTGTCAGGACCTACAGCAAGCTGTGCCTCATCAGTGACAGTGACTCCTTCAGTGACCCCATATACTGCATCATCTACAGCTAAAGGAGGCATATAGGGGGGATTTTGACTTGCAGGTTCTATGAGCACAACAACAACAATCAGGAAGCAGTGATTCTATTATTGAAATGCGTTGCTATGTTGAAGAAAAAATAGTTCCCCGAAACCAAGACCCATTATTTTGGTGGAGAAATCATGAACAAACCTTCCCAGCTCTTAGCAAACTCAAAAAAAAATAGTCGTATATATATATATCATATTCACTGTCATTTGTGTCATTCTCTGTCCACACTAAATTTAAATATGGTAAACCAGTTCATCTTCTCTGCTCTTGAGGACGAAACTTTCAAGTATGTTGCTGATTTAATGATTATTTTTCTTGCTTCTGCTACTTCACACTACTTTTACATTTACATTTACATTTCTGGCATTTGGCAGATGCTCTTATCCAGAGCGACGTATAAAAGTGCTTTAGTTCTCAGTCAATAAATACATTAACACTGGTTCAATATGACACAAACTTGGGATACCATTAGCCTAAACTGAGTTGTTGTTTTTTTTGTTTGTATGTTTTTTAAACACAACAACATAATACATAAACAGGGAAAAAGAGGAGCTAGTTTAAGTACTTCAGGAAGAGGTAAGTTAGGCAGAACTTAGGCAGGTTGAAAACAAGTTGTGCAGTTGCATTTTGGATCATTTGCAGTGGGCGAATTGCATTCAGAGGTAGACCTGCCAGAAGAGAGTTGTAGTAGTCCAATCTCAAAATGACCAGAGACTGAACAAGCACCTGAGTAGCCTGTGTGGATAGAAATGGCTTCCTTCTGATGTTGTACAGAAGAAACCGACATGAGCGTGTCACATTAGTGACATGGGAGGAAAAGGACAGTTGATGATCCATGGTTACTTCCTGCCTAGACTATTGCAATGTATTGATTTTCTGAATGTAAAGGATAGTCGTGGAGTGATTCAGAAGCGTTGCAAACAGTTTCAAAAGACAAGATCCAAAGAGCAAAAAACAGAAAGCAGAACAATATTCAAACACAATGAGGCAAACAATGGCAAAG
Organism: Hemibagrus guttatus; assembly: GCA_033459395.1. Taxonomy (NCBI): domain Eukaryota; kingdom Metazoa; phylum Chordata; class Actinopteri; order Siluriformes; family Bagridae; genus Hemibagrus; species Hemibagrus guttatus. The sequence continues at coordinate 2,602,957 of JAUCMX010000030.1, read as the reverse complement.
GAAAACAACAGTTTTTGGGAGTGTAGAAGGCTAACAATACTTCACAAAGGACCTTCACAAAGTGAAAGTTATTTATACAACTGAACCAGGAAGTGCTGAGTGACCCGGAAGCGATTAGTATTCTGGCGAGGGTTCCCTCTGGTGGTGTGGAGGGGTGAGTGCAGTGGAAGTCACTGACTGCCATTGCTCATTTACTTTTGTCAGATTCATTGCCAAGTATGTGCTTTTACTCATTGTGACATCACTGGTCTCAGAGTCAGAGGCACAACATGCCTGAAAAAGAAATTTAAGAAAGCAGAAACAGTACTGTATAAAAGATACTTTTAAGTGTCTAAGTATAAAAGTCATTTTTCTGTAAAAATATGAGAAATAAATATAATGTCATTATTGGCATAATACTTAAAATAACAGTTGTGATGTTAATTTATGGAGAATATCTGTAATTTTAGAGCATTTTGTGTATAATAAAACAAACAAACAAACAAAACCTATTTGTTTATTTATTTATTATAGTCTGTTGTTTTGGGATTTGTCTGTTTTGAACTATGAATAAACACACTCCTGCATTTGCATGCCCATTTAATTGAATTTAATTTTATACCCATTTTAACACAAAATGTTATTTTAAAAATTACATTTTACTTGGGATGTGATGTAAAATTACAGTATATTGTTGTAATTATAATTATTTGTTAAATAACACTGATCCAGCAGCTGCAGCTTGTGAAGCCTCATCCACTTGAGTCACCACTTTTAAATGTTTTAAAACTCATTAGACTTGACATAAACTAAAATGTAAAGCACTCTTGCACTTTTAAGGCTGATTATTTGTATTATAGCAATGTTTCACCATATTTATAGGCAATTTTGCTGTTTTCACATCAGGAAATAGCCTATATTTCACATTAAAGTAAAGGAAAAAAATCTTTAAAAAATCTTATGAAAGCTACTTTTATTACTAATTAATTATGAAAAATTAATGTATTTTTACAAACCCAGCTGCCAGAATATTACCCCCTTTTTAAAAACTTTTTTTTTTACAGTGAAGATTACAGCTGACTCTGAGATGTGACTCATGCCTCCCTGTAGTATCTGAATCACAGTTTGCCATCCTTGGTGTACTCAAGTATTTGTTTTTCAGCAAGGTGTTACTTACTCTGTCCTATCCTCACTAGCCAGCAGACACCAGATGAACAATAATTAATAATCTTGGCATCTCTCACCATGGAGAATTAGCATGCATAGAGGACACCATATGTCCATATGTTATGTGTGATTGCTCCACAGAAGCTCAATTTGCACAACTGGGAGAAGTTTCATATTTGTAGTTGATCCTGCTGAGAAAGAGCTACACTTACTTGTCAGCTATGACATAATGATATGCTCACCAGACCCAAAATGGAAGACAAGTGGCTGTGTCCCAAATGTTTTGGCGACAGGCCAGCACTCAACTACACAGGTATCTGCAGTGACCTTTTTAGTTGTTTGATGAGTCATTAATTATAAAGGCAAATAATAAAGGCATGTATTTTGGTCAGCTATGACTACTCACTCAGAAGTTTTTGATCTTGAGGAAATTAATAAACTGAATCTTCCATTCATTTAGGGCATTTGGCAGATGCCCTTATTCAGAGCTACTTATGTCTTATCTAATTTTAATCTAACAGAGGGTTAAGGTCCTTGCTCAGGGGCCCAGCAGTCCTGGGATTCAAACTCACAACCTTCTGAGTGGTAATCCAACGCCTTAACTAAATCTGATTGAACATCTATAGGATGTTCTAGACAAACAAGTCCAATCCATGGAGGCTGCTAATGTCTTGCACACCCTCAATTGTGGAGTCCTTGAAGGCTGTTTTGGTAGCACAGGGGTGGGTGGGTTCCACAGAATATTAGGCAGGTAGTTATAATGTTACAGCTGATCAGTCTATACTAGTGTCATTATTTGAGTTAAAACAACAATATTTCAAAGCTATCTTATTGCTTAGTCCTGTGGTGATTGCATGGAACAGATATTGTCAGTACTTGTATTGTAACACTCGACAATTATTGATCAATTAATTACTCCATAAGACATAATTATTGCAGAGTCTTATAATTGCTACTGCAGTTATTACAAAGCCCCATTATTGTGGCACAATTTTGTTTCATTTCACAAGCCCTTAATTGCCATGCAATCCCACAGTATTTGTCTCTTAACTGGCCTGCAGTTATTGCACAGTCCTGCAGACAAGCTCGTTATAACTTGTTATAGCATATTCATTCTTATTCAGTCATTTTTTTTGTAATGCTTAACCTACACAGATTCATGAGAGACCTGAAACCTATCCTCAAGGCCCAGAGAAATCTTTAACTTTTGGGGAACAGAAGGCTGGGTAGCTACTGTACATCTCTATAACCTTTATGCAGCTGTTAATATATTACACTGTTGAAGTAATGTGGAAACTCAATATTCTAATGTCTCCAGACAGGGGGTCTTCTTTCTCTTCCGTCTTCTTCTTATTTACATGTTCACAGAAGAGTGCTTTGATACTAATAAAACATACATTTATAAAACTAGAACCATTAACCATTTAAATAAATTATTGACAAATCCCCCTGACCAACAATTGTTGTAACTTGTATATCAGGACCCTGGCAGTGGTCCTGCATGTGAGACTCTACAGTTAACTACATAAAAGGATTTAACAGTTGAGACTTTAACATCTTCCCCAGAATGGCTGAGATCCACTACACATAATGTCTATTGCAGGTCCCTGCAAAAGTTGCACTGGGCGGCTGTAAAATACTGATGACTCGATATACCTGCCCAGGTATATCGAGGCAGTCCTAGTTGTTTGGCGATAAAGGAACTTTAGTTTCTGAAAATCTTATTTAGTTCAGCAACTAGAGATATTTACATTTACATTTCTAGCATTTGGCAGACACTCTTATCCAGAGTGATGTACATATTGTACATCCAGCGTGATATATTCTTCTACTGAATAATCCCCATTATCTATTAGAACCGTCTTGATTTTCAGGAACACTTTGCAGTTGTAATTTACATGGCCAACATACAGAATTTTACTGAATGTACTTATGAGGCTGCTCTCTGTATTGGCCTTCTTTTTTCAGCTTAACCTTGGGGGATGTGGTACCTTAGTGGTTAAGGTGCTAGATTACTGATCGGAAGGTTGTAAGTTTAAATCCCAGGTCCTCCAAGGTGCCACTGCTGTGCCCCTGAGCAAGGCCCTTAACCCTCAAATGCTCAGTTGTATAAAATAAATTGATTAATTGTAAGCTATGCAAGACAAAAACTCTGCATCTGAACTGCTTTATTGTCATTTTTTATCATGTCATTTTCCACTACAGTACCAAATTTCTGACAAAGAAGGAGATGATTAAGCAGAGGAAGCTCTGAAAGTCTGCTTTGAGACCACCGTATATGTTGTCAGCAAGATGTTAGAGCTCCTACTAGTCTGTGGCAGCCAGAGCAGTCTTCTTTGCAGCAGTATGCTTGTGAGGCGGCATCAAAGCTGGAGATGAAAAAAATATACAAACTGATTCAGAAGGCTTGCTCAATCTTGGGCTGCTCTCTGGATGGTTTTGAGAAAGTCATGGGAAAAAAAACACACCCACAGCCATTCTGGACAATAAACATTCTCTCTAGGACCTACTAGTTAAATATTGGAACTTCTTAAGTAGGATACTCGTTCAGCCCCACTGCAGAAGGGAATGGTATAGACGGTTGTTCATACCAACAACAATCACACAACAACTAATCACTGTGCTGGGACAATTATTTATACTATTTTAAGATGAACTTTATCTACTATTCATATATATAAGCACTGCTACTATACCTCCAATCATTTTTCTATTTTTTTCCCCCTCATTCACTCACATGCTGTTGATAATGTTTTCACTGCCACAGTGATTCCACTCAAGTCTGCTGCTTATACTAACAATGTTTACACCCTGCTGCTTGCCCACATTTTGCTGTTACACTGTATTAAAAAAAGTATTCTTATTTTAGTTTCATTTATATTATTAAGTTACTTTTAGTATACTTCATAAATCTCTTTGCTGCTGTAGAATGTGAATATTCCTCTATGACAAATCTATCTATCTATCTATCTATCTATCTATCTATCTATCTATCTATCTATCTATCTATCTATCTATCTATCTAGCTATCTATCTAGCTATCTGTGCATATAGATGTCATCTGTTAACAGCATTCATAGATTTAAAAAACAAACTAATTACATTTTATAACTCTTGAAGCTGTATGATAAACTAAATGTAAATGATTAGTACTATATTTCACCATGAAGATTCTTACAGATATGACCTGCAAGGGACGAGCTTAATTTTTAACTTAAACATAAGTATTTTTAAACGGACTTAATTAGCAGGGTAGCTATAGTGACAGAGTGCATACTAGCATGTTACCATATTCAGTTAATTTGTGTATATTGGCTTGATCTTTACTAGCCTGTGGCTAGTACACTGGTTTCAATCACTTGGAAAAGCATTTGGTATCACTGATGATGGCAATTTCATAAGTGAAATAGTGAAAATGACACATCTGCAACAAAGAATGAGGTACTCCATTCATCATGCCCCAGATGTTATTAATAAGATATGCAAAGCATCTTTAATTCATGAAAGTTTGTAAGCCATTACATGTTGAATAGGAATAAGTCGTGAGGACTGTAGAAGCTATAAATAAAGCAAACGTAACAGCTTATCAACAGAAATTTATTTAATCCATTTACAATTGTGGGTTGTTGCATATGCAGCACACCTGCACAAACACTGCTATCCGTGGACATTCCTGTGTGATGGGAGTTCAGTTCTCCACTCTGTCGTGTTTCCCTCGTTAGGCTGCTTACCCATTGCACTGAGGGCTGTTAAGTCATATTTCTTTCCCATTAAAGTAGTATAATGCTTTAGCAAAAAATCAAGAAAGCAAACTGAGGTCTGAGAGTGCGTCGAGCTCTTTATCCTGTTCGAGGATGCATTTTTACTTCCCGACTTCGTCCAGATATTTGCGGTTCAGTTCTGCCTGTTCCCTCTGATTCTCGATACGCGCCATTTCGATCATATTGCGCAACAGATGAAAGGTGAGATCGATCGATATGGGTGGATCATCATTCCTCTTAGTCAAACCCACAAGATCCTCCAAACTGTTCAGGCTGGGGAAAGTTGGGGAGCGCGACGCGTTTCTTAGGGCGTGCCCTCGATTGTTTCCGCCGCTAAAGGAAGGCATGACCTCGCCCTTTCTCGCCCTAAGCAAAACTTCACCCAGTTGGTTCTTGTAGACATGGCGATCAAAGAGGCTTAAATCCCGTGGTCTACATATACTTGGCGGAATGTGAGTGGAAAATAAGACAGCCGCTATTAACAAGACAGAGGGGACAGGCTTCATGCTGGATAGAGCACACACACACACACACACCCTGGATTCAAGAGACACAAAAGCGAAAAGCTGAATCAAGTGCATGTACACTATACTTTAATCATTATCTACATGTATGAACTAGGATTTCACTACAGTAAAAAAAAATGTATTATTAAAAAGTATTAGGATACTATTACTAATAGGAAGCATGAACATTACTGGATTTATTCTCTGTAAAATATGTTTCACTAAATTATACATTAACGAACATTTAATAAATAAAAACCATGAACGCGATCACACGACAAACGATGACGCTATATTAAAACCGGAAACGTGTCCAGTCGTAAAGTTTGCCAAAAGAGACTTACTCTGTTGTCTTTCTGCTTCAAAAGTTCTGGCAAACAGGCTGGAATCTGGAAAAAGTAGATGAATCTTTCCAAGTGGCTTTGGAAACGGAGCGGATCCAGTGCAATGGTTATATATATATCCATGAAAGCTCCACTGACGTCAGAACAAGTACATAAACTGCCTGTAAATTAGACAAGCTCTGGAGTGATAGCTGGCCAGTCCAATGAATCTTACGCACGGCGATTTGAAACAAAGCAATATAGAAAGAGAACTTCGCAAACAAAACTATTTTCATGTTTGGATGTTCACATTTCACGAAATTTATATTAAACATCAGTCGTAAAGTTTGTGCCGACGATGAGCAGCTCTCCACCTCATTTGTCTATCGCTGTCCAGAGAGAGAGAGAGAGAGAGGGAGAGAGAGAGAGAGAGAGAGAGAGAGAGAGAGAGAGAGCGAGCGAGAGCTGGCCATAGTCCTGAAATATACCGAGGCTCCACATTTGATCATGTCTTCGTGTCTTATTTTCATTACAACGTCTCTTCATTACAATATTATGGTCAATATTTCACAGACAAACTCAAATCATTAAACAGCGGATCGTCTTCTTAAAATGCCCTTGTCTCTGCTATGCACCAATCGTCTTAAACAATCCGAGTACAAGAACACACCTAATAATCTATTATCTTTACCCTCTCCTCTATCTACTGGTATAGATCACTACTCATGAGGTAGCAGTGATCCTAATGTCTTCTGCCCAACAGATCTGCCTGATCCTACCTAATGGACCTACTTCTGCTTGGAGCTTTGACCTAAAAATCCCTCACTACTGCTGAAAATGGCCTGGCATGGATAGCTTGAAGATCCCTATAGGTTTACACTAGGTGGTAGCACACAGACATCTAAAAGATGGGTGAGAATGTTCTTTCTTGGAAAGCCTTAAGATAGCAATTGCTAAGAACAGTTACAAGTCTTCATCATTGTATGATTGATAACTTCAGTTTGGTACAAGAAACTTAAACCTAAATCTCTAATGATGCCCATACTCAAGTATGACACAGTTAATGCTGCTTGACTTTATAGTATATAGCTAGAGTAATGATTTATAATCACACTTCCAGGCGTCACCCAGTTGAGCCTGGTACTACTCAAGGTTTCTTCCTCTTGGCTTTCTCACTTGCCAGCCCTTTGCTCATTATAGATCAATTTTAATTACAGTTTCATATCTGAATTTCTGTAAAGCTTTGTTACAATATCAATTGTTAAATGTGCTATACAGAAATTTAAGTGCACTTCATGTGACAAGTTTTAACTATTAATACTATACTATTTCAAGCCCATCTTGAAACTACGTCTACCAAATTTCTAATCATAACAAATAGAATTTATTTAATAGCTGTTTTATCTTGGTTTCATAGTATTGTAGTGCCACCTCAGAGCTCCAGGGTCCTGTGATTGATCCTGGCATCAGATGACCGTCAGTGTGGAGTTTCCTTGTTCTCCGCCTGTGTGGAGCGCAGTAGATGAACTGCCCTTATGATAAAGCAGTTACTGAGACAGAACATGACTGACCTGTTTACTTTTAATTTAAGCATTTTAAAATGACGTAGTTCTTTGAACTTATGGTTCTAAGTGTTACAAAGAATTATCAAAGTGTTACAATGAATCTTTATAAGTTAGCTGTACTCAAAGCAATGAATTTTTATTATTCATTCATTCATTGTCTACCGCTTATCCGATCTATTCTCGGGTCACGGGGAACCTGTGCCTATCTCAGGTGTCATAGGGCATTGAGGCAGGATACACCCTGGACGGAGTGCCAACCCATCGCAGGGCACACACACTCTCATACTATGGACAATTTAGAGATGCCAATCAACCTACAATGCATGTCTTTGGACCGGGTGAGGAAATCGGAGTACCCAGAGGAAACCCCTGAGGCACGGGGAGAACATGCAAACTCCACACACACATGGTGGAGGCTGGAATCGAACCCCCAACCCTGGAGATGTGGGTAAACGTGCTAACCACAAAGCCACCGTGCCCCCCTTAATTTTTATTATCTTAAATAATTTAAAGCAATCCATGTCCTTAATTAATTTGATTAAACTTGCCAGATTTAAGAATGAGCATAATTGTAACAATTGTGATAGTTCAGGAAGTCAAGTAAGCAAACTTCTAAGTAAAGGCATGGACCTTAACTATTGTATACAATATAAATTCAGACTAAGTATACTGACACAACGCACCTTCTTGTGTAGACTTCGGTGCTGCAGGAAATGAAGATGGACAATTCCCTGATGTCTGTCCTAACCACATGACTTACACATACCTAACTGAAACGATGCCTAAACACTTAAAGGAACACCACCACTCAGTTAACGCTTTTAATCAATTAAATTTTAATAAATTGCTTAAACTTTATGCTTGTGAAAAGCTTATGAATCTCTCCTGGATAGGTGAAATCTAGCCAGAGAGATGTTTATTTCAATTTAAACTGCCTAAATTATGAGTAAAAATCCTTAGCTTCACAGTTCATAGAGATGCCTAACTGCCTCACTGTGTCCTACAGAGATGACTATTCACAAAATGCTGCTCTTAAATAGACAGAAAACATGGAATGGCAGGAAATGTTCAACATGTTCCAGTTTTCATAGTAAATGTTTTAAGATTTTAAGAAAAATCATGATGACAGGAGATTTTAATCTAGCCATGGGGGTCACAGTCCAGTGACTTCTGTGCCGGTCCCAAGCCCGGATAAACAGAGAGGGTTGCATCAGGAAGGGCATCCGACGTAAAACATTTCCAAATTTAATCTTGCGAATCGTCAGTACTCTGAATTTCATACCGGATCGGTCGAGGCCCGGGTTAACAACGACCGCCATCGGCGCTGTTGACCTACAGGGTGCTGGTGGAAATTGGGCTACTGTTGGTTGATGAAGTAGAGGAGGGAGGAGAGTGCACAGACAGAGAGAGAAGAGGAAAGGTAAGAGTGTAGGACTGAGAATAGGAACTCTGAATGTTGGTACTATGACAGGGAAAGGTAGAGAGCTGGCTGATATGATGGAGAGAAGGAAGGTGGATATACTGTGTGTGCAGGAGACCAGGTGGAAGGGTAGCAAGGCTCGTAGTATAGGAGCAGGATTCAAGCTGTTTTATTATGGTGTGGATAGTAAGAGAAATGGGGTAGGTGTGGTCCTGAAGGAGGAGTTTGTGAGGAATGTTCTGGAGGTGAAGAGAGTGTCAGACAGGGTGATGAGTCTGAAGTTAGAGATTGAAGGGGTGATGTTGAATGTTGTTAGTGGTTATGCCCCACAGGTAGGTTGTGAGTTAGAGGAGAAAAAGAGAGATTCTGGAGTGAATTAGATGAGGTGATGGAGAGTATTCCCACGGGTGAGAGAATGGTGATAGGAATGGATTTTAATGGACATGTTGGTGAGGGGAACACAGGTGATGAGGAGGTGATGGGCAAGTTTGGAGTTAAGGAAAGGAACCTTGAAGGACAGATGGTAGTGGACTTTGCTAAGAGGATGGACATGGCGTGGTTAACACTTATTTTCAGAAGAGGAAGGAGCATAGAGTGACTTACAAAAGTGGAGGTAGGAGAACACAGGTAGACTACATCCTATGTAGAAGAGGCAATCTGAAAGAGATTAGTGACTGTAAAGTGGTAGTGGGAGAGAGTGTAGCCAGACAGCACAGTGGTGGAAGCTGAAAAAGGAGGGATGTTGTGAGGAATTTAGACAGAAGTTGAGGCAGGCTCTGGGTGGTCAGGTAGTGCTGCCAGATGACTGGGAAACTACAGCAGAAGTGATCAGGGAGACAGGGAGAAAGGTGCTGGGTGTGTCATCTGGAAGGAGGAAAGAAGATAAGGAGACTTGGTGGTGGAATGAGGAAGTTCAGGATAGTATCCAGAGGAAGAGGTTAGCCAAGAAGAAGTGGGACATGGACAGGACTGAAGAGAATAGACAGGAATACAAGGAGTTACAGCGCAGAGTGACGAGGGAGGTGTCTAAGGCCAAGCAGAAGGCATATGACGAGTTGTACACTAGGTTAGACACTAGAGAAGGAGAGAAGGACTTGTACAGGTTAGCTAGGCAGAGGGATCGAGATGGGAAGGATGTGCAGCAAGTTAGAGTTATTAAGGATAGAGATGGAAGGGTGCTTACAAGTGAGGAGAGTGTACAGAGGAGATGGAAGGAGTACTTTGAGGAGAGAATGAATGAGGAAAATGAGAGGGAATAAAACAGTAGAAGGGGTGAACTCTGTGGAACAGAAAGTAGATAAGATTAGAAAGGATGAAGTCAGGAATGCTTTGAAGAGGATGAAAAGTGGGAAGGCAGTTGGTTGTGACGACATCCCGGTGGAGGTCTGGAAGTGTCTGGGAGAGGCAGCAGTGGAATTTTTAACTAGTTTGTTCAACAGGGTTTTAGAGAGTGAGAGGATGCCTGAGTAATGGAGAAGAAGTGTGTTAGTGCTGATCTTTAAGAATAAGGGTGACGTGCAGAGTTGCAGCAACTATAGGGGGATAAAGTTGATGAGCCATACAATGAAGCTATGGGAAAGAGTAGTGGAAGCTAGGTTAAGGAAGGTAGTGGAAATTTGTGAGCAGCAGTATGGCTTCATGCCCAGAAAGAGCACAACAGGTGCAATTTTTGCTCTGAGAATTTTGATGGAGAAGTATAGGGATGGTCAGAAGGAGTTGCACTGTGTGTTTGTAGACTTGGAGAAAGCGTATGACAGGGTGCCAAGAGAAGAGCTGTGGTACTGTATGAGGAAGTCAGGAGTAGCTGAGAAGTATGTCAGAGTGGTGCAGGACATGTATGAGAGGAGCAGGACAGTGGTGAGGTGTGCTGTAGGTCAGACAGAGGAGTTCAAAGTGGAGGTGGGACTGCATCAGGGATCGGCTCTGAGCCCCTTCCTGTTTGCTATAGTAATAGACCAGTTGTCAGAGGAGGTCAGACAGGAGTCTCCTTGGACAATGATGTTTGCAGATGACATTGTGATCTGTAGTGAGAGCAGGGAGCAGGTGGAGGTTTGCGCTGGAGAGAAGAGGAATGAAAGTCAGTCGTAGTAAGACTGAGTACATGTGTGTGAATGAAAGGGAGGGAAGTGGAACAGTAAGGTTACAGGGTGAAGAGGTGAAGATGGTACAGGAGTTTAAGTACTTGGGGTCAACAGTCCAAAGTAATGGAGAGTGTGGGAAAGAGGTAAAGAAGCGAGTGCAGGCAGGTTGGAATGGGTGGAGAAAGGTGTGGGGAGTTCTGTGTGAGAGGAAAATATCAGCGAGAATCAAGGGGAAGGTGTACAGGACAGTGGTGAGACCGGCCATGCTGTATGGTTTAGAGACAGTGTCACTGAGGAAGAGACAGGAGTCAGAGCTAGAGGTAGCAGAGCTGAAAATGTTGAGGTTCTCTTTGGGAGTGACAAGATTGGACAGGATTAGGAACGAGTACATCAGAGGGACAGCTCATGTTGGACGTTTAGGGGACAAAGTTAGGGAGGTCAGATTAAGATGGTTTGGACATGTTCAGAGGAGGGAGAGTGAGTATATTGGTAGGAGAATGTTGGACATGGAGCTGCCAGGCAGGAAGAAAAGAGGAAAGCCAAAAAGGAGGTATTTGGATGGAATTAATGAGGATATGAAGCTAGTGGGTGCAGGTGTTGAGGATGCAGAAGATAGGGATAGGTGGAGAGAGATGATTCACTGTGGCAACCCCTGAAGGGAAAAGCCGAAAGAAGAAGAAGAAGATGATGACAGGAGATTTTGTTGAAGTATGGTGAAGTGGCATTTTTGGTAAATGTAAACCATCATTTAAAATGGTAAATGGTAGTAATAATAGTAATTATAACAACAGTAGCAGCAGCAATGAAAACACAAGTAACAACAACAATAGAAGAATTTGCTTTCGGCTGCTCCCTGTTCGGGGTCGCCACAGCGGACCAACTGGTCCGCACAACAACTTGGCACAGGTTTTACATCGGATGCCCTTCCTGATGCAACCCTCCCATTTTTCTGGGCTTGGGACCGGCACTGCTTCCAGTTGCTGGGGTTTGGGCATTGGCTGGGAATTGAACCCAGGCCTTATGCATGATAGGCGAGAAACACATTACTGAGCCACCAATGCCCTTACAACAACAAAAACAATAATAATAATAATAATAATAATAATAATAACAACAACAACAACAACAACAACAACAACAACAGAGATTCTGTCCCCCCTAGTTTAATACAAAAATATTGTATTTATATTGATCATTGTAATTACATTGGTCTTTTCGTGCCTTTTCCTTTTTTAGTCCTAAAATTAATTCATGAAGTTAATTTGTAACCATAGTACATTTCCTCAAAATGTATGAGTGGGGCAACAATGCACCTCCCTACATTTTATTGGCTTTCCATGAAAGGTAGGAATTCCATGCCACAGCAACAATCTGCACAACAGCCAATCTGTAAATAATGACATTTTTAATGTGTGAAATTTCAGACTGCAATTAAAGTGATGTAAAGCAAAAACTACTTCAGAGTAATGAAATCAACTGAAACTGATCTGAATATCAGGAGTAAAAGAGCATTTTACCTGTGGTGAAGAGGGATGAAATAGAAATTGGCAATCTGAACAGCAGGCCACAACTGACAAAAAAAGACATAATAAAATGACTTGAATGTCAATGGAGATGAATTGTATAATGCAGTACACAAAATATGAAAACAAAATCTGTACTAACAGCAAACTTTTTGACTACTAGGAGACTTATTTTTTAAGAATAAATGAGCAATATCATATCACAGAGTTAAAGGATTTCTCAAAGATAATTTCAGTAAATGAAATATGATGAAAAGATTATCTGCTTTGTAATACAGGTTCTTTGTACATAAATGTACAGCAACAATAATTAAATAGGCTGCGGCTTTCAAATCATTCCCCACATGATTACCCCACCTCCACCAGTCTGGTCTGATGATACAAGGCAAATTGGGTCCAATGATTCATGCTTTTATGCTAACCCTACCCCAAAACCCATAGCTAAAACACAACATCTGTGTGCCTCAGCAGTTATTGAGATTAATCAGACCAGTTTATGTTTTTCCAGTCTTCACTTGTCTTGTTTCGGTGCCCACTGCAGCCTCAGCTTCCTGCTCTTGCCTGACAAGTGAAACCTGACATGATCTTCTACCTTAAGGTACAATGCATTGTGCACTCAGATTCAGATTACTGTACATTTATGTTGAGCAAAAAGGATCTGAGTTACTATAACCTTTTTGCCAGCTCAAGCCAGTCTGGCCATTGTCTGTTGACCTGTCTCATCAACAAAGCATTAGTGTCCACAGAAATCAACTGAACCATTCACAGCAAACTCTAGATACTGCTGCATGTGAAAATCCCAGGAGACAGCAGGTATAGAAATACTCAAACCTCAAAATGTCTGCACCAACACCAGACACTTCCTAACAAGTTTATAACACAACATAAGTCATATTTTGGATTAATCTGTCAACAGAACATTATTCCAATAGGCTTCTAATTTTTCCATGCCATGTCTTGGAAAATTCAGATAAGCAGTACAGTAGTGGATTCCTTCTTGCTATCCTGCCATGCACACCACTCATGTTCAGTGTCTGCTGCAGGGTGGACCCATCCGCATACTCCGATAGGTTTACATACTATTTCCTACAAAGATATTTAATGTTGGATCATTTTGTATTATATGTCTTTTGCATCATGTTTCTTCATCTAGTTGTAGAATTTCAATGAAGATCTTATATTTCAGGTCAAATTCATGTAGAAATACATAAAATTGTAGAGAGTTCATAAACTTTCTAGAGGCACAGTAAATTTTCTTCTATAAATCTTGAAGATGACAGTGTGGTTTTCTCCCTTTTCACTTTTTTTAATTAGCCACACCTCGAATGCATAAGCTGATGGAATTCTCAGACACATGCAAACATTTCAGTGCCAGAAATCCTGTAAAATTTATATGGCAGAAAATGTCAAAATCTGGGCATGTTTTGCCAATCATATTCACCTTTACCGAAGGTGCCAAAAATTCTGGAGCCCATTGCTACAAAAGATATAGACAAACACAACTTACTTACATAGTAATTGGCGATCAAGGCATCCGTATAATCCTAATAGCAATACAAAACAAAGCGTAATTGGTGATCAAGGCATGTTCAATCAAGCAATTAAGTATAATAAATCTAATCCAGGTTTCTCCATGTGTTTTCAGAAACTCTGATAACTAGAGCCTCTTCAAGCTCTTTATAAAATCTCGCTTCTTTAGAACAGGGTCCTATCATTGAAATGGAAATATTGTGAAAGGACAACCTGGGAAAGACTGGTTGTATGAGAAAATATTTATTTTATTATTTTTTTGACAAGGCCAAAAAAAGGTAATAAGCCTTTATTACATTCAATACGTGAGTTCTTAAAGTGAAAATTTGTATTGTGAAATAATGTAAATACAGATTTGTTCCAGCTGCCTAAAAATATGACCAATATTCCAATACGAAGCGTATGTAAACTGTACGGCTGCTTAGAAAGAACTGACCCAAGCCAAGCATTCCATGTTAAGGCTCCTCACAGGAAGTCGTGCCACCAAGCTTGGGCTAAAAATAGAACAGACCGCCCACGCCACCGATCTGTCAACAAAAAAAAATCACCTAGCTTTTGAACGCATGCCGAAGGCAACGTTAGTATCACGGGTTGATTCTGACGCAAAAAGCTTTCGCTGACTGAAAAAACATTCATAAAATTCATCAACTCACTTTCGTTGGCTTTGCTTGGCTTTCCACTGATGCTAACAAGTTTTGAACGGCTCCCAGACGTACGCGTAACTTAGTATGCTGAAAATGCTTCGTACTTACTGCATGCTAGAAACTTGAAAAATATTAAATATGAATTTTTTAAAAATTAAGTTCAAAATTAAAACCTATAAATTTAGATTATATTTCTATTTTGGTATTTTTTTTTTTACGGAAATATTTTCTAAAATATAAAACACACACACACACACACACATATATACATATACATATACATATATACATATATATATATATATATATATATATATATATATATATATATATATATATATATATATATATATATATATATATATATATTTTATATAGATATATATATATATATATATATATATATATATAAAAATACATATATATATATATATATATATATATAAAATATGTATATGTGTATATATATATATATATATATATATATATATATATATATATATATATATATATATATATATATATATATATATATATATATATATACCCAAAAAACACATACATATATACACATACACAGTGGAGGGAAAAAGTATTTAGTCAGCCATCAATTGTGCAAGTTTTCCCACTTAAAAAGATGAGAGAGGCCTGCAATTTTCATCATAGGTACACTTCAACTATGAGAGACGTTGTCACATTGTCTGATTTTTAAAGAATTTATTTGCAAAAAAAAAAGTATTTGGTCACCTACAAAAGAGCAAGATTTCTGGCTTTTCTCTCACAGACCTGTAACTTCTTCTTTAAGAGGCTCCTCTGTCCTCCACTCATTACCTGTATTAATGGCACCTGTTTGAACTTGTTATCAGTATAAAAGACACCTGTCCACAACCTCAAACAGTCAGAATCCAAACTCCACTATGGCCAAGACCAAAGAGCTGTCAAAGGACACCAGAAACAAAATTGTAGACCTGCACCAGGCTGGGAAGACTGAATCTGCAATAGGTAAGCAGCTTGGTGTGAAGAAATCAACTGTGGGAGCAATTATTAGAAAATAGACATACAAGACCACTGATAATCTCCCTCGATCTGGGGTTCCATGCAAGATCTCACTTCGTGGGGTCAAAATGATCACAAGAACGGTGAGCAAAAATCCCAGAACCACACGGGGGGACCTAGTGAATGACCTGCAGAGAGCTGGGACCAAAGTAACAAAGGCTACCATCAGTAACACACTACGCCGCCAGGGACTCAAATCCTGCAGTGCCAGATGTGTACATCTGTACAAGCATGGGGGTGGAAACATCATGCTTTGGGGCTGTTTTTCTGCAAAGGGACCAGGACGACTGATCCGTGTAAAGGAAAGAATGAATGGGGCCATGTATCATGAGATTTTGACTAAAAACCTCCTTCCATCAGCAAGAGCTTTGAAGATGAAACGTGGCTGGGTCTTTCAGCATGACAATGATCCCAAACACACCGCCCGGGCAATGAAGGAGTGGCTTCGTAAGAAGCATTTCAAGGTCCTGGAGTGGCCTAGCCAGTCTCCAGATCTCAACCCCATAGAAAATCTTTGGAGGGAGTTGAAAATCCGTGTTGCCCAGCGACAGCCCCAAAACATCACTGCTCTAGAGGAGATCTGCATGGAGGAATGGGCCAAACTACCAGCAACAGTGTGTAAAAACCTTGTGACGACTTACAGAAAACGTTTGACCTCTGTCATTGCCAACAAAGGGTATATAACAAAGTATTGAGATGAACTTTTGTTATTGACCAAATACTTATTTTCCACCATAACTTGCAAATAAATTCTTTAAAAATCAGACAATGTGATTTTCTGGATTTTTTTTTCTCATTCTGTCTCTCATAGTTGAAGTGTACCTATGATGAAAATTATAGGCCTCTCTCATCTTTTTAAGTGGGAGAACTTGCACAATTGGTGGCTGACTAAATACTTTTTTGTCCCACTGTGTTTGTGTGTGTGTATATATATATATATATATATATATATATATATATATATATATATATATATATATATATATATATATATATATATATATACACACACACACACACACACACACACACACACACACACACACACACACACACACTTAATATAATCTTAGTGACTTTAATATATGGAACTGGTATAGACCAACTGGACAAGTAGCACACTAACCCTCTTGAGCTTAGCTACATTCTCTTCCACGGTGAGCCCGTTGAGAATTCCGCAGATTCCTAAGAAAGTTCCAAGAAAACAAGGAGCAAAGCATGCCTGTAAACAAAGAGACCCATAAATATTGACATTATACCACAGTATAAGGGGCTTGAAATAAAACAGTCAATATTAGATTTAACTTCAGATATAATTTGAAGGTATTACATACAAATCAAGTGAATAGTGTGAGAATTACATCATTTCTTATATTTGGGCACTTCAACTTTGTGGACTATGACCTTCACAATTACTATGTGCTTTTTTCTTTTTTTAAACAACCAATTCCAGACTTTCTTGGAGTTTCATTATTTAAAAAATCTTTTTATGCTCTGAAAACAGAACAGATTAATATCATATCTATCCATATCTATATGCAAGAGACCAGATAAAATTGGCCACTCTCTCTGGCTGAGAGGGATGGGATAACTTAATTCGTTGGATGAAGTGAAATAAATCTGCTTTAACCTAGTAGTGTTCAAACAACACAGACATATTTCACCTTTGCAAAATTAGACTGTGCACTGTAGCATGAATTTAGACAAATTTGGCTCAATGCTATCAATACAATTGGGCTGTGTAAAAACTTAAATGTGTATACCTCATTATTTCATTTTTTTTTTGCATTCTGTTTAGTGTGAAAATGCACTTAGACATAATGGAGCTGGAAGCTCATTCTACCTGGTCAATTAGCATTTTCTTCAGTGCAGAACTTTTGGTCGCCCCAATGACAAGTCTGTCTAGTACTCTGTACCATCCACCAATAACTGGTCCCTGTAGAAAAAACACAACGGCTTTATGGTTCATTAGATACAGTCATTACACATGTTTCAGATATTACTGATTTTTTTCATGCAGTATTTTGTATATAACAAACCACAGAGAGGTGAAATGAATAACATTAATTGTCTCATTACAATTACACCTGTCAAGGTCTCTGTCTCTGAACATCATACCAAGACCACAGCTACCGGGTTTGTCATCTGTTGACTAATTGTATAATCTTGGGGTTGAACCAGCAGCCATTTGTACAGCCCAGGTGGAGATTAGAGTCAAAAAAGGATGATGAGGCCAAAGTGACAAAATATAAGCCGCTCAATCCTGAGCAAGCAGACTACATGACAAAGGAGTTTAAACATCCTAGAGCAATTAGCATGGGCCTGTTTCTGACTCATATGTCATGTAAAATTGTATTGCTATACACTCCCAGATATTCTTGCCTACCAAATCTGAGTAGATGCCTGCATTTTATAATAATTGTGCAGATAAGCTATTGCTCACTGCAGCTAGAGAAATGTACCGAGGGCATTCTTGAGTTTATTCATGGTTTTGTGGGCAGTGTGGTCATAAAGTTGTAGACTGTCAACAGAGCAGAAACAAGTCTTAAATGGTTAATGTCCAACACATTTGGCTGTGGTTATGGCTCATGGCTGCCTGAACACAGTTTAAGCTTGACTCATTCAGCAGATAAGATTGCATGCAGTTTTTCTTCTGTCGTGCTCTCAGTCTTCAAAACCTCAAAACTGTAGGATTACAATAAGTCTGTCACATAGCAACTCCAGTCCTCCATGATGGACACGTATCCTATTGATCTTACATTAGAAATATGGACCAAGGTGGATAAAGGGGCAAATCCTTGTGGACTTGTGTGGATGTGTTTCCAGCCGTTTTGTGCAGCATTTGTCCACATCCACAACCGAAAAAGTTGGTCTCAGTGCAAATAAAAGCATCATGGGTCGGCCGACTGCCCTACTGCAGACAAGTACAAGTAGGTGTACATCTAACCCCACCTGAAAACAGGGGACACAGTATTGTACCAGGACAGTGAGTAAAGATCAAGTATCACAGCGCTAGTCCATTAGAGGTGAACTGGAAAGGCCCTTTGCAAGTTTTCTTACTGTCTGATTAGCAGCTGTGTTGTGTCAGAGATTTGTATATACACTGTAAAGTAATGCTACTCTCTAAAGAGAGACAATTGGGTGGCACTAAGACCAGAGTTTGAGAGGGTCTGATGGTGTTTAGGCCACAGAAGTTAAACCCAAAGTGAAGATATTTCCTTTCCCCAACATGCAATTTCTGCATTTCTTACTCCACTCAGTGGAAAGGACCAGGCAGAGAAAAATGATAAAAACTGATAGAAAGTGCCAAGATGAGAGTTTACTACAGCATATATTGGGTTTCTGCTCCTCCCAGTCGGACTCAAGGCTCTAACCTTGATAAGGGAAACACTTTCCAGATCGTGTTTATATTAACTCAGAACACTCTGTTCCCAGGCTATGAGGTCTACATTCCTCACTCAGTGTGTGTCTCTGCCAGCATCGCGTGGGCAGGGCACGCCATCTCAGCTTGTGACATGTGTGCCTTGTTGCATACTGAGGTCTTTTCATATGATGTTATTCCACATCACAGTGTTACACAAGCCGTTGTCATTCAATGTTCCCCAGGGCTCCCTTTCCAGTGTTCCTGATGTCATCACTCTATCAACGTGTTCGTGGTGTATAAAAAATCATTCTAGTGAGTCATTCTCTTTAGGTGAAATTTCCAAAGCAGCATGTAGTCTCAGCTTTGAGGTTAGCAAAAAAAACATTTACAAGGTCTTTCCCAACTCTCTCAAACCCAGATAAAGTTCACAGGCCACTCCACAGCTTACTGCATTTCTGAAACCGGTCCGTTGATAAACTGGTTATCAATTATTTCATTTTCTCAGACACTTACTGGTTGTGCAGCAGAATTGTTTATAGTAATTTGCCAGGCAAGTTCAATGGTCGTTGTTCACGGATTTATCTCCTTCCTGCCATTAGACCCCAATCTTTTCTTAAGCCTAGAGCAGCATTATCTGCATCTACAGCAGTAAAGTCTGTTGCTTATATCATTTTTGTTCATTACCACCAAGTGACACATTTCTTTAAATGTTCCCAGCTCATGTGCACCTCTAAACTGTAATAAAGCCAAGTGCATTTAGTAGAAAAATGGTGAACAAAAAAAACATTTGCAGACAAGAAGAACTTTACATTAATAGTACTTTAAATCTTATTATTGTAAGATTATTGAGAGTGCAAGAAGATTCATTCATGAAATAATGTTTAAAACTTTGGTGGATATTTCATGCTTTGTGAGAGTGATGCCACATTTACCTTTAGTACTAATGGGGTGATGTGCCCTGTGGGTTATCACAGCATCGGAAAAGGTCCTTGGGCCTTTATTTAATTTTTTATTTGCTCTTTTGCTATATTTCTATCTGCAGAGTTCTATTTGCTCTTAAGCCTGGGGTTTTATATCTAACGAATCACAATCAGAATAGATGATGATTTTGCAAAAACTTGTCCTTTGTGCACTTTGTTTTTGCCATTGCCATCATGCTTGTGTTGTGGATGTGTTGGAATCAGGAAAATGGGCAAGTATAGGGATCTAAGCACCTTTGACAAGAGCCAAATTGTGATGGCTATATGACTTGGTTAGAGAATCTCCAAAACAGCAGGTCTTGTGGTGGTGTTCCCAGTATGCTGTGGTTAGTACCTATTAAAAGTGGTTCAAAAAAAGACAAGTGATGAACCAGAAACAGGCTAATGGGCACCCAAGGCTCACTGATGCATGTGGGAGCAAATGCTAGCCATTCTGATTTGATCCCACTGAACTGCCACTGCATCATAAATTGCTGAAAAAGTTCATGCTGGCTATGACAAAAAATACACAGAATATATTGCAGATTGTTGCATATGGGGCTGCATATGTGATGCTCTGGGCACTGTTCTGCTGTGAAACCTTGGGTCCTGGCACTTATGTGGATGCTACTTTGACCAATACTTCCTACATAAACATTGTCGCAGACCAATGTTTATGTTTGCTTACCCAAACATTCACACACTTAACCAACTTAACCAAAAGATTGCTAAATGGAACCCTGTGTGTTTGATCTTTATTTATGCTAACACATCCTTGCATGAACTATGGAGGGATATAATAATACAGAAATGGACTTACGACAAAAAAGAAGCCAATGCTCATCATTTTTGTGGTGCGTCTAATGTCGTGCTTGTTCAAGCCACGCCTCTCGATCAGCTGCTGGGAGATGGTATCCCCCACTCCCATCAGAGAGCCTGTTGGATGACAGCAAGAGTACAGGAAAAAATGAGAGAAGAAGAAAACTTGATCAACTAATCTACATTTTTTAGTAGTTAGGTGCTTCTGCAGTGTTGCTGTCTCAGGTTACTATCTGAAATGTGGGTTTCCTCAGTTCCCAGAGGTTTGAAGGAGTGTGTGCAGACTGCAGCTGAACACTGCCACATCAGCTACCACTTTGTGACCTTCCTGAAATGTCTTGGCATTTACATGCACAAATGCTTATCCAGGTGATTCTTCTGGTGGATACAATGAGTGTAATGGTTAGAATGGGTGTAAAAGAACCATGGCTCAGGATGTTAGTGCTGAGAAAACAGTCCAACTGGGTTCTGCTCCAAAATACTTCAGAGTATCATAAAGTAGGCAATTTCAAATCAATCATATGAAACAAACTGTATTTTTTAATTTACAATGTAGATCAATGCACACATTTGTTGTTCTTTAAGTGCGTGCGATATGTTACAATAAGGAATCTCTCATTGAACAATAGAAATGCCTCAAATGAATAATAGCTCCATGAGAAATGTGACCGCAACTGACCAGTATTCACATTTTATAAATGGCTCTGAAAGCAGCCCTTGCATACAAACCAACCTCTTAGTAATATTGGCATATTAACTTGTTAACACACATTATTATTATAGATAATAATATCAAATGATAATAATAATAATCTGATAAATAATCAGATAATCTGTAAACACTTTGTTGTGATTGAAAAATAGTAGCAATTTAATGACAGGCAGCAATATTGAAGCAGTCTATTAGGGTTTGTAGTCTGGAAGAACAAAGGGAAAGATGGGAAGAGAGATGGATCTTCTTCTTCTTCGTTCGGCTTTTCCCTTCAGGGGTCTCCACAGCGAATCATCTCTCTCCACCTATCCCTATCTTCTGCAACCTCAACATTTGCACCCACTAGCTTCATATCCTCATTAATTCCATCCATATACCTCCTCTTTGGCCTTCCTCTTTGTCTCCTGCCTGGCAGCTCCATGTCCAACATTCTCCTACCAATATACTCACTCTCCCTCCTCTGAACATGTCCAAACCATCTTAATCTGACCTCCCTAACTTTGTCCCCAAAACATCCAACATGAGCTGTCCCTCTGATGTACTCGTTCCTAATCCTGTCCAATCTTGTCACTCCCAAAGAGAACCTCAACATCTTCAGCTCTGCTACCTCTAGCTCTGACTCCTGTCTCTTCCTCAGTGACACTGTCTCTAAACCATACAGCATGGCCGGTCTCACCACTGTCCTGTACACCTTCCCCTTGATTCTCGCTGATATTTTCCTATCACACAGAACTCCCCACACCTTTCTCCACCCATTCCAACCTGCCTGCACTCGCTTCTTTACCTCTTTCCCACACTCTCCATTACTCTGGACTGTTGACCCCAAGTACTTAAACTCCTGTACCTTCTTCACCTCTTCACCCTGTAACCTTACTGTTCCATGTCCCTCCCTTTCACTCCACATGCAATACTGAGACATATTAAAGATCAACAGGATTTGTTCAAGATGTTCACCAAGCAGCTCAACATGTTTCTGAATCTTTGTTATACTGAGCAGACACTCATATTTGCTTCTCAATCTCCATACTGATTTCTTACCCTGGACTGAGTGAGCAAACTTAGTGAATTAGTTCTGTTGTTCTGTCAGTATATGTTTTGTAGCACTAATTACTTATTACATTACTATAACTAATTATCACACTAGCTATAATATAAGCAGTATTTTATGATGACTAGCCCACTGTATTTTGCAGCCCATCAAACCACAGATATTAGTATGTTATTCTGTGTTTTACCTATGTTGGAGTTAATTGTGAAATAAATAAAATAAGAGTAATTAACATAAATCAATATTTACTGTGACCTATGCATTTAAAACCTAATCAATTCTCTTACATAAACTACTGTGCCGTTTCATGTGAAAACAGACCAGCAGGCTGTTCTAAACATCTTATAGAACTTCTGCAGATTATTTCACTTGCTTCTATATCAGGACCAGAAGCTCTACAGCTGCTGGTGAGAGTTGACCAAACCATATCTGGAATGGGCTTACCATCACTGGAGCCATCAAGAGAGCCACCAACATCATGAAAGACAAATGTCACCCCGAGCACAGCCTTTTTACACTCTTACCATCAGGCAGATACTACAGGAGTGTTAAAGCTCAAGGCTGAAAAACAGTTTCTACCCACAGGCTCATGAATGAACGCTGATGATTTAGAGATAATTTAGAACTAATTTTTGAATTAGGATCGACTTTATGTGTTTAATACACACCGGTCAGCTTATGAGTAAAAAGTATTTTCTACAGCCACAGTATAAATGCTTTTCGTGGTCTTTACTTGGCTCTCTACAAAAAGAAATAACATTAAACTAGTCAATGAGTCCATTTTCTCTGTACTATTCAATTAGTGATAGGAACTGAAAATGTCCATTCCCAGTCTTTGACTTTTAGTTGGTGGTGTTCAAATAAACACAACTTAAATATTAAGAGGGGAATTGGCCACAGATCCATCCTGAAATTTACAGGATTGTCACTGACCAAATATCAGGGTTTACAAAGGTCAGTGTGTCTTAATAGCAGATCCTTGCGAGGAAATCTAGTACCTTTTACGTAATGTAACCTTTCATAATATGTCAGAGAACAACTAATAATCCAGAATAGCAGTGTGGAAAGAGCCTGGAACCCTGGTCATGCATTTACTGGCTTATCTTATTAAAGCAGGTGTAGTCTACACACCGTATGGTACAAACACAAACAGCAGCAGCTTGAGGAAGACAGTAAACAGACATTTGTCTTTCACACTCTTCTCTTAACAAATATATAAGTCACTTCTGTGAAAGTATGGTAGCAACCTGCAGGGGGCTTTGAAAATGTTCACAGCTTTGTTCTGGAAACAATCATCCAGGTTATTTGGATATCTAATAGCAGTAGGTGAAGATGACTCAACTTGTATGAAAATTCTCCCTAATGTTAATTAGGAGTAGACGTTCTACTACAAACTAAAAGACGAATAAACGTGAGGAGCCATTGCTACAGGAACGTTTGAACATCCTGGATAACCTATGACAAAACACACATTGTGCAATTACTCAAAACTGGCTATTGTAAGTGACATAAAATACAGTCTATTAAAAAAAGACCTCAAGACTAACTATAAAAGAAAATTTCAAAATCATACTCAAACTACTACTCAAACAAACAGTAATTACCAAATGTTCTGCTGAATAGAGATTGATGAATTCTGCTGAAATCACAAGAAAATTCTCTACTTTCTGTCCTTGAAAAAGTGCCTCTGGTGGCTAGGAGCCATGACATGTTCTGCATTCCAGCTGAAATGATCTGTCATCGGTTTGGCACTCACCTCACCTCAGCATGCTAACTGATCCACAGGAAAAAACAGCATAAAGCCATTTAGTTGATTACACTGATACAATACCTTAATACTGTTATTTAGTACTCTTACTGATTGTTCTTTTACAGATAGCACTAGAGTTAATCTATAAAGTGTCCACAACTGATGAGCCATTTGTCTTAACAATCCTTTCAATAAAGTTTTATTTTCACTGTTGAAATGATTTCTAGCCATCATTAAGTCTTTAGACTTCTTCCAATTCAAGAAGCACATTAAACATTACTTGAGTGCACTTGAAAACAGCACAGCTTAATGAGGCACTAAAATTAAATCCACAGATTTGTTTTAGCCATTTAAGCATTCAAACATCTATAACTATAAAATAGCACAAAGTAAACAGGGGAATGAATTATTACCAAAGTGTCCCTCTTCCATGTTTGTGATCTCTTTTGGAGCTATAGGAAACCTTCCAACACCCATGCTGCCTACTTTCACGTGCATTGTTATGGGACCAGCAAGAAAAGTTCAACTTAATTTGACCTAAAACATAAAACTATATTTTTTAGGAAAAAATGAAGCAGAACAGAGTAAGACACTGAGCTGTCTTTGTTATGATTTTTTTTTGGCCTGATGTGTGATTTTGGGATTCTTACCAGCTGTTATTATTTGCACAGTCCAGGGTTTTTTGGCCATTACCACCTGGTAAGATCTCCAGAGACGTGCTATACTCATCTTTCTCTGTAATGCAGAGAATTTGGGAAATCGGTTTAATACACAACTGCATGTGAAGCATTTATTTTTAAAGAAAGCAATAAATAGATATACAGTGTGTGATAATCTGGATATTAAGCAAGAAATTTACAACAAAGCTTTAGGAAGTGTACTGAATGCACAGTGTGCATGTCATGACTACATTAAACAGTAAATTATTAAGACTTGGCAATGATTTATCTAATATTTAAAAAAATTAGCAAATAGTTTCATGGAACTTGTCTTTTATAATGTGAAACTACTGGCCTGTGTAAGAAAACCTAAATATTATACTGTGAAATTTAGGTATCATGATATACAACAATCAGCCATAAGATTAAAACCAACCGCCTCATATTGTCTTCATCCCCCTTTTGCTGGCAAAATAGCTCTGCCCTGTCAAGGTATGGATGCCGCAAGATGGTCTTTGGCAGTGTTCTGTGCTTTCTGGCAGCAAGATGTTAGCTACAGATCCGGTAAGTCCTTTAAGTTGTAAAGAGTTTCCTCCATGGATCAGAAATGTTTATCCAACACATCCCACAGATGTGTGATTGGATTGAGAGCTGTGAGATTTGTAGGTCCTCAAACCATTCCTGAACAATTTTTTGCAGTGGGTCAGGGAGCATTATCATGCTAAAAGAGGCTGTCAAAGTGACATCTACATGAATGCCAGGATCCAAGGTTTACCAACAGAACATTGCCCAGAGCATCACATGGCTTCCAAAAGCTTCCCTTCTTTCTATACTGTATCCTGGTCCTAACTCTTCCCCAGGTAAGCAATGCACACACACCCAGCTATCATCTCAGACTGGACACTTTCTTCTATTGCTCCATGGTCCAGTTCTGATGGTCACATACCCACTGTATACATTTTGACAAGTGAACAGACAGAGGCCAGCATGCAGACTGCAGTCACATACACAGATGTTCTAACATCATAGTCAGCTTTAAAGCTTTCAACAATTTGTGCTACAGTAGCTTTTCTGTGTAACTGAAGACCGGATAGCCTTCGCCCTACATGCACGTCAGTGAGTCTTAGGCTCCCAGGACCAGTCTGCTGGTTGACTTCTTTGGAGTACTGGTAGGTACTAACCACTGCATACTAGCAAAACCCCACAACACTTGCTGTTTTGGAGGTGATCTGACCAGGTCGTGTAGCCATCACAAGTTGGTTCTTGTCCAAGTTGCTCAGATCCTTAACGCTTGCCCATTTTTCCAACACTTTGAGAACTGAATGTTCACTTGTTGCCTAATAAGCCCTACACTGTAACATGTGCAATAATGAGAATAATTTTATTAATTACACCAATTAGATAGAGATGGTTTTAAAGTTATGGCTGAATCTTGTCTCTTTTTCCTTAAGACCCAAATGAATGTATTTGAAGTAAATTATTAGTTATATCCATGCACTGAACTTGGACAATGACTGTACAGTTGATTCATTGACTTTTTATCATTAAGCTAAAAAATATAACTAGCATACAGTTGCAGTGATATCATTAATACCATTTCCACTAACCAGAAACAGCACTGTTCCAATTTTCTGCATGCATGTATGACTAGATTTGTACTCAAACACTGAAGCTACTGTCTGTTTAATGCACAAAGTTTACAAAATACCTACACTACAGATATCACTATCATATGACACTCTATCATTAAATACTGTCAAAGAAATAACGAGTCCTACCTTGGTATAATCTACGCTGTCCTGCTGAAAGTAACCCTATCATAAATAACTGTCAAACACTCAGCTACTTATTTACTCCAGTTTAGTTTACTCGGAGAGATAAGGCTAGATAGTACACAGTCTAATGGATATACCGCATCAGAATGGTTAGATTTCTGTAACAGAGCCAAACGACGGTAACAAACGCTTTACATTAAAACACAACAGGTCGTCCAGCACAAAAGGGCTGATCCTAAGCTCTAAAGTTGAACTCCAAACCATGTACACATGTACCGAGGACAGAATACAAACCCGGAAGTGTTTCTCAACCTCTCAGACCGCCCACTTTTTCAGCGTAGTAAAACATCCCGTTCATTTTCTGGATTCAGAAACGTCTAAGCAAAAATAATATAAGAATAATGACCTGATGACATTGACATTGCAGCCTACATGGCCCTCAAGTCAAAGAAAAAAAATAAAATAAATACATGCAACAACGCAGAAAAGGTAAGACTACGTACTTATTGCCTTGTAGAGAAAGAACTACTCTTCCCATAATGCATTGCAAAGAAAGGCACGGTATCGCTGGTATTTGAGCGCGAAATTCCAGGAAAATCATACAGGCAGCTTTGTAGTATAAATTTTTAGTTTCTAATATAATTGCCTAGCTTACTGAGTTACATTTATATATATATATATATATATATATATATATATATATATATATATATATATATATATATATATATATATATATATATATATGCGCCAGAAAGCTCAACAATTCATCTGCTTGAGGGAGTTTCTAAACTTGAGTGAAGTAGCTTATTAACAAATTAACTAATTGTTTTTATGTTTTATATTTAATGAGAATGATATATTTCTCCAGCAGCCCTAAAATAAAATCCTAGCTAGATCCTAGATATGTTGAGGCCTAAACAGATACAGATTACACAATCTTGTGTTACATAACAGTTGTGTTACACAAGTGTAGCTAGATGTGATTGATTTCTAAGTTTTTGGACACTGATTAATATCCAGTGTCCAGGGACCACTCCCATTTACACTTGTAATGTAATGGAGTAATTCATTTATTTAGAAGCAATCTCGCAGTTATTTAATATACAATATTTTCTTTTCAAGCACACCTATCTCCAGTTGTGACTCTATATGCACAGCAGCCTGAATGAGTCCTATCCCAGGCAGACCACTATCACAGACAACCAGTAACTGAATACTGTTAAACTGGTGAACAGATTGGTTGGAACAGGTCTGGAACAGATAAACAGGTCTTGCAGATAAATTAACATTGCAATTAATCCATTGCAGCCTGCATGGCCCTCAGCTTGCAGCTCTCATTCAGTCAGAGGGAATGTTTTTTTGTTTAAGCTTATTTCGATTAAGCTTCCTAATTATGTATGTATGGCCTTTTATTAATATCAGACATGGTAGTAAAAGACCTTGTTATTATTTACTCCAATCTCTCATTTAAAGCTCATCGAATTAAAATTTTTACATAGTTACATATATTGGGTGTTTTAATTGGTGTATTTGTTTATTAGTGGGTTAATTGACCAAAGTTGGTTCTCACTTTTCCACTTTCTCTGAGAATTTATATCCATTGCTGACTAGCCAACCAGCCTGTGTTTACGTACTACTCTCACGGTTGAGTGGGGTTAGAGCCAGGTTTTCCCTTATTTTTTTTAACCTCCACTATCTGATCGACCAAACTGTGACTACTTGCTGCAGGTGCGTTTGATTGGCTTTTACCCCACTATAACACATGCTTTTCTCAGACCAGCACTAACTATCAGCACACTGCCTCGGGACTGACCATGTTTAAAAATGAGGCCATGACTGATCCTACTATGTTTCATATCATTTGTGCTACAATAAAGGAAACAGTGATTAGTTTAGAATCATAACTCTTTTTTTGTGAGATTCCTTAAAAGCTTCTGAGGTCAAAAATCTAAGCTTCTAAGGTCGTGCCCATGATTGTATGTTATGCACTACTGCTTAAAAATGCTTTTCATTTCTTGAAAAAGAATTTTTCACAATCTTTAGTTTCAGTCCAGTTTTAAATCCTGAGGAAATTTGTGTTTTTCAGAAGGGTGAAATATTATTTTACAGATATTGTAGCCTCCCAAGACCTGAGCTTTGGTTTGGCTTCCATTTTAGATTTCTTCTAGCTATTTGGGGTTAGGAGGAACCAATAAAAAACACCAGATGGCAGTGTAAGTGTCCACATGTATGTACAACAGGTTCCAGTTAAAAAAAAATGAAGCATTATGGTGCAGACAACCAAAAATGTGATGTCCACGTATGTGGATGCCAGGTTGTAGGAGGATAAGCATTGACCGCTAGTTGGAAGACAAAGACCAGAAATGAATCTGGCATAGCCTAATCATAACTATTGTAGTACAATACACAAACACAACTGACTGAGGACAGTGGTATATAGCTATAGAAGAAGAAGCGTGGCCTCATGTCCTGTTTGGTTTGTCCTATAACAATTGTTTTTAGAGTTTTTTTGTCAGAATGGTCTGTAGTTCATAGATGTTCAGTTTAGTGGTGGGCTTGTGTTTGCCCAATTTTATGTTTTACTATTGGTCTGATTGGAGGTAAACCCATGAACTTCTACCTCTTTGTTGGCTTTGCTGACTTCACCCCCATCCTGTAAGTCATATCCACACATAATCCAGTAGTCATATCCCTCCTTTAAAGTTGGTGCCAATTCAGATGACACTTTAAATTTACTTCTGCCCCAAATATTAATGCTGTTAGTGGAGAATCATATTTCCACCACCTCTTACTGATCCTGTTTTTAAGCAGAGACATGGGAAAGGCATCAGACGTTTTAAAGACTTGTACAAGGAAGGTACCTTTTGTAACTATGTACAGTAATCTTCTGAATCATAATCAGAATTGTATTTGTTTCGTTTTTACGAATTAGACATTGTACTGCTAGTTTATCGTTATTGTTTCTATGTACCTTTCTCTCCTATACAAGTATGGCAATAAGTTCTCCAATTTAAATTTCAAAAATTGATGATCGGCTATCAAGTTTAGGTGTGTTCTCTATTGATAAAATGAAAAAAAGCTTGGGCGTGTGAGTTAGGAGAGAGATTTGGGGAGGAATGGTGGGCAGGTGCATTAAACAGAATACACTCTAGCACACTCTAGACCTGACTATCTAAAATATATTCTACTATAGGGGACTGATGTGATAGATGTTGAAGCATCTCAGTGTGATTTAAGTCACATCCTTTTTAACCCTGGGTCAATATTGATGTTTGCTCTGCTATTGCAGTTTTTGGGCTTCCAAAGGTCTGGTCTCAGTTTAGCTCCAAACAATTGGATATTTTAGTGTTTACTTCTTTATTAGCTAAGCGTTGTATTCTACTCCACTGGAAATCTAATAAACCCCCAACTATATCTAAATCTTTTTAATCATTACTGACTTAATTAAAAACATAGCCGGTCAGGTTTCAGCAGTCAATTAACACAACTAGCATTGAGCTCTCGTCACAAAACTTGATAAGAATGCTTATCTAAAATGTTTTAATGTTGTGTGTTTTTTGGCAGGGGGGCACGGTGGCTTGGTGGTTAGCACGTTTGCCTCACACCTCCAGGGTTTGCATGTTCTCCCTGTGCCTCGGGGGTTTCCTCTGGGTACTCTGGTTTCCTCCCCCGGTCCAAAGACATGCATTGTAGGTTGATTGGCATCTCTAAATTGTCCGTAGTGTGTGATTGCGTGAGTGAATGAGAGGGGTTGGCACTGCGTCCAGGGTGTATCCTGCCTTGATGCCCAAGGACGCCTAAGATAGGCACAGGCTCCCCGTGACCTGAGAATAGATCGAATAAGCGGTAAGCGGTAGACAATGAATGAATGAATGAATGTTTTTTGGCAAGGACTGACCACTGGAGGCACTATTTTCAGTAGTGCTTGCACTCGCTTGTGAAGAGTACAGACCCTAATTTGCACTGCCAAATCCTTCACCAGTACATTCTTTCTTTTTTCTTTTCTATCTCTCTGATAGACCTGTTTTTTTTTTTCAGCCTAATGATTCCCTCCTCCACTTTCTTTTTTGAACCTATGAAAATGAAGGGACTATTTAAAAAAGTGACTGTAATTCCTATTTAATGCATTCACCCCTTAAATTAAAGCAGAAAGTTTACACTTCAATCACATCTTGCTCATAGTTGTGTACAAAAGGCAAAGGTTTAAAAAATGTGTCATTGTTGAAATAATTATGGATCTTGACAGTACAATGTGCAATATCTTATTGCACCACAAGATGACAGCATGAGCCTATAAATCTGAATAAATCTGCGCCTTGACACAGCTGATCACTGCTTATGGCTTTAGGAGTCAACTTGACACCCTGTTGTAATTTTCTTGAATCTTGCAGACTGAACTGTAAGATGATATAGTGACATGTAAAGCTTGGTCAATATATAGCATTCCCTTCTGACACACAGGAAAATGATTTGGGCTTGATCACCCCAGTGCTATAACACAAGGTTTTACACTTTGGTCCATAGATCCATAAACTGGATTTACTAGAAAAAATCCTTTTTCTACTGATTCCTTGAGTTCAACCAAACAAATAAGCCACGATGACTATTTAGCTCCACTCCAATAGATTTTGAGCTAATTTCTCGAAGTTTAATACTTTTCCAAAGTAGTCCTAGAATTTTTTTTGCCCGCCTTTGCACCTTTGCGCCAATTTGATTTTATTTATATAGCAGCTTTAACAATAGACTTTCCACAAAGCAGATTTCAGAGAATAAATCTGGATATTGAATTAAATTTGTCCCTAATGAGCAACCCAGAGGCTGTGAGATGACATGAGGAATACACCTTGAGAAGAACCAGACTCAAAATGGAACCAGCCCTCTTCTGGATGACAACAGATTATCATGTCATTACTCATCCATAGCCGTACACTACAGAGCCATGCAGTGCTACAAATCTGATTTCATTTAAATTGAAGTATGAAAGTAATGTTGTATTTTATTATTAGAGAGATTATTAGGTATTGCACTGTTCATGGTTTTAATTTTCATGACAACATGTAATTAAATTCAAATTAATTTGATTTATATAGTGCTTTTAACAATGGACATTGACACAAAATAGCTTAGAGTTTGCATGTTCTCCCCATGCTTCCTGGGTTTCCTCTGGCAGTTCAAAGACATGCGTTGTATAACCGTGTGTTATATAGTTTAAAAAGTGTAATTGTGTAAACAAGAAATTTGTTATAGTTTTCAATTTTGTTGAAGTCTTATACTGTTCAGTGATGGAGATTTGAGTGTAAAAACTTGAGTGTTTATAGCAATTGCAGTCCTAGGAAGAACATCCACTGCCATCTTTGTGGCTTCTATTGGATACCATCCTCTGTATCTTTAGGCTGTGATGTGGGGCAGCAGTGATTAGTTTTCAGGTGATGAGAACTCTAACCAGAAGTAGGGCATTAGTTTGGATCAGGCAGGTCTGTAGCGCAGAAGGAGAGCTATCATATTAGTTTTAAAAGAGAGAGAGAGAGAAGAGAGAGAGGGGAAAAGAGAGAGAGAAAAGAGAGAGAGAGAGAGAGATGAGTGCTTCTTTATGTTGATTAAAGTAATGGTATGTTGAACATGTTTGGAACAGACCTCTTACAAGCTAATATAGCTTGCAGGTTTGAGTTATAATGTCTATGCTTGCTTGCTATGATCTATGTTCTGATAAATGTATAAAAGTCTCCAACCCAATAATGTCAAATTCTCTAAAAATCTTGTTCAATGTTTGATTAAATGCTGAGCTATTACACGAAAAAAAAAAAAAACATTACTATTTCATCAATTACATTATGTAAACCTAGTGAATTGGAGTCAGATAATTAGCCGAAAAGTAATATCGGAGTTAATTCATTAATTAGAATTTATAATCTGCATGTTTCTGACATTGATTTGAGGAGAGCAGTGGATAAAATATGACAATTTTACACCTCATCCTACAGGCATTCAGATATATACATGAACACATCTATTGTGAACTTATTTTTCTCCAGATTTTGTGGCTTATTGCATAACAAATTGCCATTTTGCAAACTTAACCCGCCTCCAACCCAACCCTTTAGGTCCACCATGGACAATTCCTTTCCAGACCACCAGAGGACAACCTCACTCATGTTTTGATTTCTTCTTTTGTTGTCTGACTCGTGTCCTGTCATTGTGCACACCTGTTTTGTGTTTCCCCTCATAAGTGAACATTAAAGTCTTATGTCACCTTATTTGCTGAGCATTGTTCATTGTCGGAGTACATTGCATTTCTGTTTATCTTTCCTAGCCTCATCATGTCTTAGCTTGTTCTAGTTTTTAGCTATTGCTTTGCAGTTCTTTTGGCATTTTCCTTACCTTTGTTTGGTTGTTGAGTAAAGTTGATCTGCAGTTGAATCAGCCAGAATTGTTACAGAATTCTCAGATGTTATAGAAAATAGATGCAGCAGATGTTGGCTTCCTAAAGCTGTAGGTGGCAGTGCTGAGCCTTTGCCTCATATCAGCATCAGCAGCAGTTTGATAAACAGCTTCATTTTCGTCTGCATTAAACTGGATGTTCTTCATTGTCAGTGACCTCAGTATCCTTTAGCACAGAGTGACTGGAAAATACATGATTCTGAGCCTGTTTATCATGAGCCAATAAAATGAGGTTAGGTGCAACTTTGAGATATGATCTATACCTATATGATTGTCTGTCCACGATGCTCTCATATGTTCACAAAAACATTGATGCAGAATTATAAATTAGACTATAGCTAGCAGATGTTGGATGAAATAACTTGCAGAGAATAGAAATTCTCACATTTTCATTTTTTGATAAATGAAAGATAACATTATTTTAAAATTGCTTTTATATTGATACACTATAATGTCAATTTATAATTGATATTGAATGATGTGGTCATTAATTATAAGTTCTGCCCTTGAGTCTAGATCATTAAGGTAATAATAGTTCTGAAGAAAAACAATTTTAAAATGCTTTAAAGTTGAGATCAGAAAAGAACAACTTGCATATCAATAATTGTTTATTTTAAGAACAGCAGTATTATATTAGGAACTGAGTAGAGACTATTACTTTATTTGTAATTAGGTACAGGAATCTAATTTGCCATCAGGTTATTATCCCACACATTTTGTCCATTCCTTTGGCTTAACTGCAGAGAAGACGCAGTATAGATAAATGTGTATGAAAATTTTTGAAGGCTTTTGAGCCCTTGTTGCAATATCATGCAAGATTTACAAAGCCATAGTTGAGATTTTAGTTTAAGTTTAGATTTTATTTAGTTTGGTGGGTTCGGTAAGGGCTCTGTGGCAGAATAACTACAGACAATTTGGGAGCACAAGCAATTGCTTGACTTGTTCTGGTGAATACATGTGCTAGTTTTTTATGGCACAAAAGTCAGGAGAAGGCTTTTTGTTTTTGTGTATTAGACATCAGAATCAAAGGAATGCACATCAGGACAATAAAAAGACATAGAGAAACCGTTTTGTGGTGTAAAAACACTGTGTATTCATGTAATGCACATGATATTGGACATTAACATATTTGAAGGCATAGTACCAGTTGAGTTGCCATACTGGCAATTTCTGAAAGAATTTTCACCATCATTTCTATTGACTCCAACCAGACATTCCCTTAAACATGAGAAAAAGTGTTCCCCTTTATATTGTTTGGAGGCAGTTAACTCACTTTGCAGGCAAATTTGGAGCTCATTGTGAAAAGCTAGTTGTTGCACCAGTTTTGACATCAGAATCAGTTGCTTTTCCTGGGATCATAGTTTTCAGATAAATAGCTGAAAAGGTTATTTTGTGGGTATAATTCTCCGTTATGATATGTAATGTTGTGGATAGAAGACAGTTGGACGGCTACTGGAATATGAAAAATGGGGAACTGTGTATGAAATGGGGCAAAAGAGTGTAAAAAAAATTAAATAAAACTAGACTACCATGACAACACAATAATTATACAGCACTTATAGGGTTTTCTTGGTTAAACTGGATCCAACCAGTGCAGTAGTAGCAGTCTAGTCAGCCATTGTTTCTGGGATTTATAATGATGACTGCTGAGGCAGGTCAGTGTTTCTCTCTCTTCTCATATGATGCTGGTGATTTGTGACATATCTTTGCTGAAGCCAGCGGGATAACATACAGTACATGAGACTCCTTCAGTCTTTCCTGACTCTCCCTGATGGAATCTTGTGGGTTGTAGACTGCTGATAACTTCAAGTGAGTCTTAGAGGTGGTGCTGATTGTGACCGTCCCAGACAGGCAGAAGCTGGAGTTTTTATAAACAAAAACTGTATGCTCATGCTCTAATGGCAGTGATCTTTTGACCATGTGTCCAGTATTCTTGGTAGGGTTTATGGCTGGATTGTTAAAGGCATGCTTTGTCTGGCAAAGTTTTTGGTTTCAAGATTCACTTTACCATCAACAACCAATTCTAATTTATATGTAAGCAACAACAAACAACTGCCATTCTCACCATGCCTTTCTAACCTGTTGCCTAGGCTTGAAACCATTACCCCCACACCTGCCTCATTTATTCTGCCTCTACTGCATCTGGCGATTACAATACCACCCAAAATGCTAAGGATTTTTGATGCAATGTTCATTGCACCTTTCCTAAAGTAATGCATCCTGAGCAGTGTAGCAGCAATATTGACACCAGGGTAACAGCAATGTTAACAGCAAAAAAGATCTGAAATACAAATTGTAGAGTGTGGTGTAGAGTGGTATTGAGTCATACTGGGTTAGGGCTTTGACTAGCCCTGGTGAGCACTTTGAACCCTTTGGGGCTCCATCACTAAACATTATTGGGGATGCAATGATATTCCCTTCTTGGCCTACAGTGCAAATAACCTTACCAGGTTAAAGAGGAAGGAACAGTGGAAAATTTCCTATATTTGGTCAGGCCATATGGACTGCTGGACAGTAATATCATGCAGAGAAGGTTAGGTCAGTTTGTCATTGCTTATATTGACAATCTTTTAATATACTCAAAAGGTCTCGAGGGACACATTCAACATGTAGAAAAATTTGCCAAGTCTCATCAGCTTTTTGAAAGAAAATCTAATTCATAGGTTATTTATTAAGTAAGAACTGATATTTATGAATGATTCAACAGTTAAGGAGTGGCCCATTTCCAAAACCTATAAAGTTCTGATTCTAAGACAGTCCACATTTTTACCACTGTTTCATGCCATTTTTTTTAAAAACTGAGAGCCCTTACCTATGATGCTAATGTTGAAGGTATAGCAGCATTGGCTAGAAGTGGCAGAGCATCCTTACATCGTGTTTATGGATCACCAAAACTACTCGTACTACAGGAATCAGGAACAGTGTTTGGTACCAGCACAGAACATATTGCATCCCAACATAATGAGGGAATTTCCGTTATTTTGGTCTGACAGCACAGCTCCATGACCCTGAGATCATCCCAAAAAAGCTTCCTATTGGCTCCCATAGTGAGCTCCTCACCATCACTGCCAAGTCACTAACCAGACTACTTTTCTCATAATACACTGCCAACTGGCATGGCAGAAACCAAAACACATGCACAACCAGGAAGTAACAATTCATCCGTTCATGACTATCTGAGTACTGATTAAGCACACCTGTCTTCGGTTCACGCAACTGCCTTACAAAAGCAAACACGAGTCCACAATTTCTTTGCGAACTCTCACTGCTCTCACAGCTACTGACTGACTTTATTCATAACTATGGTTTCAGTTTTGACCATAGCTCATTCTTCCAATCCCTAGCCTTGTTTTGCCTTTTAGCCAATAACCTGATCTGATTGCCTCTCATTATCAGTTTGCCTTGCAGTTTTGTTTGCCTACTTCATGTTAGAATAAAACCATAAACTTTGATTGCATCTATGAGTTTGTGACTACTGACAGAACAGTTGATTTGTAATATAGTTGTCCATCCTGTCATGAATGTAAGGCCAATGTAAGTATTAAGCATGTATTACTTCATGAAATACCACTTTGTCATTGTTATGACTATTAAATTGGTTTTACTAAAATTATTTGCAATCCCAACAAATTATATTTAAATAAACTAAACAAGAACATACAAACAAACAAGTTGGTTAAGTAACATTTAGTTATGTGCTTTTTTGTTCTAAAATTCTTTTGGCTATAACAATTTCTTCAAATAGAAGGAACATGATCAGATATAGTTCACTCTGTGTATTTAAGATGATATAATAAAATGTATAACTAAACTAAATAAATTTATCTAAAACACATTAGGCAAATTAGGTTACATTCAAAAAATCCATTATTTTTTAATGTGTTTGTGTTCTGCTGAAGCTGCTGACTGGCAGAGGGTTTTGTGCCATTAACAGCTGCTTAGACCAAACTTGGCGCAAGACAGCATTGTGGATGCAACTGGCAGTATTACTTCACTGTCAGTGTTATTCTGGCCAGACATGCTTGCTCTCAGGGTTGACTCAACTTAATTGCAAAATTTGTAACTAAACACACACACACACACACACACACACACACACACACACATAAAGGCTAAACATAGTTGTCAAATATAATCTCACATATGTAGTTGATGACTAAATAGCTAAATCTTATCCTAATATTTCATGAGAACAGAAAATCAGATCAGTGGCAATGGAGGAACAAAATATGGAATAAGGATAGAAAATTGTATGTAATTACTGCATTTGTCTGTTTTCAGGAAACAGAGTATCAGTTTGCCCCCTACATTTGCCCACCACCTGTTGGACATGATGATTAAACAAATTAATGACTGTGTGTGTGTGTGTGTGTGTGTGTGTGTGTGTGTGTGTGTGCGTGAGAGAGCAAGAATGAGATGGGGGAGCAAGAAAAAAAAAAAAAACAACTAGGAATTTGGTCATATTTATATCAACAATGTCTGACAAAACGGTATAATTATCCCCCTGGCCCCATCTAATCTTTCAGCTTGTAGCACATTTGCCATCTTGTTTCCAGACAAGCTGCAGAGCCATGCATCTTTAAGCACATCATAATAACAGCTCTGTTTGAATCCATGAGCTTTATTGGGTAGCTTACAGACATTATGTAGAATAAGTCCAGATTGATTACAAAGGAGGGTCAAGGAGAGGCTTACTTGACCCATCATGATGAACATGGCCTTACATCAATTTTCTAAATAAAAAATAAATTTTCTAAATCAACAAGAGTGAGAGATAAAAATAAAATAATTAAAAATAAAAATAGTCAATGGGAAATGCAGATTTACTAATTGAGCTATATAATAGAGTTATAACATTTAATTAAAATTCAAATGGACAGTTATTAGGTCAGAATTTGAGATCTGATTTTAATCAATATGATATTACAAGATACTCAGTGGAAGCTAACTGTAGACATAAAGAAGGTGCTAATTGGCCTCACTTATTCGTAAACAATAATCATACCATTTGCACCTGTGCAAGACTGAATTGAGGAAGACATTACAAAGAGCAAATGGAATAAACAAGCACAAAGGCACACTACCTGAATCCAGTGGGTACAGCAGCAAAAACTTGGAACTGAGCTCATTATTATTTTGACTTCATAACTATTCTAACTTGCTTGTGCTCATTGGTTTGATTGAACCAGGAGAATAATCAAGTTTGCCCACAAACCCAGAGAACATATCTTGGCAGTGACTTGCCGGATGATTTTGGAATGACACACTCCCATAGGGAAGGCACTCACAGTGTAATTAGAACATTAGGGGACTGTTTCTAAGTGGGTGGAGGCAGCTCCCCTGGGGAAACTTGAGCCGATGGTCTTTCTGAGTTCAAGGCTAATCACCGAATCACTCGTGGGAGACCCTGTTTAGTGTGTATACAATCATGATGCATCACCAGTTCATAGTTATTTTAATTAGATCCAATTAGGAGATAACCATTATCAACGGTACCTTAAAGACTATTCTTTACATTCTAAAAAAAAATGTAATTCTTACAATGTTAACAAAACAGTTTCACAGAAAAAGAATCAACACTTAAATATACTGCATTAGATCTTATATCAGCACAATCTTGAAAAAAGTGTGTGGGTATTTTGGTAATGCATTTAAAAAGTCTCAATACATTTTATTTGTAAGCAAAAAAAAAAGCAAAAATGTTTTGCTTGAGCATGGAAGAAGCAAATGATGATATACTTAATCACTTAGTGCATTGTTTTACCCTCTGTGTGGTTGCTCCTCCAGCATTTGTACTTCAAAAAGTTCAACATAGTGACCTCCCAGAAGGGGCAGCTGGCCTGGATATGGTTACGAATTCTGTGTTGCTGAAATGCAGAAACTAGCATGTCATTGAAGCACTGGTGATTATTTAACGTCATCCTTGTAATGCTTGCTATGTTAATTAAGCCTCAGGCTCTGCTCCAGCAGGGGAGTGGCTATGGGCTCAGTCTGGCTGCTGCAGTTCACTATGTGCCATGGATGAGATCTTCAGTGGCGTTTTCTAAATGTACATAAGCTCCCAGGGAGAGTATTCAGTTTGCTGCCAGATGGTAATTTAACAGGCCCTAAAAAATGCTTTGTAATGCTGATTGTGATACGTAGATGTGATACATAGGACTGCCTATGCATAACACTTAAAACAGCAGAAATAAAAGCAGTAAGTATGCAGTTATGTATCTTGCTTAAGCATTAAGTCTTTTTGTGAAGCTTCTGCAATGTCTGTGCTCCTTTAATTTATGCTAAACACCTAATTTAAAGAGAACTGCACAAATAAGGATTAAAAAAGTAGTGCTCCACATAAATTATTATTAACGGCACAGAACTAATACAAAAAAATGACTGTAAATATTTCCATTACTTTCTATACATTGGGGAAAAAAGAGTGAATAAAAATAAATAAATAAATAAAAAGCCTTTGGGCCAGTGCTTTGATTTAGTATTTTTATGGATACTTGCATAATCATAATTTTAATATAAAAAATGCAAAATTAAACTACGGTTATGAAAGAATATAAACTTTAAAGGAGAATATTATACATAAGAGATGCTTTGCTGTCCGTTACTGAAATCAAAATATTGTATCTCTTGAGTTATCTCCTGGTTTGCTTGCTTTTGCAGCTCAGTGTGCAGTAAAGGGGGAGCACTATACAATTTACACTAGAAATAGGAAGTGAAGGTCTTCTGGGAGACACTAAATTGAAACTAAGGCTGTTTCTGATGGACCACAGGATATGCCTGCAAAATGTAGGCATATCAAAATGGCAAAAAAGTCTGTTAGTGCCCAATGATATTAACTGAATAGCTTTTAATGTTTTCTGTTCCTCTGAGAGTACTTGCAAAAGTTGAGGTGAGCCTCTTGTTGAAGCCACATGGTTTTGATATAACTTTTAGGTCACAGTAGATTTTCTCTGTGCCTCACAGCTTATTGTCGTATTTCAACTTGGAAAAGAAAAATGCAGAATAGAAACTGAAGCAATCACTATTCTCATCACTTTCAAATCTGGCATAAAACTTCTCTCATTTTCTGTGTGTGTGTGAGGGGGTTTAAGTATTTTTGGAAAAGCTGTTATTGAATGCCAATCACCCTTAATGTAATGGCACAGCAGACATTACTGGTATGTTTAATTTTTTTTTTCTTTCTTTCAGTGAGAAGTGCTTCAGTGACTCTCAGCCAGACCTCCCTTGCACTCTTCTCATGCCACACTCCAAAGAGTCCAGGTGGTTCCAAACTTTATTTCACACTGATGGAGCTCACTGTTAAAGCTTTAGAATGGTTTTATACCCATGGCAAGATCTATATGTCAATGCAGTTTGATCACAGGTCTAAAGAGATTGGCTGTTTTTGGTCTGATGTGCTGTGAATTGTGAGATGCTAAAGCTAAAGGTCTAAATACTGTTTAAATATTGTTTTTACAAAAAAAACTGTAAAACATTTTTTCACTTTAATTTTAATTAAGTCAAAGGTCATTGCACATATAAAGAAATGCTGGAAAACAAATACAGGTGCAGCTCTATAAATTAGAATGTCGTGGAAAAGTTCATTTATTTCAGTAATTCAACTCAAATTGTGAAACTCGTGTATTAAATAAATTCAATGCACACAGACTGAAGTAGTTTAAGTCTTTGGTTCTTTTAATTGTGATGATTTTGGCTCACATTTAACAAAAACCTCTCAACAAATTAGAATACTTCATAAGACCAATAAAAAAAAAAAACATTTTTAGTGAAATTGTTGTCCTTCTGGAAAGTATGTTCATTTACTGTACATGTACTCAATACTTGGTAGGGGCTCCTTTTGCTTTAATTACTGACTCAATTGGGCGTGGCATGGAGGTGATCAGTTTGTGGCACTGCTGAGGTGGTATGGAAGCCCAGGTTTCTTTGACAGTGGCCTTTAGCTCATCTGCATTTTTTGGTCTCTTGTTTCTCATTTTCCTCTTGACAATACCCCATAGATTCTCTATGGGGTTCAGGTCTTGTGAGTTTGCTGGCCAGTCAAGCACACCAACACCATGGTCATTTAACCAACTTTTGGTGCGTTTGGCAGTGTGGGCAGGTGCCAAATCCTGCTGGAAAATGAAATCAGCATCTTCAAAAAGATGGTCAGCAGAAGGAAGCATGAAGTGCTCCAAAATGTCTTGGTAAACGGGTGCAGTGACTTTGGTTTTCAAAAAACACAATGGACCAACACCAGCAGATGACATTGCACCCCAAATCATCACAGACTTAACACTGGACTTCAAGCAACTTGGGCTATGAGCTTCTCCACCCTTCCTCCAGACTCTAGGACCTTGGTTTCCAAATGAAATACAAAACTTGCTCTCATCTGAAAAGAGGACTTTGGACCACTGGGCAACAGTCCAGTTCTTCTTCTCCTTAGCCCAGGTAAGACACCTCTGACGTTGTCTGTGGTTCAGGAGTGGCTTAACAAGAGGAATACGACAACTGTAGCCAAATTCC
Source organism: Hemibagrus guttatus (assembly GCA_033459395.1). Classification (NCBI taxonomy): domain Eukaryota; kingdom Metazoa; phylum Chordata; class Actinopteri; order Siluriformes; family Bagridae; genus Hemibagrus; species Hemibagrus guttatus. The sequence continues at coordinate 2,561,373 of JAUCMX010000030.1, read as the reverse complement.
TTGACAAATTTTGCTTGACAATCCTCATAAGGCTGCGGTTCTCTCAGTTGGTTGTGCATCTTTTTCTTCCACACTTTTTCCTTCCACTCAACTTCCCGTTAACATGCTTGGATACAGCACTCTGTGAACAGCCAGCTTCTTTGGCAATGAATATTTGTGGCTTACCCTCCTTGTGAAGGGTGTCAATGATTGTCTTCTGGACAACTGTCAGATCAGCAGTCTTCCCCATGATTGTGGAGCCTAGTGAACCAAACTGAGAGAGCATTTTGAAGGCTCAGGAAACCTTTGCAGGTGTTTTGAGTTGATTAGCTGACTGGCATGTCACCATATTCCAAATTTGCTGAGATAGTGAATTGGTGGGTTTTTGTTAAATGTGAGCCAAAATCATCACAATTAAAATAACCAAAGACTTAAACTACTTCAGTCTGTGTGTATTGAATTTATTTAATACACGAGTTTCACAATTTGAGTTGAATTACTGAAATAAATGAACTTTTCCATGACATTCTAATTTATTGAGATGCACCTGTATATTATTATTTTCTTAGTATAGGTCAATTATCCAGACATATATGTTTACATTTATATTATTTAACATTAGTCGCATTGCTGACTCCAAGCTCCAGTGTTCCTGGTTCATTTCTCCACAGTGAGGCATGCAACATATTTGGTGTCGGGGTGAATCATTTTTGTCACCTTACAATGTCATGTTCAAAATAGCTTGTAATGTGCTAGCTAATACTAGCTGATACTAAGCCTCTGGCCAGATATTATTATTACTGCAGGCAGTACAGTTACCAGTGTCACATGAGCCCAAGTGGTTAATCCTGTTTTCCCAATAGCAGCTGGTGGCTAATAAACTGTGATTAAACAAATATGTCTAATTAAATCATTTATATCCTTTTACTTATTTTCATTTCAGAGCCTAGACTATTGGCGTTAATTAATAGTATATGTTAAATATATGTACAGTTTGTGTAATTGCCTTAGATTACAGCCCTGGTGTTGGCCAGAAATTTGGCCTGTGCATAATTTCAGTTTGACACCCATGGCTTAGGTGTATAAGGCCAAAAATAAACAATCAAACAATCAATGTACAGGATCTTAAATAGCTACAGGAACACTTCCCACTGTCCAGAAAAGAAAAGAATACTGTGAAAAAATTGAAAGTTGCATGTAAATAATTACCATTGGGCAGGTAGCCTGCAATTTTTCATTATGATACATAGAAAATTTTTATATTTATCCTTATTGATCAAGCCAGAGGCAATTGTGGCAATTGAGACGATGTGAGGAAAATCTTTGAGAGGAACTAAAATCAAAAGGGAACTCGTACTCATCTGAGTAACATTGGGGAGTGTGTAACACTGGAGAGTAATTTCCTTTCTATAACTATAGTTATTATAGTTTTGCATAAATTCTTTACTGCCAAAAGCATCAAATGTTCAATGATGGAGACTCGTGGGCAAAAAAAACCTGTTGCATGTTGAAAGTTCTTGTAAAAACTACCAAATATAAATTCAAAATTTCAGGCACAGACCTTTTCTCTCCGTAAATTGTCATTAAACAAGGAAATGGGCCACGCTTGGCCAAAAATATTTTTGTGATTCCTAAACAGTTTTTAAACAATATTTTTGTGAAACTCCTTGAATTAAAGCTGAACATTTACATCTTTTTTTGCTGCATCTCAAATACATTGTGGTTGTGTCTTCTTTCTTCTTCTTCTTTCGGCTTCTCCCTACAGGGGTCGCCACAGCGAATCATCTCTCTCCACCTATCCCTATCTTCTGCATCCTCAACACTTGCACCCACTAGCTTCATATCCTCATTAATTACATCCATATACCTCCTCTTTGGCCTTCCTCTTTGCCTCCTGCCTGGCAGCTCCATGTCCAACATTCTCCTACCAATATACTCACTCTCCCTCCTCTGAACATGTCCAAACCATCTTAATCTGGCCTCCCTAACTTTGTCCCCCAAACGTCCAACATGAGCTGTCCCTCTGATGTACTCGTTCCTAATCCTGTCCAACCTTGTCACTCCCAAAGAGAACCTCAACATCTTCAGCTCTGCTACCTCTAGCTCTGACTCCTGTCTCTTCCTCAGTGACACTGTCTCTAAACCATACAGCATGGCCGGTCTCACCACTGTCCTGTACACCTTCCCCTTGATTCTCGCTGATATTTTCTGATCACACAGAACTCCCGACACCTTTCTCCACCCATTCCAACCTGCCTGCACTCGCTTCTTTACCTCTTTCCCACACTCTCCATTACTCTGGACTGTTGACCCCAAGTACTTAAACTCCTGTACCTTCTTCACCTCTTCACCCTGTAACCTTACTGTTCCACTTCCCTCCCTTTCATTCACACACATGTACTCAGTCTTACTACGACTGACTTTCATCCCTCTTCTCTCCAGCGCAAACCTCCACCTCTCCAGGCTTTCCTCCACCTGCTCCCTGCTCTCACTACAGATCACAATGTCATCTGCAAACATCATTGTCCAAGGAGACTCCTGTCTGACCTCCTCTGACAACTGGTCCATCACTATAGCAAACAGGAAGGGGCTCAGAGCCGATCCCTGATGCAGTCCCACCTCCACATTGAACTCCTCTGTCTGACCTACAGCACACCTCACCACTGTCCTGCTCCTCTCATACATGTCCTGCACCACTCTGACATACTTCTCTGCTACACCTGACTTCCTCATACAGTACCACAGCTCTTCTCTTGGCACCCTGTCATACGCTTTCTCCAAGTCTACAAACACACAGTGCAACTCCCTCTGACCATCCCTATACTTCTCCATCAAAATTCTCAGAGCAAAAATTGCATCTGTTGTGCTCTTTCTGGGCATGAAGCCATACTGCTGCTCACAAATTTCCACAACCTTCCTTAACCTAGCTTCCACTACTCTTTCCCATACCTTCATTGTATGGCTCATCAACTTTATCCCCCTATAGTTACTGCAACTCTGCACGTCACCCTTATTCTTAAAGATCGGCACTAACACACTTCTTCTCCATTCCTCAGGCATCCTCTCACTCTCTAAAACCCTGTTGAACAAACTAGCTAAAAATTCCACTGCTGCCTCTCCCAGACACTTCCAGACCTCCACCGGGATGTCATCAGGACCAACTGCCTTCCCACTTTTCATCCTCTTCAAAGCCTTCCTGACTTCATCCTTTCTAATCTTATCTACTTTCTGTTCCACAGAGTTCACCCCTTCTACTCTTTTTTCCCTCTCATTTTCCTCATTCATCAGCTCCTCAAAGTATTCCTTCCATCTCCTCTGTACACTCTCCTCACTTGTGAGCACCCTTCCATCTCTATCCTTAATAACTCTAACTTGCTGCACATCCTTCCCATCTCGATCCCTCTGCCTTGCTAACCTGTACAAGTCCTTCTCTCCTTCTCTAGTGTCTAACCTAGTGTACAACTCGTCATATGCCTTCTGCTTGGCCTTAGATACCTCCCTCTTCACTCTGCGCTGTAACTCCTTGTATTCCTGTCTATTCTCTTCAGTCCTGTCCATGTCCCACTTCTTCTTGGCTAACCTCTTCCTCTGGATACTATCCTGAACTTCCTCATTCCACCACCAAGTCTCCTTATCTTCTTTCCTCCTTCCAGATGACACACCCAGCACCTTTCTCCCTGTCTCCCTGATCACTTCTGCTGTAGTTTCCCAGTCATCTGGCAGCACTACCTGACCACCCAGAGCCTGCCTCAACTTCTGTCTAAATTCCTCACAACATTCCTCCTTTTTCAGCTTCCACCACTTGGTTTTCTTCTCTATCTCTGACCTCTTCTTCTTACAGACCATCAGAGTCATCCTACACACCACCATCCTATGCTGTCTGGCTACACTCTCTCCCACTACCACTTTACAGTCACTAATCTCTTTCAGATTGCCTCTTCTACATAGAATGTAGTCTACCTGTGTGCTCCTACCTCCACTCTTGTAAGTCACTCTATGCTCCTCCCTCTTCTGAAAATAAGTGTTAACCACACCCATGTCCATCCTCTTAGCAAAGTCCACTACCATCTGTCCTTCAAGGTTCCTTTCCTTAACTCCAAACTTGCCCATCACCTCCTCATCACCTGTGTTCCCCTCACCAACATGTCCATTAAAATCTGCTCCTATCACCACTCTCTCACCCGTGGGAATACTCTCCATCACCTCATCTAATTCACTCCAGAATCTCTCTTTCTCCTCCAACTCACAACCTACCTGTGGGGCATAACCACTAACAACATTCAACATCACTCCTTCAATCTCTAACTTCAGACTCATCACCCTGTCTGACACTCTCTTCACCTCCAGGACATTCCTCACAAACTCCTCCTTCAGGACCACACCTACCCCATTTCTCTTACTATCCACACCATAATAAAACAGCTTGAATCCTGCTCCTATACTACGAGCCTTGCTACCCTTCCACCTGGTCTCCTGTACACACAGTATATCCACCTTCCTTCTCTCCATCACATCAGCCAGCTCTCTACCTTTCCCTGTCATAGTACCAACATTCAGAGTTCCTATTCTCAGTCCTACACTCTTACCTTTCCTCTTCTCTCTCTGTCTGCGCACTCTCCTCCCTCCTCTACTTCTTCGACCAACAGTAGCCCAATTTCTGTGTACAGAAGCAAAAACTATGAAAACTGTGTCACTGTCCAAAATACTTATATGACCACGTCACCAGCAAAATATCTGAAGTTAGCAACAACATAAGTAATGACCATAATGTTAGCTAGCAACAGTATGTGATTATTTCATGCTAGCTACCTTACAAGTTATCATATTAGTTAGATGAGTGAGGACAAACCATTTCTAGTAGACAAACTTTTTGTCCTAACCCTGACCCTAACCTTAACCCTAGGAAACCAGAGGAGATAGCATGGAAGGAACACACAAACTCTGTGCACACAGTGGGGATGCAGGAATCAAACCCCTAACCCTGCAGATGTGAGGCAAACATGCTAATCACTCTCCACCATGCTCTCAGTGCATTTATACTACAGACATTACTTGATGCTTACAACTTCTTGTTGTTTGTGGTTATTTTACTTTTTGCATTCTGATTATGACTTTCAGGACACTGTCACTACACTGCACTGAAATCCAAAGTGCTGCCCTGCCAGATGCTGTAAACTCTTATAAACTGAGCAAAGTTAGTTACTTACTATTTGCTTTACAGTAATACAATTGTAATATTTTTTTGTTTACTTGTTAATTATGAAACCAAGGTATTAAATTTGGTACATTTAATTAATAATCAATAATAGTTGTTATTTTAATAATATATTTTTTTCAAACTTAATTGATTTATTGATTAGTAGCCTCCACTTCAAAACTAAAAATAAATCGAATTGAATGCAAGTATACTTCTGTTAGATCCTGAAAATAATTTCTCTCGAAATGATTGTTTTCTGTCAATTCACTCAAACCTCTCCATCAGAAGTGTACTTTAACATCTACCATTTGATAAATAGACAAATGTTCAGTGGCCCCAGACTTTCAGAGAGTCAGTGGCGAGTAATACTATATAGATGCTTTCTCCTTATCTTAATGTGGCCTTATGAACCTTCAATAATGTGTATGGTAAAGTTACAGGAGGTGAAGAGTTGTGCATTCTGTTTTACAAGATAGTGTAAGATGTGGAGGCCTTGATAGTTGTCATGCTGATGCAGAGATAATGAAGTAGTTTTTCAGGGACTGCTAGGATGAAGTTTTGATCATCATATTTAAAAAAGGCATTTGCCAAAATTGCAAAGAAAGTCATTTTGTTCTGTTAAAATCATTATTATTCATTACCAAATGAACAACAAAAAAGACCAAAGTTCATACAAAGTCTCATATGACGTCAAAAAAGGGCAGTGCCTCTCGGGTTGGTTCTGCCTTCCATACTCTAGGACAGATTGAGGAAATAATTAGGCAGTTAAAGTTACAAATCCAAGTTATCTAAAAAAAAATGTGAAAGTTTGAGAAATAACATGGGCAGTGCTCCAGCAGCTACAGATAATGTGTCATAAACTATCCTCACTAAATGTGAATGTAAGTACTCCAGAGTGAGAAAATTATCTGATAAATGCACTTAGGATTCCTAACCCAGAAATTACAATAGAAATAATGGTGCAATAGAAATAATATGAGCAAAATTATTTTAGTAAGTCTAGGCAGCTACAGCAATAAGCACCTCTTGCTTCATTTTCAGCTTTAAACTTGTAAGAGCTCCTGCTGTGGAACAAGCTTATAGCCAAATGAGTTCCAGATATGCTAGTCCCTGTATGTCTAAGGTCCTAGAATTAAGGATTATGAGGTCAGCCTAATACCTAACTGCCTTATTAGTGACTCCTGCTAGAGTAAAGCCTAAAGATGGCCAGAGAAAGAGTGGGCTCTATGCCTCATCCTCTTGGTCCTCCCCCAACTCGTCTCACAGCAGCTAACATCACATGTGAAGCTAGAGTGCAAGTGTGTAAAGAAGGCAGTGCTAAAAGGGGTATTGGCAGATTCCCTTGACTCCAATATCACAAGAATAAAAGATCTTTTCCTCTCTGTTTGAGTTGCACCAGTTTGCCACTTTTCTGTTTGGTTTGTTTGGTGCCCCAGCAAGGTTTCAGTGTCTTATGGACTGAACATTCTGCCCAGCCAATTCATATGCATCTACAACATCTGAGAGCTATCATGAGATCTTTCAGACAGGACCCTAACCCAGGACTGGATGGGTGGAAGCATTGATTGTGGCCTGCCTGAGACCCAAACCAAAATTGACTGAGGCAGTTCCTGGGGCTGGTGGGTTATTATCATAGGTTTGTGCCTAATTTTTGGAGGGAGCACCAGAGCCATTTCAGTGGATGGAGCCATATGGGCAGGCCTTTGGCTAAATTTTGTGTGGACGTGTGTTCTTAAGGAGATCTGTCAAGCGCAAGAAAAATGGAGAGGAGTTCAAAGCTGTGGTTGAATTTCTCAAGAGTACCCAATTCACTGTGGGTTACTTATCCACAATTAGATTACAGATACAAAGCCTGAATCTCACAGTAAGTTAAAAATCGCTTTAAGAAACATCTCCTGTTGTGACATGATTCCCCCAAAAGCAGAGTATTTACCTATAGATTAGTTTTTTCCACTCACAGATTGTTCAAACACAGGCAGCACGCTCTTTGCTGGTTTTCCACAAGGAACAAGCTGGCTGCACAGATACCAGTGAGTTGCATTTAGACTTTAGTAATAGTAAACATGACCTTGATGGTGGAAGTGCATTTAGTTTCACCCAGTGTTTTGAACTGGATCTTTATATATCTTTATATCAAACCATAATATACTGTATTTTGTAAAGTTAATCTGTAAAAAAATCTGTAAATAATGTGGAGTTATTTATGTGGAGGTTTTTATTCTTTCTTTCTTATTTGTGGTATATTGTGAGTTTATTGTTCACAGTTTATAGACAGTTTTGTGGCTTTTTTAACACCAAATTTCCCATTTTTTGCAAAAATAAAAATATTCATTAAACAATGTAACATTGTATGCAGTCCAAATGTGTGACAGTGGGAAATATTTAATATCAGTTCTATCTATCAGCCAGAGTCCAGTGTAAATGTAAGTGATAAATGAAAATGTGTGTTTCACACATGGAGTGGTTGAAAGAAGCTAATGATCTCTCAACGGTGAAGCAGTGTGGGTTAACATGAGCAGAGGTGAGGTCGTGAGGGACCTGCAGTTCTTGGTGTAAGACCAGACCTCAGCGTTGTGTAGCCTTGTGGCAGCAGAACAGTGACGATGTTACATCTCAGGGAAGCAACAAATTTCTGCTCGTACTGTACTGCTCATCTCCTTCAAGTTTGAATGATTAGAGAAAAAGACAACTGTGTTAGTTCTTGAGCACTGTCTCCTCACCTTGTTCTGATGATGCCATCTTTTATATCTCCCACTATGGAAGAGTACACTATTACACTATTCGGAAGAGAGGGACAGCTGTGGAATTCATTCATCACCAGCAGTGTCTTCTTACTGGCCTCCCCATCCTCCTCCCCTGCCACATGTGCATAACACTGGTGCTAAGCTGGCACCATCCAAACAGCAGCACCACTGTGTCTGTTTGAGGAGACACTATCTACCACTTGTGATAGGGCTGAAACAGCCCATGGACACAGTAAAAATTTCCAAATACACACCGAGCCATTTTACATTACCAAAATCACTCTAGTGTACCAACAACATTAATCCCATTTGGGAACTGGCAAATTTGCAGGATGCTAAAGGGGCTTACCAACTCTTCAGTCATATCTCTAGTCATATTCAGAATAAAAATGGTAATGACAGGGATATATAACAATCAGACATAACCTTAAAACCATCTGCCTAATATTGTGTCAGTCCCTCTTGTGCTACTAAAACCACTCTGACCTGTCAAGACATGGATTCCACATAATGTCTGAAGGTGTGCTTTGACTTCCTTTATGGTGTTCTGTGAGATCCTTCATGTCCTGTAAGTGACGTGGAGCCTCCATGGAATGAACTTGTTTGTCTAGCAAATCCCGCAGATGTTCCATTGGATTTGGAGGTCAGGTCAGCTCTTTGAATGTCATGTTCCTCAAACACAGCTGAACATTTTTTGCACTGTGGCAGGGTGCGTTATTTGGCTGAATGACGCCACTGCCATTAGGAAATACCATTGCCATATAGAGGTGTTCTTGCCTGTAACATTGCTTAGGTAGGTGGCACGTATCAAAGCAAGGGAATTAAGATTATTACTTGGTTTTAGAGAAGTTAAAAAAAAAGAACTTCAACACCAATTTGTGGTTGTGAGGATTGGCGGTTGTGATGATTGGTAATCCTGTAACATTACCATACACAATCCGTGGTTGTGATAAACACCATAATTGTCACGCCTCGCACCAACATCGCACCTGCACTTCCGCAGTCCAGTCCGTAGTTTTGATCTGGTTTACTTCCCTCCTCGCAATAATGCTACTCACCTGTTCCCCATTAACCCCACTCTCTGACAGCTATTTAAACAGCCCTGCTTTCCCTGACTCTTTGCTGGATTATCGTTTGCCTCTAGTGGCAAACCTCTCTCGTTTTGACCACGCTTGTTCCTCAACTCACGCTCTCGTCTCTCCCCTTGGGGCATTTTTGGGTTTTTATTTTCTTTCTTTTCCCAGATTTTTTCTAGTGTTTCTATTTTTGATCTTTGCCTTTTTCTCTTATTTTTCTTTGTTGCTGTTTTGTTTGTGGTGTTTGTTTCTATATTTTTTGTCATTAAAGTCTCTATAAACCATATCTGCTGCCTCCTTCTGCATTTGGGTCACTTGACCGCACACTCCCTGACAATAATAATGCAGCACAATGAGATTAGTTCAGCATTATATTATGTTATGATCTCTCATCATGCATTTGCCATTGTTTGTTTACGTTTTTCTCTTACTTTTGCCTTGAGCATTATGTAAATGGTCTTTAGTGTATCTTTGTACAAATCAGTATTAAAGTCGACTATTTTCAACTTATTTTTTAGACTATGGTGTGTCCAGGCTGTTTTTGTGCTTGCAGTTAGATTATATTTAATTTTATTTGTGTAGTGCTTTTAACAATGAACATTGTACAAAGCAGCTTTTTAGGAATATAATAATGATACACGTGTCGGCTTTTTCTGCCCTGACCCGTCATGCACTGTGTATTCTGACACCTTTCTATCAGAACCAGCATTAACTTCTTCAGCAATTTGAGCAACAGTAGCTCAACTGTTGGATCGGACCACACGGGTCAGCCTTCGCTCCCCACTTGTATCAATGAGCCTCAACTGCCCATGACCCTGTCACCGGTTCACTACTGTTCCTTCCTTGGGCAACTTTTAATAGATACTGACCACTTCAGTTTTGGAGATGCTCTGATCAAACGTCAAACTCGCTCAAATCCTTACGCTTGTCCATTTTTCCTGCCTCTAACGCATCAACTTTGAGGACAAAATGTTTGCTTGCTGCTTAATATATCCCACCCACTAACAGGTGCCATGATGAGGAGATCATCAGTCTTATTCACGTTGCCTGTCAGTGGACATAATGTTATGCCTGATCTGTGTATTTATCCGTAATGAGCAAGCCAGAGGCAACAGTGACAGGGTAAAGCTCCCTGAGATGATATTAAGAAAGGACAGTGAGAGGCTTCAGAGGCCTATCACTACTGAGACATCAGTATTCCACGCTATGATGACTTCACTCAGCACTTCACCCTCACCTTGAGAATTAAACTAAAGAGCAAATTTCACCCATCTCTGGTTCTGGTGTGATGGTGTTCAGCCTGTCATAGCTGCGAGTTTACTAAGGTACCAACATTGAATGACCTTTTACCATTCAGTGTTTAAGAGATAAGTAGTATTCTATACTCAGTGGAGTGTGAATAAGATAGGAGTGATGTTTTCATATGTTCTAGATTTAATTAGGACTAATTAAGCTGGCGCATTATGGACTAACTGGAGCTTGATTATACACCTACTGGAACATCCAGACAGTAAGGCATTACAATAATCCCAGCTGGAGGTAACAAAAGCATGAACTACTACTTTCTGTAGTGACTTTATATTTATTATCTTAAAAATATTTCTGAGTTGAAATAAAGCTATTTTAGTAATATCTTACATGAACTTCAAATGAAAGACTGGAGTCAATGATCACATGAAGATCTTTACTGTTGTGCACAATGAAACAGAAAGGCCATCGAGAGTTACTGTGTAATCAGAAAACTTACTTCCAGCTGCATGTTGTCCTAGCATAAGCTCTTCTGTCTTCTCCAAATTAGTCTTAGACTCCTGATTCTTCAGTAATTTTGCTTCTGGTTCAATTTTTATTCAAGCTTTATCTCCAAGATCATAGAAAAGATTGTAGCACAGCAGTTATGCTCATAACTGCATAGGTATTACATTCATAAAATCATTAGGACTTAGGCTTCATCACTGTGCAGATCACAGCGCTGGTTAAAGTGGGAAATGACCTGTTACTGGCCTGTGATCAGGGTTGTGTCTCCTTGCTGGTGTTGCTTGACCTTAATACAGCTTTTGACATCACTTACAATATTATTTTGCTTATTAGACTAGAAAATGTTGTTGGAATTAAGGGATCAGGCCTTTCCTGGCTTAGGTCTTATTTGACTGATCGTTATCAGGATGCAGATGTATCTATATGCATACTAAGGTAAAGTTTGGTGTTACACCAACTACTTTTTCACCATATATTCCAACGTGTGGTAAAATGATTGGTAAATATGGCATTCCACTGTCCCAACTTCCACTGTTATGCTGATGAGACACCAGAGACACCAGTTTAATAAAACATTAAGAAATCTATAAATGACATTAGACACTGGATTATTATTAACTTCCTTCTACTTAATTCTTATTAGACAGAATTACTTGAACTTACCTTTGAACTTTTTGGTACCTCGAACAATTATGAGCTTTTCCCAACAATTAAGGAACAGCCTTCAAATTAGTGTTTGGGACACAGTCTCATCTCACTGTGTAGTCTAAGCTGAAAATGTATTTGTTTAGTCAAGCTTTTTGTTAATTATTTTTCTAAAGTAGAGGAGTAGATCTGAAGGTCTGCCCCACAAACCCCACCAAAATCATGCTGGAACAGTCTGAAGAGTGATCACATGATTGCATAACTTCTTCTTGTGACCAAATGGCAGTGCTGTATCTGTCAACACCCTAATGAATTGCACTTACAAAATGATGGGAGCATTGTAAAAATCCAAAAAACCCTTCAGGGCTTCATTTAGTTGGATCACAGGCATATTTATCTGATCAGGTTATAAGACTGGCAGCTATTTGAGGTTGGAGTTCTCATAATCTAAATGTCACTTGCTGCTGCTGAGGATGGCCCCAAATAGACAGCCTTGAAATGTGATCAATGTGGAGGGTCACACATCAAAATCATAAAGATTTCTGTAGATGTTCTTCCATGCTCCCTCTTCCCTGTGGTTCATTAATAGAGCAACTCTCACACTGAATCCTGAGCTTGATGGGCACACCCTATCTCACTCCCTTCTCTCAATTTCCATTGTACATTGCCTTAAATAAAACCTGTTGAATCCTGCACAGGAGAGTTGGGGAAAGTTGGGAAAGTCCTTTCTTTTTCAGTGAAGACGAAATCTTTATTTTTGCCACATACACATAACAGCACAGAGAAATTCTTTCTTTGCATATCCCAGGTTTTGAAGTTAGGGTCAGCCATTATGCAGGGGGGTAAGAGCCTTGCTCAAGGGCCCATAAATGGCAGCATGGCGTTGCTGAGGTTTGAACCCTGACCTTCCAATTAACAACCCAGAGCCTTAACCACTTGACTCACCAATGTTTTACCTCAGCACTCATTAGCCTACATCATAGGTCTACTGTGGGGAGATGCTTAGGACTGGGTTACCAACATCTGGGACAGGTAGCCAGCTCTGTGGTCCACCTTCTCCTCCTTCACAGCTAAACTATGGAAGATACTTGACCATCCCATCGAAGGAAAATGGGCTGGCAAATGCCCTCTCCCTCTGCCAGGGGGCAGAGTACTCAGTAGAGATCTGTATCATGGCCACTGAGTCAGGGTGGAATAATTCAGTGCTTCTAGAGAGGTTTCAGAATGGTTTTCATGACAAACAAGCAGTCTGGAAACACCACTGTGTAACAACCACTCTACCTGGGAGCTAAAAAATAGGCCTATAAAATAGACCACATCTCTCTCTCCAGCACCACCACTGGTAGGTCCCCCTTTGAGAGCTCCCAGGGTTACCAACATAGCAGACCACTGTCACACCTTGGATATTGACTGCCACCCAGGTCAAAAGGTATGGCTCTCCTCTAAAGACATCCCACTCAAAATTTACTCCAAGCCTTATGCTTTTTATCCCATTTTACCATCAACAACCACTTAATGTTCAATCTTAAGCACCCTAGGACCATGTCCACCCACCCATCTTTCCATATTTATGAACTAAAGCCTCAGATTAATTTGACCTTTTTCTCAGCTTCAAAATGGCTGGCTTTTCTCCCATAGACAGCTGTCTGATCTTCATTTTGGCTAATCCTTTTCAACAGCAGTCTTCACAGGTGAAACTGAAAGTTAAAACAAGAGTAGATTCTATGTAGTTTCTATGATCTTGTTGGTCGTAGATGTTATTCTTTAAACAAACAATCCAATAGGACACACAGGTTAACAAGAAACACCTGTTCCAATATTTTTGCTCACCCCAAAAGTTGATCAAAAAATATACTATATTCTATATAGCTTAACAAATTCACTTAAAACCAGATGTCATTTGTCTACAGCAAAAACAAACGAATTGACCTTGCTGGGACTGTAGGTAAAGAAATTCCTTTTCCCTTAAGCTTATCACATAATATAGTTTTGTACTGCCAAAATGTCAATATTTCTTGCATATTTAAACATATATAACGATCACTTAAATAAAATGTTTTGATATCCTTGGAAAAATATAACATATGATATCAGTGCTTTACCTGTCTCCAGATACTAATCTATGCCATATGGGAACTTCATATTGGAAGTGCTGCTTCAGTGCATTCCTGAGGAGCCGTCTGTTAGTGTCATTGAGCATCAGGCTGAAAGTGGCTGATTTAGTGCTCAGTCCATTCTTTTGTGGAATTATTTATAGTGTAAACGATTGTAAAGAACTATAGAAAAGATAAACCTATTCACACATGTTCTCTTCAATTCAAACCATTTAGTATAATCTATGCAGTGACGTGAAATATTTCACATGAAATAGTAGGTATACACTACAGGTCCTTAACCTCTAAATGTTAAAAACATCTTCAAATAAAAATAGACCATTGGTTTCAACAACTGCACAGGATTTAGTAGGAAATGCTGATGCTGATGCTGATCATTCATAAATTAATCAAATTAATGAATAAAAAAAGGATCAAAATCTTTGATTGACAAGTTCATTTGTGTCACTCATTGTGACACATGGTTTAATCGAGTTTAGTTTATATATAAGTCACTGAGAACCACCTGCTCTGCAACTGGCAAACAATTTACTACCATTTTCAATAATATACCTTGCTGGCAATATACTTTGAAACCACAGTCATACATTTTATTACTATTAAAATGAGAGCTGACAAATATTTGAATGCTGCTGCATTTCTCTTGGCAGGAATCAGCATAAGGAAAATATCTAACCCTAAGATTCACATACATGTTACAAACCCTTTGAGCTCTACTGAGTTTCAAGGCAATTCAGTGAAAATTCAATGCAACATGACACTTGTTAACTTTTGTTTGTCACATTACACATTACAATTGTGTTCTTACGCCACTAAGAGGTCTGTGTTTTTACAGTCATGGGAATTTCTATGATCTTCAGCATAAACAGACAAATACAATTTCCTGTATTCACATTCCTGTATAATATACACTATAATATACACTATATTTGGTTGTGGGGGCAAGGTAATAATGTGACAATGTGATCCATGATGCATACAGACAAATTTAATTATATATGAGTGGGGAACATGGTACCATTCCCTCCTTTTCTTGCGACTTTAACGTCTTTGAGAGAGATGCCATCTTGCAGAAATTGTCTTTGTCCAGTAGGTTCAGCTGGGTGGAGTGTGAGTCTGCCTTTCACCCACTTACATTAGTGATGGAAACTGTACACAAACATGCAGACTGATATTACCTGAATTGCAACTTAAAATGGTGCACTGGCCATTAAATGTCCATTTCAAACATCAGAATGTGGGGTGAATGTGAAGTAATTCTATTAGGACCACTCTGCTATGGTGCTCTCATGCCTGTTTGACTATCTGCCTCTCCTCTTTAGTCATATCTAGTTTTGACAACGGGCCTCATTTATTAATCTTTTAATAAAATGGCATGTAAATGTTTGTATGAATAAATCCTTATTTAAATTTCTATATATATTGCTGGATGTGGGCACAGCACAGCTGATTTATATTTTGTGATGCCTCCCAAAAGTCCTTTAAGATTCCTCTCAGAGTGGAAAGTGCAAAATGACTACTAAAAGGAAAAGAAAAAAAAAATTCTTAGAGGCAAAGGTGGAAGTACTTTTACTGGACAGTTAAATTTTAAAACGTAATTTTATATCAATTGAAACAAAAAATAAATTAAGTGTCAGGGAGCAAAATGGGTCCTTTCAGCTATCTTGTTACCATAAAATTGTTAGCATAAAATGCTGTGTTTATTATTATCCTTAGATCACAGCATATGTGCTGCATGAGCACATGAATATAAACTTACCATTCCTGTCATACTCGTACATATAATACACATACAGACGTACATATACAATAATTATCATATATAATAGATGTATATAAATAATGCAATAGTATTTACATAAAGGAAAATAATGCTAAATAGAAATTGTATCTGTGACACTACATATAGAAATACACACCTTTAAATAACCTGTATTTGAATAAATAAATAAATAAATAAATAAATAAATAAATAAACAAACAAACAAATAAATAAATAATGGATCTCACTACTCACTCCATAGGGCCCATGTGAACAAAGGATGCGGGCTCTTAACATTCTCATCACCTTTTTCATGTGAATTTTGTCACCCCAGTTGCTTCCTCTCATATGAACACTTTGTTCATATTTCTGGTCTCCCTTTTAGTTATCATAGCTTTGCTGCTTGCAGTCTCATCGCAAGAGGTACTTGAACATACACATTTAAGCCAACTGCAAGCTTCTGTCATGTCTAATAATACGTTTTTACTTTTTTGCCTTCAAACCTTTTTAATTCATCATCCATGCTCCTGGCCTATTTTATCAGCTATTGACTTTCTTCATAACGGCTCATCTTCCTGGTTCAGTGAATGCCCGGATACCATCGACTCGCAAAATAATGATGATGATAAAAAGAAGAAAAGAAATACATTAACTAGAACAACAGCTTAAACAAATGGCCACAAGAGGCCATTCATAACACATCCTGTGAACCAGAAAAAAAACAACGAATCAACAAGTACTGCTGTTATTTGTTACAGTACAGGCCAATTGTCCAGAGTGTACATCCTTGTCAAATATGATTTGGCACACAGAGTTGAGTTGTGTTAAAAATGCTCACATTTGATAATATTATTACAAGGAAACCTCAGAGACTTTAAAAGGAATATTAAAGCATTGATAAAAATGCTCCAGATACATAAAAAAAATATATAGAGATAAAAATCATAATCTGGCAGAAGGAGGAATTCTTTCCTTACTGTCCAGTGAAAGAGTAAAACTTGGAAGGAACTGCTAATACAAAGCTTAAGATGCTGATGATGAGTTCAGATGGTACATAACTAAGAGGTGGGCCTCTTTTTTTGAAGGTGATGAAATGTCACTGCTGGAAATACAGCTGCTTTCTTATAGGCCTATTCAGGCCACTGACAGGCACCATGACAGTTTCATATGAAGACAGAGGATTTTAAAATGAGCTCTACAGAAGTTACGTATTTTCCACCCACCTGTGTATTTTATTGCCCACTACTTTATCCTTTATATATTTGTGCACTACACTCGTGCCCCCAAGAACATTTTAATGAAATAGTCAGACAAGGCAGTAAATACTTTTTGGGTGGTATAATATTAATGAGAGATATCAAATCAAGGGGCATGACAAATAAATTGAAGCTGAACAAGGAAGCTATAGTGCATTAGTTGACACTGTGATATAGTGGGTATCTGGTAAACTTGTAGCCTAGGAATTATAGCATAAAGAGTTGATTTAATTAGATTCAGAGTGAGAGTCAATTCAGTCCTACACCTAACTTACGTAGGTATATTTCTTGCTTTATTAAAAAACATCTTAGTCACTTCTAGTACAACATGATCTCAGAATCCTGCATTTAAAAGCTAGAGGATTTTCTTACTGAAACAAAAAATGCACAGAACTCATTACAAAAGAGAAGGTTGCCAAGTATTTTCTATGAACTAGCATCAAATTTTTGTAGCTGGCTAAGTGTATCACCTAACACGCATAGCAGCAAGATGGATCAGTTTCAGCTGCTGCCACAGAAATGCCACTCGATAAAACTGGAAGAGTGGATTAAATGATTTGAACAAATACATTTTCTAAAAAATGTTTTTAGAGAGACGAGACCCGAAGACATCCTGACATCTCTGTGACTCTCACACACTGAAGCCATGGAGTATAACATCAGAAAGTGGCAAACTGCAGTTGGGGCAGAAACCCACCATATTTCAGCCATTAAATTAATTCAGTTTTATTTGTATTACACTTTAACAATGGACACTGTGACAAAGCAGCTTTAAAAAAAATATTAAAATTATATTAATTCAGTATATTATTCTGAAGTTCGAGCCTCCTGGTGGTACAGCGGCAGGATCCCGCACTCTCATTGACGCAGCCTGGGTTCGATCCCTGGGCAGAGCGCTAACCCATTCACTGAAGAGTTAACTCTCAGCGCCGGTCCCAATCTCGGGGTAAATGGGAGGGTAGCATCAGGAAAGGAAAAACCTGTGCCAAATCAAAACATGCAGACCAAACGATCCACTGTGGCGACCCCAAACAGGGAACAGCTGAAACAACAACAACATATTATTCTGAAATGTATTAATTTATTTCTATATAAATGAATATTAATCTACATCTTAAATATCATTGTTTTAAAAATGATATTTGACAGATATAAGCCAGTGTTCTATTGATGTGTATGTCATTATTAATTATATTTATTGATTAAGATATCCTATATGCATTTCATTACTTGTGGTCATCATGTACATCTCATCACGCACTGCCAGAATGAAGATGGGCTCACACAAAATTTATCAAAACACATCTAAACCTACTAAAAACAACCTGCTAGACCAGGGATCTCAAAATTCTTGACGATTTTGTGAGCTTTTGAAGGGCCATAATCTGAGGCTATTCATTTATAAACATATCATTTTTTAGGACCATAAATAAATAAAAGGAACTATTAGATAACCATTCATTATACTAACTAAACCCAACATTCAGAAAAAAAGCTTTAAGAAGAACTCATAAATTTAAAGTACACACACATCCTTAGTCTCCCATGTCCCTTGTCTTTTGTACCCTGTCAACTTTATTTTCAACGATCACAAAGAGACAGTGAAACCTACAGACTATCCAGGGAGACCCTGGTCTGGAGTTAGAACTGATTTATTTAAGTATCATGAAAATGAGGTGATAGATTACTTCTCCACAACAGCACTTGTGGGATTTTTGCCAAAAATGGTATTTCATCAGAAGTCAGAAGAATTCTGAGAGTCTTGGAAAGTTTGTGGCAAATTATGTGGTGTTATATTGTGGGTATCACTTGTGTCAAGAGATTTTAACTAAAGTCTCCAATGAATAAACAGAGATGTCCGTAAACAGAGAGATGTGATTTATTTGTGTCAAATATTTTATGGTTACATGCACATAAATAAAATTGTTACAGTTAAAGCTATTATTAATTGCAAAGGCAACCTAAGCTTAAAATGGAGCACTATGGTCAGAAAAACTGCAGCTCACATGCCCCTGCTTTTCAACAACTTAACTGTAATTCACAAACAGAGCAATAAAACTCAGAACTAATAATGTAACATATAATACACTTTTCCAAAATTTCCAATATTTCCAATACTGTTTATATGACAACAGCCTTCCATGTTGATTGCTTCTTACCTGGAGGGATGGTTATATCAGGTGACATGAACATCTAAATATGCTCCATGTTGCGTCTTCACTGGTGTCCCACAAGGCTCAGTGCTGGGTCCTCTTCTGTTCTCCCTCTACACCCCCTCTGTCAGTTAAGGTAATTTACTCAAATGGGTTTTCATACTACTGCTACGATGATGACACACAGCATCCTATTTTTTCATCCTTCACACACTCATTCTACTGCATGGATCTCTGGCTGGATCTGGAAGCTGAAACTAAATCCAGCAAGACTGATCTGCTGTAAAAGCCTGAAGATGCAACCTTATGTAAAAATATCATGATGTCAGAGCTCACCATCTGTCACTACATGCAATCCTGTAGTAGTTCTGGTTAGCCTCCCATCACTCTTGACTCACTTCACTAAACAGATTCACGGATGCAGTTCTCTTCTGGAGCATCAGAAGGATCCAGATATTTCTATCTACAGAGGCCACTTCTTTAGTAGCTTGTCATTTTGAAACTAGACTACTACAATTCTGTCTCTGTAGGTCTGCTCGCGACCAGCTACTTGTCCAACAGATCCAGAATGCTGATACACTACATTTTTTATCTTTTCCTATATTGTGTAGCAATCTCCGGTTTGCACTACTCTCCATGGCTGAACCCACCATCCCTCATGGTACAAGTATGAGATGCATCAAGACATTTCTCTGTCTCTGGCACTCAGGTGGTAGAATTCACTTCCCCTGGCTATCCAATCAGCTGAGCCACTTACTATATTAGTACAAAGACCAACCTCTTCACCGTTAACTTAAATTAGCACTTTTTAGTTATAAGCAAAAGTTTTGGCCAAATCAAATAAAGAAAACAAACTCTGTAGCAATCTATAACATACAGCTACTTTATACTTCTTTAACTTAACTTAAAATAATAATAAACAAATTGTTACTTTATTTATTATTTTGCAAACCTTTGATACATATCAAAGTAATCTATTGTATATTGTTATCTGATGTTGTAATGGAATATTTTTTGTCATACTGCCCATACCTATCAGGAAAGAATGCTAATCTGCTGATTATCTGAATAAAAAGGTATTATTATTATTATTATTATTATTATTATTATTATTATTATTATTATTATTATTATTATTATTATTATTGCATTTACACAGTGTTTTATCTATTAGTGGAAATGATTTGAAATCTTTAAATGTGATTTTCTCCCTTTTTACTTCTGAGGCTCACAGAATTTTAAAATGATATGATTTACTACTTACTTTTCATAGCTTGTATTAGAGTAACATGTATTAGAGAATGTCAAAATGTGACCAAGTCAAGAGTTTTCCAGGCCAAAAATCATGCACTGTATACAGCATACAGAAACTTTTCCAAAAATATTCTCTCTCTCTCTCTCTCTCTCTCTCTCTCTCTCTCTCTCTCTCTCTCTCTCTCTCTCTCTCTCTCTCTCTCTCTCTCTCTCTCTCTCTCTCTCTCATTCTATGCATTCCTCTGAGTTTGGTCATGCATTGAGTGGAGCCCTGACTTTCCCAAAGCTGATATTAATAACACAGTCCATTGTAATACAGTTATTTTCATGGAAGCCTAGGAGGAAGTCATGTGATTTTAATTAGTCCCTGGGGCAGGCAAGGTCTCCATTAACCACGTTGTTTTAACTCACACAACCATCCATGAACTGGAAAAGCTGAGGAAGTAGCAATCGCTGTGGCTGGGTGGGTGTCTTTATTTGAAGCTATTTTGAGCACCTTTTGTTAATGGGTTTCAGTCTTAGAAAATTTTTCTCTTCTGTCTTTTGCCCTTTACCCATTAGCATTAAAAATGTGAATAGGAACCAACTGGTATATTGGCTTTTGGACCTGCTGGCTAATACCTTGTCAGTCTGAGAGGCATAAATAAACAATTAGCATGAAGTAAAATCATATTGATCTAGCAGTGTGATTTTCTCATTTTTTAAAAATACCTTTCTAAACTTTTCCTTTTCATCATCAAAAACACTAATACATTTAGACTACATAAAAAAAACATCTATGAAAAAGCATGTACTTTACCATGTAGACTCTTAATCTTTTAACTCTTATAATATTTATATTCATTATTGACTTTTGGCTGGCCTTTACCATCCTGCTCATTTAAAGCACAAGAGCAGAATTGGGCCACAGTCTCCATTTTATTTAATACATTTTTGTACTTATGGATGTCAAACAATAGCTTTGGATTTCTCAACAATGCAAGGGTCAACATGGGGAAAAACTGCTTCTTTTATATTGCTATACAGCCTATAAATATATTATTTAAACTGGTGCAATTTATTTAAAGGTGAGAAATATTTTACAAATAAACAAATATGCAAATTTGTTTGCATAAAAATGAAAAAATTTGGATATAAATACACAGACATTGACTCAATAATACTGGCCTCATAAAAGAATCACAGCTAAAAATATAGGGGGTCAATACTGTACCTCTGATAAGGATTATGACTGGGATAAACTTCTCAAATGTTCCCCAAATGCTCACACAGGCTTAAGCAGGGCCACATCTGCATGTTGCCCTTAAAAAGAAACATAAATTTCCTCACATTTGCCTTATGAATGTCAGCTCCATGTTGTGGCCCATGTTACACAAATACTCACCACATATGTTAATGCTGCACGTGCAGCAGAGCTTGGGTTGGGGCCTCAGTTTGACCATCACATTAAACTGACACACCCTGCTGCTGAAGCCAGATCAGGCCTGGGCAGAAGGAAAATAGAAGATCCATATTGAGGCCTGTGACATACTGGCCTTCCCCTTATTCCCCAGTTGCCTGGAGCAGCCGGTCTGGACTGGAGTGCACATTAACTGAAACAGGTGCAAAAAAGCAGGCTTGTTTTTTCTTTATCAGCTCCTTCGGAAATCATAAAGCAAAAATATTGCTGGGAGACAGTTTTTCAGGCTGCCCTGTGAGCAAACTGAGAGGGGAAATGGATCAACGTGTGGCCACTGAGAACAGTAAATCAACAGGCGAAAGGAGAGCTGAATGTACTTTAGAGACCCCTGGGATCCAACCCAAGGCCAGGGCCTCTGTCAGTCATGGTCTAGTGTTAATGTCAAAGCCAGCTGGGTCTGGCAGCTTAAGGATGGGTGGAAATGATTGAGCTGTCTTTGTCAATTGCTTCAGCTCCAGTAGAGGCCATCAGGTTATATGCAAAAGGCTTTGACTCAAAGATGTTGGTAATAGAAGAGATATACTTCACAAATTATGGTCAATGCTGGAATACAACTGTAGATTACATTTTCAGCTGTGCTGTTTTCTTAGAAGTATAATAGTCATGTAGACATTCCAGTAATGGTGTGATGCTAATTTTTTTTTTTTTTTTTTTTTTACATGGTCAGAAACCTGAACTTACACCTAAATTCTCACTAATCAGAATTAATCAATGCAAACAGATATGCCCTATACGTCACAAAAAATGTTAAAGCATATCAGACCTTTTTAAGAATAAGCATTTCCTGTTTTAAAAGGAGATCCATTCCATCCATGAATACAATTTGGCTTAAAGTGCATTATTTGTGTTGAAATTCATAAGCCTATTTAAAAGTTGAATTTGAACCAATGTATCTGAGAATATAAGGAATGCTACCAAATATGAATACATTATTAGTTTGCAGAAACTTGTAGGAAGGGTTGCCAGGTCACCCTTCACAAAATTCCCAGCAAATTGCACATTAGGAATTAATGCAAAATAGGAACGCACCCCAACATTTGGGAACAGAAAAAGGTAGATTTTTGTGGTGCACACTTTTTGTGGTGCACATTTTTGAACATGATGCCATTAAATATGCAGAACCTGGCAACCCTGATTGTAAGCATAATCAGTGGACAAAGACCAAGTTGGCTAACATGATGCTTATATTCACTATTCTTTATTCATCAGTGGTTTGCTCCAGCAGCTCCACCTTAACACTATCTTCCTGGCATACAATATACAAAAGAGATGTATGTTATACAATATTTCTGTAAATAAAAAAATAACATATATTTTTTTATTATTAAACCGGTGCTCCATACAGCTCACACATACTGTGAAAAGAGAGTTAATGCATTTTTCCCCATCATTCTGCATTTTTACATATCATTTGGATTGAATTCATTTTTAAACATTGGTGGTACTTACCTGACAGTGAAATGAACTGCAACAAAGCATCAATACATAGTGTAACTTGCTAGCACCGGTGTTGACTTGAGCCAAGTCCTGCTTTCATCTCAAAGGACAAGTAACTTAAGCCAACTTGTCCAACTGTCAATAAATTTAATCCATGAAGTCCTCAAGTGATATAACATTTCTTTCACTTGCTCAACAGTTCAGGATAATTCAAGAATGTAATACACCCTGCAATTAAAGCTAGTAATGCTAATTCTTAATTAACCTAGGTCTGCAGGGCTGCAGGCGATCTTAGCTTGGAATCCTTGTGAAGCACACACCACACCGGCAATGATTTCCAGAATACACAAGTGGATATCATGTCAAAACAAAAGAACTCATTGGACCTGCAGACCAAATGCAAACAGTTAAACTCCCTTATTCTGCTCACTGTAATTGTGCTCGTTCCTGTAAGGGAAAACAACGATCTAATTCACATACAAAGGCCTCTGTTTTTACTGGTTAATGACATTGTGTTATTTTGACAAACCCCACCATGAAAAATGTGTTACCAATCTTGGAGTTAGCACTTCCATGATGGTAGAAACAGCTCAATTAGGTTTTGTCAAGGGTTGTTAACTTTTGTTATTCTGTGACTAATTTACAATATTATATATCAGAATGCATATGCAGACAATTGAAAAGACAGAGGAAAAAGATGCAAAGAATTTGCAATCAGCCTATCAGAGCTAGACTTTGTCCGTTTTCCCACTGTTTTCCCTAGAGATGCAGATGCTGCCTTTGTGTCGATGGCATTTCCTGGGACTAAGCCAGGCATATGGTGGAAGTGGTGCCTGTGTGAACATAAACACAAGTGGAATAAAAGAGAACACCACCATGCTAAGCTAAAGATGCAGCTTCATAGCCTGCCCATGCCCAGTCTGCTGCTTGCAAATGTACACTCCCTGAATGAATAACTGGAGAAACTGAGACTGAGAAATCAACATGAAGTAAAGAATTGTAACATTTTTATTTTAAATCAACTAAACTTGACTTCATGGCAATATGCCGTATTCTACAATCCAGCAAAACTAATTTACTATCTTGCATTCTGAATAGAACAGCTGCATCACTCAAAACAAAAGATAGAATATCTGTGTATTTGCAACAACAACACGTGGTGCACAAACGTAGCACATATTACTTGCCACTGGTCACCTGATCTACAATTCTTAAGGATTTTCCCAAGAGAATTCATCAGCATCATTGTTGTGACTGTGTGTTCCACCACAGAAAGAAAATAGGTTAGTGCTAAAAACATAGCAATTAGCAATCATTGTTGCTAAGACTCTACTCTGTACGTTTCATTAGCATGTGTCCTGCCTAGCAATGGGGAAAATATATTAGCTAATGTTTACACAAACATCCAAGAGGTCTACAGAGCAATTTCATTCCCTGTACCTTGGGACTACTCAGCTTATTTTTCTTTTCATACTCTCAACATACATATGGCTTCTGAATCATGTGGAACTTACTGAGAGTTCAATGCATGAGTCAGAGCCGCAGGACTGCTTTGATTGTACAGATAGCTTAAAAATGAAGCATCTATGATGGCAATAGAGATATTACATCTGTCTGTCATCATTTAATTAGGAAATCCAGGATCCAAATGCAGAGAGAAGTCCAACAGTTTCAGCTTTGTGACCAGTTTCAAAGGGATTATTGTATTGAAGGCTAAAGTCAGTGAACAGCATTCCAAGATATGTCATCTTCAGGGTTTAGGGCTATTGAAAACTGTATTGTCTGTTTAAGCAATATGCAGACTGGTAAAGATCAATTGTGCTGGGAAGAGAATTTTTAATACAAATCCCATTTTGATCTTGTCAAAGCTCTACACGATAGACAAGTCACGTTAGATCTTTTTGGCATAGGTAAGATGGTTCTTAGAGAAATGTTAAAGATGAGGACATCAGTCTGCTGTTCAGAGTAAACAACCCAGTATATTTCCAGGTTAACCAGCTTTGTGTGAATTGAGTTGTCCTTACATCTGCATCATTTTCTGTGCCTTAAAATGTGTGTAGAAGTTTTTCAGTACATCCGGCTGGGATGCTTCACTGCTGCAAGCGTGTACTCTGGCCTTGTACTCTGTGACAGGATTAAATGCCTTGCCACATACTATGTGTATAGCTGGAGTTTTGTAAATGGTCATGGATCTTCTGAGCATAAGAGTGTTTTGCCACTCTGATGGTGCAAGACATGTTAGACTTTGCCATTGTGAGTAATGTTGTGTTACCTGATCTGAAGGTAGCATCAATTAACACAGAAAGGGGAAATGGTCAGCATTTTGACTAAAGTGTCGACTGTATCGATGCACTTCAAAGTCCGTTTTTATTTTGTGTACATTTTCTGGAATCTTTTTCATCTTTATGTAAAATGTTTTATGTGACTGTTGCATATCCCCAAAGTATAGCAGATCTACCTCCATGCTTAATAGTGGGCAATATGTTCTTTTAAATGCTACTGCTGTTTTCACCAAACATACCTTTGGTGATTGTGGCTCCATTTTTAATTCAGCAGTCCACAGCAAAAATGCCTCTGGCTTATCGAGATACATACATCAGAGGTTCATGTTTGTGATGAGGTTGCAGGGCGGGTTTCCTTCTGACAACTGCAGATCAAGTTTGCAAGTCTGTTGTCACCTAAGCCTTCCTACAGGTCTTTATGGTGAATTTGACTAACTTGTAGTTCTTTACCTCTGGCAAGGAAAAGCAATATGAACCCTTTAACTTGAATTTCCTACTCTGGATCTTGGGGGATGTCTTCTTGTCTATGAGTACCTCTGAGTCCAGGAAGTGATGTCAAATCAACATGGCTGTTCAGAGCATCAGAAGTAAACAAAATAGCCATTAAATGGATTACAGTGTATATAAGCATTTGCTTTAGATCACCGTAAAGACATCAGTGTTTTTTTCTCGCTTTGTAACTAAGATTTTCCAATTCTTAGCTAAATCTAATTAGTTTTCTTGGTCTTCCAGGTCTTGCCATGACTTCCACAGTTCCCCTTAAATGCCATTTCATAATGACTTGTCAGACCGTGGAAACTGTGAGCTAGAAGTGCTTTGGTAACTTTTTATATCCTTCGTCACTTTGTAGGCATCAATTAGCTTCATTTTCAGATCCTCAGTCAGTTGTTTGGAGGTGCCCATGGGTGCTGAGTGTTAGTAGAAAGTTTGAATTTCTTATGCTCTCATGATAACTCCTAATGACTATTCTTGACCAGAATAACATGTCCTATTGAGTCCAATTAAAGCCCAACAAATTAATTGTGTCTAAATGTTTGCACTTGTCATATTTTGTTGTAGATTTTCTGATAATAATGTACCTGTGTATTAACAGTTTCAGAAAATATGCCTTTTATTATTTTTTATCCTTAAATTATTTGTTGCAGAGATCGTGTTTATTTCTTTACAGTTCAAAAATGTATAAATTTACGAGGTGTGCCTAAAGTTTTGCACGCAACTGTATAATATGATCTGTGTAACGCCTCTGCGGCGGCAGGTTGAGTAGGATCCATGAGCAGAGTAATAATCCAAATCGTCCAGCAAGAATCTGAGTCCAAGGAAGGATTTCAGGTCACAGATATTCCATGGCGTATGCCGAGTTGTTTAGGCAGATATTTTTCTGAGATTTTTCTCCATCCCATTTTTTCATTCATACATTTTACATATTCATAAATCCCATGACATGCTATAAATTGCCTGGTGAATTTGTGACCTCTTGTGGCATCCTATTAAATTTCCTAATACCCATGGGAGAAACAAATGTTTTGTTTGTTTTCTTGTCTTCTCCACTTCCATTTCTAGCTTGTAGTAGTTTAAATTCTGATCTAAAATCATTTGCACCCACTCAACACTGAGAAACTTCTTCAGTATATGGCTGAGTGTTGGCAGCATTGATGGTTCGAGTATTTGACACAACGCCTGGTGACATCATACTTCTAGATCACCACACAGCAAATACATCAGGAATGTTCAGAGTTCAGCTTGGCTGTTATTCTAGTCTTAAAATATTCAGACAAAGGTGACTCGTTAAGATTCAATGCAACCACTGAATCTAATTGAGTATTACAAGAGGCTGAAAATTTAAAACACTCAGTAACCCAGTTAAAGTACAGCGTGATTTCCAGCGCTTTCTATTTCAAGGAGGTCATTTAGAGGGAGTATAGGATGGGAAGATAAGTACTCTTCATGGAAAGTCTTCAACAGTGTGGTCATTTGCGACCCATAGGACTGACATTCTTTCCCTTTAATTATGACAGCATCTCTGCCTCTGAACTATTAATCCATTCACAAGCTCTTAGGGAAATTAATTTGAAGGTGACTTTTACTCTTGACTCCTTTCTCCAGCTTTGGGCCACCGTCCAACCCAGCTATGGCCTGTTTAAAGACTGATCTTGTTATTCTGTTTGCCTGAGTCTCCTTGTATTTTTGGTCAACAAGAGGAATAATGCTATCCTACCTAAATCTAAAACAAAACCAAACATTAGGCTGGGGCTTAGATGTAGTCTGATGCGTCTTTAACATGGCTCAGAGTGTGATAACGTGAAGGCTGCTACATAACTCTGTAGATTTGTAAGAGAAAGCTCTGCCTCTTCCTATAGCCTATACTACTTGAGGTACCAACAAAGAGCCTGCACATTTTGATTGAAGTAGACATGGCATAAAAGCATAAAAGACCAGAAGTTTTCTGAGGTACTACAGCCTGAGACCATTCAGTGCTTTATAAGTCAAAAGTAGTATTTTAGAATCTTCTTCTTCTTCTTTCGCCACAGCGAATCATCTGTCTCCACCTATCCCTATCTTCTGCATCCTCAACACTTGCACCCACTAGCTTCATATCCTCATTTATTCCATCCATATACCTCCTCTTTGGCCTTCCTCTTTGCCTCCTGCCTGGCAGCTCCATGTCAAACATTCTCCTACCAATATACTCACTCTCCCTCCTCTGAACATGTCCAAACCATCTTAATCTGGCCTCCCTAACTTTGTCCCCCAAACGTCCAACATGAGCTGTCCCTCTGATGTACTCGTTCCTAATCCTGTCCAATCTTGTCACTCCCAAAGAGAACCTCAACATCTTCAGCTCTGCTACCTCTAGCTCTGACTCCTGTCTCTTCCTCAGTGACACTGTCTCTAAACCATACAGCATGGCCGGTCTCACCACTGTCCTGTACACCTTCCCCTTGATTCTCGCTGATATTTTCCTATCACACAGAACTCCCGACACCTTTCTCCACCCATTCCAACCTGCCTGCACTCGCTTCTTTACCTCTTTCCCACACTCTCCATTACTCTGGACTGTTGACCCCAAGTACTTAAACTCCTGTACCTTCTTCACCTCTTCACCCTGTAACCTTATTGTTCCACGTCCCTCCCTTTCATTCATACACATGTACTCAGTCTTACTACGACTGACTTTCATTCCTCTTCTCTCCAGCGCAAACCTCCACCTCTCCAGGTTTTCCTCCACCTGCTCCCTGCTCTCACTACAGATCACAATGTCATCTGCAAACATCATTGTTCAAGAAGACTCCTGTCTGACCTCCTCTGACAACTGGTCCATCACTATAGCAAACAGGGAGGGGCTCAGAGCCGATCCCTGATGCAGTCCCACCTCCACTTTGAACTCCTCTGTCTGACCTACAGCACACCTCACCACTGTCCTGCTCCTCTCATACATGTCCTGCACCACTCTGACATACTTCTCAGCTACTCCTGACTTCCTCTTTCAGTACCACAGCTCTTCTCTTGGCACCCTGTCATACGCTTTCTCCAAGTCTACAAACACACAGTGCAACTCCCTCTGACCATCCCTATACTTCTCCATCAAAATTCTCAGAGCAAAAATTGCATCTGTTGTGCTCTTTCTGGGCATGAAGCCATACTGCTGCTCACAAATTTCCACTACCTTCCTTAATCTAGCTTCCACTACTCTTTCCCATAGCTTCATTGTATGGCTCATCAACTTTATCCCTCTATAGTTGCTGCAACTCTGCACGTCACCCTTATTCTTAAAGATCGGCACTAACACACTTCTCCATTCCTCAGGCATCCTCTCACTCTCTAAAACCCTGTTAAACAAACTAATTAAAAATTCCACTGCTGCCTCTCCTAGACACTTCCAGACCTCCACCGGGATGTTGTCAGGACCAACTGCCTTTCCACTTTTCATCCTCTTCAAAGCCTTCCTGACTTCATCCTTTCTAATCTTATCTACTTCCCCTTCCACAGAGTTCACCCCTTCTACTCTTTTTTCCCTCTCATTTTCCTCATTCATCAGCGCCTCAAAGTACTCCTTCCATCTGCTCTGTACACTCTCCTCACTTGTGAGCACCCTTCCATCTCTATCCTTAATAACTCTAACTTGCTGCACATCCTTCCCATCTCGATCCCTCTGCCTAGCTAACCTGTACAAGTCCTTCTCTCCTTCTCTAGTGTCTAACCTAGTGTACAACTCGTCATATGCCTTCTGCTTGGCCTTAGGCACCTCCCTCTTCACTCTGCGCTGTAACTCTTTGTATTCCTGTCTATTCTCTTCAGTCCTGTCCATGTCCCACTTCTTCTTGGCTAACCTCTTCCTCTGGATACTATCCTGAACTTCCTCATTTTACCACCAAGTCTCCTTATCTTCTTTCCTCCTTCCAGATGACACACCCAGCACCTTTCTCCCTGTCTCCCTGATCATTTCTGCTGTAGTTTCCCAGTCATCTGGCAGCACTACCTGACCACCCAGGGCCTGCCTCAACTTCTGTCTAAATTCCTCACAACATTCCTCCTTTTTCAGCTTCCACCACTTGGTTTTCTTCTCTCTATCTCTGACCTCTTCTTCTTACAGACCATCAAAGTCATCCTACACACCACCATCCTATGCTGTCTGACTACACTCTCTCCCACTACCACTTTTTCATTAATCTCTTTCAGATTGCCTCTTCTACATAGGATGTAGTCTACCTGTGTTCTCCTACCTCCACTCTTGTAAGTCACTCTATGCTCCTCCCTCTTCTGAAAAGGTTCCTTTCCTTAACTCCAAACTTGCCCATCACCTCCTCATCACCTCTGTTCCCCTCACCAACATGTCCATTAAAATCCGCTCCTATCACCACTCTCTCACCCGTGGGAATACTCTCCATCACCTCATCTAATTCACTCCAGAATCTCTTTTTCTACTCTAACTCACAACCTACCTGTGGGGCATAACCTCTAACAACATTCAACATCACCCCTTCAATCTCTAACTTCAGACTCATCACCCTGTCTGACATCCTCTTCACCTCCAGAACATTCCTCACAAACTCCTCCTTCAGGACCACACCTACCCCATTTCTCTTACTATCCACACCATAATAAAACAGCTTGAATCCTGATCCTATACTACGAGCCTTGCTACCCTTCCACCTGGTCTCCTGTACACACAGTATATCCACTTTCCTTCTCTCCATCAAATCAGCCAGCTCTCTACCTTTCCCTGTCATAGTACTAACATTCAGAGTTCCTATTCTCAATCCTACACTCTTACCTTTCCTCTTCTCTCTCTGTCTGTGCACTCTCCTCCCTCCTCTACTTCTTCGACCAACAGTAGCCCAATTTCCACCAGCGCCCTGTAGGTCAACGGTGCCGGATTTACGCCGGATGCTCTTCCTGACGCAACCCTCTCTATTTATCCAGGCTTGGGACCGGCACAGAAGTCACTGGACTGTGACCCCCATGGCTAGATTCAAAAGTAGTATTTTAGAATCATTGGGAAATTTGACTGGTCGCCAATGCGCCAGTGTGGATAATGCAGTGTGGCATGACACGGCCTAGTTTTTCTGCATCATTATTTCTTTTCTTAGCAATATTTCTGAGATGAAAGAATGTTATCCTAGTAATTATCCACAAGTGCTTCAAATAAATGTTCGGAATCAATAATCATACATAAGGTCTTTTACTGCTGCCCATAATGTAACTGAAAATGCCATCCACAGTTCCTCAGCA
Source organism: Hemibagrus guttatus (assembly GCA_033459395.1). Taxonomy (NCBI): domain Eukaryota; kingdom Metazoa; phylum Chordata; class Actinopteri; order Siluriformes; family Bagridae; genus Hemibagrus; species Hemibagrus guttatus. The sequence continues at coordinate 2,530,530 of JAUCMX010000030.1, read as the reverse complement.
TAACAGTATATAAAAAGCAATGGGCCTAAAACAGAACCTTGCAGAACACCCAATGCAGTATGCCTGTCACAATTTACATCTACAGACTGAGTATCAGTATCTTGGAGATGTGATGGTGTATAGAGTATGATGTATGTATTCACCTTTAATAAAATGCCCATGTCTCTTATTTATATGATCCCATCTTAAATTTAAAGCTAGATTTAATAAAGGCTTAGACACAAATGCAACAGAGTTCACAACAGTATTTAAAGGACAGTAAATATAGCAGTGTCTGAACTGACAATACAGCATAAAAAAATCAGTAACAAAATTAAGGTACTCTTCTCAGTTTAACAGTTCTAGGAGAAAGGAACTTGACTCTAGCAAGTTACAGGTATTCCTTGAAAATTCGTAAAAGACCTTGACATGATTATTGATTCCAATCTTGCATTTGAAGCTGCTGTAGATGATATTACTAGAATAACTTCCTTTCATCTCAGACATATTGCAAATATAAGAAATATAATGTCACTACATGGTGCCAAAAAGTTAGTATACCTTTAGTTTGGATGAGGAAGCTACAGTTAATCCAGAATGCAATAACTAGAATGAGAAGATATGAACACATCACTCCTATCTTATCCACACTGCTATGGCTCCCAGTCAAATTTTGCACTGATTATAATACTATAATCATAATAATATAATAATAATACTACACCTGATCTATAAAGCACTGAACGGTCTCGTGCCGCAGTATCTGACCAAACGTTTTATGATCTGCCACACCTACTTTGATAAAAAAAAAAATTGCAGCCTCAAGTTGCAAAAGCTAGAGCAACGGGCAGATTTATTTTTTTTTTTTACAAAAGCCTACAGTTATGGAACAGCCTTCCAATTAGTGTTTGGGACACAGACACAGTCTCAGTGTTTGAATCCAGGCTGGAAACACATATGTTTAGTCACTTTCATGTGTTCACTCAGCTTAGCTGATGGTGGAGTGACTGGACGCTTTACTTCCCAGGAAGCCCTCATGTCTGTGTCACCTTCTGGCTCTTCCTTTTAGTTATGCTGTCATAGCTAGTCTTGTCGGAGGCCCTGCGTGCACTCTGTACACAATGTGCATTGTTTTTAACCATTACATGAACTCACAGTTCTCTCACAGAACTCTGTCTGGCTGTCTCTCTCTCTCTTTCTCTCTCTCGAGCTACAATTTACTAGTGAGATGCCACTAATTCTGACCACTTCTCCTTTCTGGACCTGCCTGATCCATCTAATGCTCTTTCTGGACTACCTAAAGATACATAGGACTGCTGTGGGTAGTTTTTCTGTGGTTGTTTTTTTTTGCCCACGAGTCTCCATCATTGAACATTTGATGCTTTTGGCAGTAAGGAATTTATGCAAAACTATAATAACTATAGTTATAGAAAGGAAATTACTCTCCAGTGTTACACACTCCCCAATGTTACTCAGATGAGTACGAGTTCCCTTTTGATTTTAGTTCCTCTCAAAGATTTTCCTCACATTGTCTCAATTGCCACAATTGCCTCTGGCTTGATCAATAAGGATAAATATAAATAAAAATTTTCTATGTATCATAATGAAAAATTGCAGGCTACCTGCCCAATGGTAATTATTTACATGCTACTTTCAATTTTTTCACAGTATTCTTTCACAGTATTTATTCAGTATAGTTTTCTTTTCTGGACAGTGGGAAGTGTTCCTGTAGCTATGTAAGTTCCTGTACATTGATTGTTTGATTGCTTTTTTTTGGCCTTATACACCTAAGCCATGGGTGTCAAACTGAAATTATGCACAGGCCAAATTTCTGGCCAACCCCAGGGCTGTAATCTAAGGCAATTACACAAACTGTACATATATTTAACATATACTATTAATTAATGCCAATAGTCTAGGCTCTGAAATGAAAATAAGTAAAAGGATATAAATGATTTAATTAGACATATTTGTTTAATCACAGTTTATTAGTCACCAGCTGCTATTGGGAGAATAGGATTAACCACTTGGGCTCATGTGACACTGGTAACTGTACTGCCTGCAGTAATAATAATATCTGGCCAGAGGCTTAGTATCAGCTAGTATTAGCTAGCACATTACAAGCTATTTTGAACATGACATTGTAAGGTGACAAAAATGATTCACCCCGACACCAAATATGTTGCATGCCTCACTGTGGAGAAATGAACCAGGAACACTGGAGCTTGGAGTCAGCAATGCGACTAATGTTAAATAATATAAATGTAAACATGTGTCTGGATAATTGACCTATACTAAGAAAATAATAATAATATACAGGTGCATCTCAATAAATTAGAATGTCGTGGAAAAGTTCATTTATTTCAGTAATTCAACTCAAATTGTGAAACTCGTGTATTAAATAAATTCAATACACACAGACTGAAGTAGTTTAAGTCTTTGGTTCTTTTAATTGTGATGATTTTGGCTCACATTTAACAAAAACCCACCAATTCACCATCTCATCAAATTTGGAATATGGTGACATGCCAATCAGCTAATCAACTCAAAACACCTGCAAAGGTTTCCTGAGCCTTCAAAATGCTCTCTCAGTTTGGTTCACTAGGCTACACAATCATGGGGAAGACTACTGATCTGACAGTTGTCCAGAAGACAATCATTGACACCCTTCACAAGGAGGGTAAGCCACAAATATTCATTGCCAAAGAAGCTGGCTGTTCACAGAGTGCTGTATCCAAGCATGTTAACAGAGATGAGTGGAAGGAAAAAGTGTGGAAGAAAAAGATGCACAACCAACCGAGAGAACCGCAGCCTTATGAGGATTGTCAAGCAAAATCCATTCAAAGTTTCACAATTTGAGTTGAATTACTGAAATAAATGAACTTTTCTATGACCTTCTAATTTATTGAGATGCACCTGTATAACAAAAGGTGGCCTGGTCCTAGGGGTTGTCAGATGTCATGAATATAGTCCTAATCTATTCAAATCCTGACCTAGGTTTGGAGAATTGACCAAAAATAAAATCAATCAGTTCCCTTTTTTGGGCAATTCTGTATAAAACAAATGTCATATATTATATTATTAATTTATTAGCACATTTGTGGTTTGTGTCTGAGTGTTGCAACTCAGTATGGTATTATATCTTTACATTTAACAGGCTGTCGATGATGTTGCAAGGTATTCTTAACAAGAACTGAAACCCCTCATTTTAGATTAGGCAGCTGGTTATGTCTTAGTTTCTCACTGGGTAAAAACGGTTATACTTCCTCAAAATTGGTACAGATTTACAAGTAAAAATAGAGGGGTTTGGGTTCCTTTTGAGAACAAACACTATTCCAATTATTAGATCACTCCACATGGCTATCTGTATCTGAACATGAGACACTTAATAAAGTCACGAAAAATGGCCTTATGCACTATAATTCTGATGAACAACACCACATTGATTGTTGCATATGTTCTCCAAATAATTGTATTAATACTACCTTGGATGACAAACTTCCTTAGTCTGGAAATGACACATTGTCACTACTTCCTGTTTTGTTATCTTGGACTGAGGAACCTTTTACACTGACCACTACATGCATACATACTGCTTTCAAATAAAAGATAAATCTTTGAAAATAATGGCATTATATTTTCTACAGACAAAAAGTCCATTGAACTGATACACAAATTCTTTTGTATTAATGATTTAATATGCTTATGCCTACATACATATGATTTTAAAAGAGGCACTTGCACAATAATAAAAAAAAAAGAATCCAATAATGGGTACATGAAAATCTTTAATGGCGTTGAATGTTAAGACACACTTGCATAAGAGCCAGCACTGGGCAGTCTTATATCAATACACATGCATTGAGTAAGATTAACAATATTTTATATTGAAATATTTGTAGTAACAGGACACATAAAAGGAAGATACGTTCACTAAATGCTTTATAAATCAGTTGACAGTTTTGTGCACTAAGAACTTTTAGTCATGTCTGGTAATCATTTTAGCAAATGGTCAGTGACATATTTCATCAACAGTCCTGCCAAGAAAGTAACATAATCTCACATCCCGTAGGCAAAATTATCGTTTATGAGGGTTTTACTTCAGAATTTAAAAACATTAATGCTACCAGAATCAATACAATGAGATAACATGAATAAATAGGAAACAAAACTGTACCCCTTTTAGCTATAACATATCTTCTAAATGAGGAATTTGGGATTTAGGAGAAAAAAAACACTGGAATTTTATATTATATTTGATTAGATACATTTTTGAGTTAAATTAGATAATGAGGATAAGTACAGACGTACTGCAAATATTCAATTGTATTGCTTTTATAAGTTTTATAAAGGCTGGTAACTATGTCCAGTTCTCCTTTTCCCATGTCCACTTTTAATAAAACACTAATCCTTTAACACACATAGTTCCATGTATATCCTATGGATATGCACTTACAGCTCTAAACTGTGAAGTGAAGGGGAAAATGTTCTGTAATAAGAAGAGATGTAGTTGTGTCCATGTGAATTAATGTGTATATACCACTGCACTATGTGAAAGGATCTGAGAGCCCTTTATCACCTTCCTGAACTACTGAGGAAAAATAATGCCCCCTCTGTTATTCTCATTATGACCATGGTAAGTGAGGCAAAGGGGATATCCTGTTGGAGAGACCAACACATTTATCGTCCTCATGGTGGTTTGGGGTGACTCAAGATTTACAAAATGTTCCACTGGCTTCCACTTACCTCTTTACAATATTCCAAATATAGAGTAATGGGCCTTAGATCCTCTGTTATTTCAGAAAACACAGACCTCTAAAAAGAGTGCCAACTGGCAAAATGGTGGGCCAAGCCCCAGAGAAGTCTCCTCTGGGAGTGTTCTCATCACTCCTGAAAACTGGAATTTAAATTTTTATTGATGTGCAGATGACTTATGAAGTCACATGCTCTAAGGTCTACTTCTGCACAAATGTCTGTCATTACAATAAATAAATGTTTATAGATATTGCTCTCTGAAGAGAACAGTCACGGTCATTAGAGATTCTATCTGGCCAGCACTGGGCAGTATAGAATGTAGGGTTTTTTCCCCCATGCCTGAGACATTAATATTTGTCAAGAAAACACCACATATTAGGACACCATTTCATTAAAAAAGTACTAGAAATTAAATATGTTAAAGAGAGTGGTATGGAAGGCTGAATGTGAGAAAGCAGGACATATTATACTCATCAGGCTTGATAGCTTTGCAGAGCATGTAACTGACACGAATTAAACCCTGAACAGTACATTAAAATAAGCACAGACAGAGGCAAAACTAAATGGCACTAAAAGTCCTACTGATGTTGACATAGGTCAAACTTTTTTATAGCCTATGAAAAGCAACTTTTTAGTTATTTACAGCACAATAGATCTCAACATATTCTACCTTTTAGTGGATATCCAACTCAGTGGGGAGTGGTGGCTCAAGTGGTTAAGGCTCTGCGTTGTTGATTGGAAGGATGGGGTTCAAGTCCCAGTGCTGCCAAACTGCCCCTGTTGGGCAATTGAGCAAGGCCCTTAACCTTCTCTGCTCCAGGGGTGCTGAGTCATAGCTGCCCCTGCGCTCTGACCCTAACTTCCTCAGCTGGGATATGTGAAGAAAAGTATTCCACTGTGCTGTAATGTATGTCTGGTGATAATATAAAGGCTTATTCTTCAGAAAAATCTTGGACAATCAGTGGTCATTAAACAACATTTAGCCCATATTTGCAAGCACCAGTATGATATGATTGCTGTTAGCTAATTCCGACCAAAATATACTGCCAACAGCACCACTAAATGTAAGACATTATTAGCAATAAAGTAGAAGTTAGGACGTTACAGTTAGAGGTTTCCAGATGAAATTATGAAATTTTAATGAAATGAAAGAGGACAATCTACAACATTTGAGCAATTCATAAATTAAAGTAAATAAAGCTAGACATTCAACTGGGAAAAAGAGGAAGTTAGTCTGTGCCCATGGTAGCCGGATGCACTGCAATGACTGAGCTGTAGGACACACCCATTTACTGTTTATTCATTACTCCGTTGTCTTAATCTATCTCTGAGATTTTTGCCTCACTACATTTTTATCAGTTGTGTCATTAACCTGCTTAGGCGATTAATAGCTATCAGCATTTGAATATTAAGAAAATCAATGTTAATGTAAATTCTGTAAAAAAATTATTTTAGTTTACAAAAACATTTGCACACAACTTTTAATGTTATATCATTGTTAACATTCTTGCAGCTGGCACAGAAAAATAATAAAACACTATTTGGCACATTGCAATGGTTTCTCATTTGTTGTGCTTTTATGGCCCACAGAAAATAAAGTTATAAGTTAAATTTAATTTGAGCACAGAGGAATTCTGTGAAATCCAAACAGTGCACAAAGCCTAAGGAAACGTCTTCTAGGAAAAAAATGGCACCCACTCTTTCTATACGAAAATGATTCTCTATGGAACATACACTAAAAGTAATAGCCTCAAGTGAAAATAGGTAAGAACATTATGGCAGTGGAATAATAGGGTTTCTCAGGGAGGAGCTGTAGGTGTATGTTATCTTTTAAGGGGCCTGAAGGAGGTTTTGGTATCCGGCCCAGTGGTGTTCAAATTGCTGACTCATGACTGTAGTGCAAATCACATAATACAGGCCTCATTATTTGAATAAATGACAAATTAATTTTATGTGCATTTGCATGTACTGTATATTTGATGAAAATATTAAATGAAATTTAATGTTATAATAAATTTAATATTATAATAAATGATAATGACAGATTCTCAACAGCCAACTTTTTTAAAAATGGAGGAACAACTGTTTAGTTCATTTCATGCCTCTTTTTCATACTTGCTCAAAATTACTTTATTTGTTTAGGGAAAACTATTTGGGGTTGCATAGATTGGGCATTGGTGGCTCAGTGGTAGGTTTCTCGCCTATCATGCGGGTTCGATTTCCAGCCAATGCCTCAACCCCAGCCACTGGATGCAGTGCCGGTCCCAAGCCCGGAAAAATGGGAGGGTTGCGTCAGGAAGGGCATCCGGAGTAAAACATTTGCCAAGTTGATGTGCGGACCAGTTGGTCTGCTGTGGCGACCCCGAGCAGGGAGCAGCCGAAAGCATTAACTATTTGGGGTTGCACAGATTATCTGACTAATGCATTAGTTGTCACTTTGAAAACAATGTGATGCTGTGATGAGGAATTGTGACCCTAACCCTAACCCTAACTTCACAATTCCTCATCACAGCATCACATAGTTCTCAGACAACTAATGCATTAGTCAGATAATCTATGCAACCCCTAGTAGTTTTCCCTAAACAAATAAAGTAATTTTGAGCACGTATTTGCTCATTTCACATTTTATAAGTCTAAAATATTTAAGTAACTGCACATGAATATGCTGAGAAATGCCTGTTCTTGCTTTAATGGACCATTAATACTGCACAAAGTGGAGTGTAGTGCAGTAATGTAGAATGCTTCACCATGGACCTTTACCTTGTTGGTTGCAACATCAAAAGTCTGGTGATCTGCATGTCTGTGAATAAGCCTGTCATTCCAGACTAGTATCTGCTAACTACAGAGACCTGACCATTCAGTTTCTACTACAATTTCCAGGCTAAAGTTTCATCAAGGCTTTGTCCAGGCTCCTTTGTACCCTGACAGCCACAATCCTACAGAATTTGTCGCACATGCCAGGGTATTCCACTGTACATGACTACTATTTGGCTTCAGCTGAGCCTCCAGTTGTTTCCAGAAAATCTAAAAAGCATCTCTGGATTAGTGATTTATCTGGACAACACCAGCCCTTCACAATTAGCGTCAAACCTTACACTCAGTGGGGGAAGGTGCACTTCGCAGAATACTGCATGTCCAGTCTACCCCACTTCATTCCATCATATGACAGCATATTACCTACAGTTCCTGCACCACAATATTCCACAATAGTTGATTAAGCAACACATAATGGATATGGGCACCTGCATGTTTTACAGCCATCCAACAGTTCAACACCCAGCTTAAAGATCAGCTGCAGCAGGTTCTAGTTTTATTGTGTTATTAATGAGATTTTTTGGAGTTGTTAACCCCACTCAATAAAGTAGTCATCTCCAGGGCTGTCAATAACCCCACTCAATAAAGCATAATCTTATAATGGCCCTATTAAGTACGATAATCTTTGTGAATAGTCTTATTTATGTTCTGTTATGATATTGACTAAAACTAGGCTTAGTTCAGCTTCTTCCCCAGATTATGAGTTTGTAAATATTGTTTGGGATGGTAAGAAGGTGGTGATGTAGTTGTTTTTGATATGTAATTTTCTTGTGTGTGTGTGATGGTGTAATTATAAATCCCTAAACCATTGAGAGAGAAGTTTCTTCTTTTTAATATCTTGATGTTTATCAGGATAAAACAGAATAATTCACTAACCTGTAGATACGTCAGGCAATTTCAACTAGAAAGAAACACTGCTGTGGAAGAGCAGCAGCAAGCAGCAGACTGACCCGCTGACCCTGCAGATGACCTCACTGCTTATAGTGTGGCCTGAGAAGTATTCAGGCAACTGGGCTGGATGCAAGGTGTTTATGCTACAATGCTCACTTCTCAAGCCAAGATCCCGGAGCACATGAAGCTTGCTTTCTGAAAAAGTGCTGGCCTGGGACACTGCCACATGGTTCCAAGGAGTGAGCAGATAGCCTCCTATTCCAGCACATTGCTTCCTGTTTCAACATGTCTTCAGCCATCTACCTGAGGAAAAGGACACTGAGTAGCGACTCCTTGCCTTACGGAATTTAAGCTCAACTTCTCCACATTGGCAGCAGGCAGCATATGGAACGACCCAGCACTTTAAAGTTGCCATTGGATAAGAGCACAATGCTGATCTACTCAGTGAGCTTCCATCATGTGTTGACCAGGTATCCCTCAATGCATCAGGGATGTCAAATCTTGTCCGCAAAGGATCCATGTCCTCTTCCAATCATATCTTCTCCTGTCAGCAAAAAAAAAAAAAAAAATACATAAAAGGGTACATTGATAAAGACCTTAAATAGGAGTACATGCTCCTCCAAGTCTCCCACCTCCACAGGCTTGTTCTTCATGGAGATGAAAGGGGGTGACTTACACCAATGTGCCAATTATAGATGTCTAAATCAAGGCGCAGTTAAGTACCACCATTCTCTTCAGGCCTTGAACAGCTATGAGAATCCAAATTGTTTAATAATACTCAACCTCCACAGCACTTAAACCTGGTCTGCATTCAAGAAGTGGAAAATGGCCTTCAGCACCATGATATGGGAAAATTTGTCATCACCTATGTTAAGGACTTCTTGACATATTCCCCTGAGCATAATGCGCAGACCCAACATGTCCAACAGGTACTTTTCATGGATTATTGTCGACCAGCTTTATGTCAAGGGAGAAAACTGTGAATTTCATGTGTGCAGGTGGCATTTCTTGGGTACATCTTTGGGCCAGAAGAGGTGCTCACAAAGTGTCCACAGTCCACAGCGACTGTCCAGTCCCCAACACAGTAAAAGGGCTGCAAAATTTCCTGGGCATTTCATTGTAGAGTTGTATGCCACAGAGATCGGAGCTGGGCTGTGTTCTCATAGAGGTCTGGGGAAAGACCCAATCTCCACCTAGAGACATACCATAACTGCTCTAAGGGAAATACCACTAGCCGAACATCCTGTGAGACCAGATTGTCTAGTCCTGTTCTATTTGTGCCCAGGCCAAAGAATCTGGCATCCTGCCAGTGAGCAAGCCCCTCTTAATACAAATGGTATAATGATCATGCTTTTTGGGAGTGACCTTTGGGCCCAATTCACATCAAGAGCAATAAAACACCGTGTTCAGGCTTCTGAAAAGATCAGTAAAAAATATTCTGCTGTAATACAGATTATGGTGTATGTAATGCAGCAGGTGCGTGGAAATGAGCAGTGTATGCTACAGTTACAGCAGGTGTGTCATGCCATTTTAATGCATGTTTAAACATAGCCTACATATCATGTGTTGTGAAAGTCAAGAAAGGATAAGATATTTTTTGTTTTAGTATTTTTTTTTTCATTCCTACTTGTCCCCTTGGCAACTAAAAAAAATGCTTTTCCTGGATGCCTGGCCTAGTGAGTTGTGTAATGGGAATTAGCATTCGAGTGCATTTACTAAAAATAATATGTTGTTTATGAAGACAGACAATAAATCATACACAGGAATTGTAATAGCAGAGCTGCTCCATGGGGTTTTCAGGCTCTATTCAAGATCATAGAGCCCAAACACACAAATACATTATGAAGTAAAAGAACACATACAACACTTATTACTAATTATTACTTATAACTTATTTAATTAGGGTAAAAAATTACTTTAACAGACAAGTAACTTTTTCTTTACAGGCTCTGGGTATGTAGGACATACTTTACTGTGTAACACAGGCTGTGTTACTAGATTTCCTTTTTTTTTTTTTGGACACTGCTCCATGAAGCAATAAAGGGAGAAGCTAGGAGAATTTAAATTACCTATCTATCTATCTATCTATCTATCTATCTATCTATCTATCTCTCTCTCTCTCTCTCTCTCTCTCTCTCTCTCTCTCTCTCTCTCTCTCAACCTGTTGAGTCATCATGTATTTTGTCACATTAACTAAACAGATAAATTTGCATGTAAGGATATGTTTAGTCTTCATTTAATATTATGACATAGCTAACTAGTCCTTTCACAATTGTCTTGCTTTACCTCAAGAAAGAACAAAAATCTATTGCTAATGCATTTAAAGTTATATACTAGCTAGATATGTTATTTTTATTTAAATTATTTTAAGTAACAAAGCTAGATCAATCCAAAGGTCAATGCCTAGTTAGCTTGAGCACCACTCAGATATGTGATGACTGTGTCAGAATTTAGAATACCTAAAAAGTATTTTTTAAAAACAATATGTGAATACTAAAGGCCAGTATTTCTAACACAGAGAAATGCCCCCTATTCACACCACCCCTAACTTTCCTTCCATTCTGCCATGATGGGGCAGATAGGTGGTTAACTATAAGCCTAATGTATAGACTGGCCCTAAGTAGCAGAAACTAGCCACAGAAAGACACATCATACACAATAAGCTTTGACATGTGTTAAGTCTGTCTAGTCATTGGAGTGAATCTCAGTAACAGTAAAATGTAGGTGATGTTCACTCCTCTAATTACAACCCTTCACACTGCAGCAATGGTCCAGACTGAAATACTTAAGCAAACAAAGCCAAGTAAAGCCCCACTCAGCCCTGGAGATGAGCAGCAGATGGTCTGGGGAATTTATAAACAAAGAGATACACATCTATTATATCAAAACCATTTTACATTTTATTTGGACCTCTGGTATCTCTCATTGCTCTTCCAGCATGACAGTAATTATAGCCATCAAGGTGTTCCCTTGGAAACATCAGCCAAGAACCTTGCAGAACTGCTTAATCTCAGAGCACCCCACTGACATCATCTTCTAGCTTATTTTTGAAAGTGGCTGAAAAATGTAATGGCCGTAATGGCAGACGGACCAGATTTATATAGACATCTGCCACACTGATTAACCCATATATCAACTTAAACACTGTTCAGAGAGCTCACATGCAAATAAGATAAAATACTGCCTAGATTAGGGCATACACAATACCAAATGTCTGTAAAATGTCATATGTGCTAAGCTTCTAACTCTCATTCTAGTTCTCTCATCATCACAAGCTTTGCATCATCAATTTGCAGGGATTATTTTCAGTGCGGTTTCTGGTCAAAATGCAATAAATATCCCTGCAGCAGTTTTGCTAAATTAAGAACCCAGGAGGAGATAAAACTCTTTTAAATATCAGTTCTAAAAGTGTCATGAATGTACTGAATATGTGACAAGCAAATATTCTCGCACCAAAAGATCAAGATCCAGCGATGATGGTAAAATGCAACAGTATTATATGAAATAGTTGGAATGTAGAGCTTTAATTCATTGGTGGAACATATCAGTTTAAAGGTCCTGCTGGAAAATGTTGTCATTATTTTCCTTCTCATTGTAAAACACTAATTATTGGAACATAGATTAATAAAATTCGCATAATTTGGCATCAGCCATTACTACCCTATTAGACCCGGCAGATTAATGTGCATTATATCATATTTTTCCATAGTATAAAAGTCCCTTAACAATTACCTTGACTCAAATATTAATTCAAAGGAAAACATGCTTAATGTATATTTAAAGCTTGTGGATGGAGGAGCGCATGGAAAACAGTCAGCAAAAGCACCAACACTTAAAGCTGAACTGTGACTTTTTTTTTTTTTTCCTTTCTTTCACAGGATAATTTTTAATGACCCCAAAATCTTGGTTTGTCAAACATTTTGTAATAGCAATACACATAAAATCAATGTAAAAAGCTGCCTTTTTGGTCAAGTTGCCACACATCCTTTTTGTAACGGCACATATTTAATATAAAATAAATACCATCCGTCCAATTACAACAAGCACAGACAGAAGAGAGCAGTTAGTAGATGTCTACAGTAGAGAGTAAAATTACGTAAGACTGATGCTGAGTGAGATCTTAAAATTAAATCATCATCTTGATGAAAAGTGATACATATTAGGATAACTTTACCTGGCTTGAGCAATACAGCTTTTAATAAGCAATAGCTTTTCATCCAATGCATCATTTCAATAGGTAAGAAATTTTCTATCTTAAATTATTTATCAGAAATACATGGTGTTTCTTCCATTTAAAATATTAATAGTTTTGTGTTTGAATATTGCTTTTACAATTTGTTAGGAAAATTTAAGTTGATTCATCATGTTGGGTGCAAATTATGCATATGTGACATTTATATTTAAGGTATACATACAAAGCATCACCATACTAATATTAATAATTTTTTTTTTAAATAGACTGGTTATAGCCTGGTTAGGCAAATCTTTCCAGTTAAAATAATAGAATTAAACTTTAATAACATAAAACTGACATTTTAACTCACTGCTAAGACTAACAAAAAAGTGTTTGAGAAGACAAACAAAGCTAAGACTAGCTATAAAAAGCATTGTTAGGTCAGGATTCAGCTGTTCACCTGCAACTAAAAGGCAAATGTAACACCCTTGAAGACAATAATGTACGCATTCTGGACTCGTTTTATTTAAAATTGGACTGTAATTATCACTGTGTCTGAAACACTGCCATGTGATGCCATCCTGACATGTTTACATCAGGGGTTCACTTCAAGTAACATCTTACATGCGTCATCTGCATGGCTATGATGACTTACGAATGAATCACAAAATATGGTTAAAGATGGAGATTTTCCATCATCAGGTAGTCCCCAGGAAATTCCTCAATTGTGGCAAAATGTCTTCATGACTGAATAATAATCCAGTTACAGACTCTATACTAAGATAAATGTATTGCCTTTTTATTATTATTCATTCATTGTCTACCGCTTACCCAAACAATACTCGGGTCACGGGGAGCCTGTGCCTATCTCAGGCATCATTGGGCATCAAGGCAGGATACACCATGGACGGAGTGCCAACCCATCGCAGGGCACACACACACACACTCTCATTCACTCACACACTATGGACAATTTAGAGATGCCAATCAACTTACCACACATGACTGGGGGAGGAAACCGGAGTACCCAGAGGAAACCCCCGAGGCACGGGGAGAACATGCAAACTCCACACACAGATGGCAGAGGCGGGAATCAAACCCCCAACCCTGGAGGTGTGAGGCAAACGTGATAACCACTAAGCCACTGTGCCATTATATTATATTTATTTTTATATTATATTATATTATATTATATTATATTATATTATATTATATTATATTATATTATATTATATTATATTATATTATATTATATTATGATATGATATGATATGATATGATATGATATGATATGATATGATATAATATAATATATAATATATAATATAAAAAAATGGGAGGGTTGCGGCAGGAAGGGCATCCGGCGTAAAACCTGTGCCAAGTTGTTGGGCGGTCCAGTCGGTCCGCTGTGGCGACCCCGAACAGGGAGCAGCCGAAAGCAATTATATTATATTATATTATATTATATTATAATCTAGCCATGGGGGTCACAGTCCAGTGACTTCTGTGCCGGTCCCAAGCCCGGATAAATAGAGAGGGTTGCGTCAGGAAGGGCATCCGGCGTAAAACATTGCCAAATTTAACTATGCGAATCGTCAGTACGAATTTCATACCGGATCGGTCGAGGCCCGGGTTAACAACGACCGCCATCGGCGCCGTTGACCTACAGGGCGCTGGTGGAAATTAGGCTACTGTTGGTGGAAGAAGTAGAGGAGGGAGGAGAGTGCACAGACAGAGAGAGAAGAGGAAAGGTAAGAGTGTAGGACTGAGAATAGGAACTCTGAATGTTGGTACTATGACAGGGAAAGGTAGAGAGCTGGCTGATGTGATGGAGAGAAGGAAGGTGGATATACTGTGTGTACAGGAGACCAGGTGGAAGGGTAGCAAGGCTCGTAGTATAGGAGCAGGATTCAAGCTGTTTTATTATGGTGTGGATAGTAAGAGAAATGGGGTAGGTGTGGTCCTGAAGGAGGAGTTTGTGAGGAATGTTCTGGAGGTGAAGAGAGTGTCAGACAGGGTGATGAGTCTGAAGTTAGAGATTGAAGGGGTGATGTTGAATGTTGTTAGTGGTTATGCCCCACAGGTAGGTTGTGAGTTAGAGGAGAAAGAGAGATTCTGGAGTGAATTAGATGAGGTGATGGAGAGTATTCCCACGGGTGAGAGAGTGGTGATAGGAGCGGATTTTAATGGACATGTTGGCGAGGGGAACACAGGTGATGAGGAGGTGATGGGCAAGTTTGGAGTTAAGGAAAGGAACCTTGAAGGACAGATGGTAGTGGACTTTGCTAAGAGGATGGACATGGGCGTGGTTAACACTTATTTTCAGAAGAGGGAGGAGCATAGAGTGACTTACAAGAGTGGAGGTAGGAGAACACAGGTAGACTACATCCTATGTAGAAGAGGCAATCTGAAAGAGATTAGTGACTGTAAAGTGGTAGTGGGAGAGAGTGTAGCCAGACAGCATAGGATGGTGGTGTGTAGGATGACTCTGATGGTCTGTAAGAAGAAGAGGTCAGAGACAGAGAAGAAAACCAAGTGGTGGAAGCTGAAAAAGGAGGAATGTTGTGAGGAATTTAGACAGAAGTTGAGGCAGGCTCTGGGTGGGCAGGTATTGCTGCCAGATGACTGGGAAACTACAGCAGAAGTGATCAGGGAGACAGGGAGAAAGGTGCTGGGTGTGTCATCTGGAAGGAGGAAAGAAGATAAGGAGATTTGGTGGTGGAATGAGGAAGTTCAGGATAGTATCCAGAGGAAGAGGTTAGCCAAGAAGAAGTGGGACATGGACAGGACTGAAGAGAATAGACAGGAATACAAAGAGTTACAGCGCAGAGTGAAGAGGGAGGTGTCTAAGGCCAAGCAGAAGGCATATGACGAGTTGTACACTAGGTTAGACACTAGAGAAGGAGAGAAGGACTTGTACCGGTTAGCTAGGCAGAGGGATCGAGATGGGAAGGATGTGCAGCAAGTTAGAGTTATTAAGGATAGAGATGGAAGGGTGCTCACAAGTGAGGAGAGTGTACAGAGGAGATGGAAGGAATACTTTGAGGAGCTGATGAATGAGGAAAATGAGAGGGAAAAAAGAGTAGAAGGGGTGAACTCTGTGCAACAGAAAGTAGATAAGATTAGAAAGGATGAAGTCAGGAAGGCTTTGAAGAGGATGAAAAGTGGAAAGGCAGTTGGTCCTGATGACATCCCGGTGGAGGTCTGGAAGTGTCTGGGAGAGGCAGCAGTGGAATTTTTAGCTAGTTTGTTCAACAGGGTTTTAGAGAGTGAGAGGATGCCTGAGGAATGGAGAAGAAGTGTGTTAGTGCCGATCTTTAAGAATAAGGGTGACGTGCAGAGTTGCAGCAACTATAGGGGGATAAAGTTGATGAGCCATACAATGAAGGTATGGGAAAGAGTAGTGGAAGCTAGGTTAAGGAAGGTAGTGGAAATTTGTGAGCAGCAGTATGGCTTCATGCCCAGAAAGAGCACAACAGATGCAATTTTTGCTCTGAGGATTTTGATGGAGAAGTATAGGGATGGTCAGAGGGAGTTGCACTGTGTGTTTGTAGACCTGGAGAAAGCGTATGACAGGGTGCCAAGAGAAGAGCTGTGGTACTGTATGAGGAAGTCAGGAGTAGCAGAGAAGTATGTCAGAGTGGTGCAGGACATGTATGAGAGGAGCAGGACAGTGGTGAGGTGTGCTGTAGGCCAGACAGAGGAGTTCAAAGTGGAGGTGGGACTGCATCAGGGATCGGCTCTGAGCCCCTTCCTGTTTGCTATAGTGATGGACCAGTTGTCAGAGGAGGTCAGACAGGAGTCTCCTTGGACAATGATGTTTGCAGATGACATTGTTATCTGTAGTGAGAGCAGGGAGCAGGTGGAGGAAAACCTGGAGGGGTGGAGGTTTGCGCTGGAGAGAAGAGGAATGAAGGTCAGTCGTAGTAAGACTGAGTACATGTGTGTGAATGAAAGGGAGGGAAGTGGAACAGTAAGGTTACAGGGTGAAGAGGTGAAGAAGGTACAGGAGTTTAAGTACTCTGGGGTCAACAGTCCAGAGTAATGGAGAGTGTGGGAAAGAGGTAAAGAAGCGAGTGCAGGCAGGTTGGAATGGGTGGAGAAAGGTGTGGGGAGTTCTGTGTGATAGGAAAATATCAGCGAGAATCAAGGGGAAGGTGTACAGGACAGTGGTGAGACCGGCCATGCTGTATGGTTTAGAGACAGTGTCACTGAGGAAGAGGCAGGAGTCAGAGCTAGAGGTAGCAGAGCTGAAGATGTTGAGGTTCTCTTTGGGAGTGACAAGATTGGACAGGATTAGGAACGAGTACATCAGAGGGACAGCTCATGTTTGGGGGACAAAGTTAGGGAGGCCAGATTAAGATGGTTTGGACATGTTCAGAGGAGGGAGAGTGAGTATATTGGTAGGAGAATGTTGGATATGGAGCTGCCAGACAGGAGGCAAAGAGGAAAGCCAAAGAGGAGGTATATGGATGGAATTAATGAGGATATGAAGCTAGTGGGTGCAAGTGTTGAGGATGCAGAAGATAGGGATAGGTGGAGAGAGATGATTCGCTGTGGCGACCTCTGAAGGGAAAAGCCGAAAGAAGAAGAAGAAGAAGATATTATATTATATTATATTATATTATATTATATTATATTATATTATATTATATTATATTATATTATATTATATTATATTATGTTATATACTCACTCACTCACTTACATACATATTTTGCTGGGGTGGCACCGTAAGGCAGTGGTTAGGCAAGTGTTGCATCACAGCTCCAGGGTCCCTTGTTCAATCTGGAGCTCAGGTTACTGTCTGTGTGCCATTTCACATGGGGTGTATTTCAACACCAAGAACACAAAAAAAGGACTAGGTAAGTACATTCTTGGCAAGAATGCTTGCAAGAAAAAACTTGCAAAGAGTTTGAGACATGCTGTGTCATTAATATTGAACAATATCTTTCCCCAGGCTTAGCTCTACAAAAGAGTTTCCTGAATAAATTTCTATATTAAAACACATTTAAAAAAAGGTTGCCTTTTGGGTAATATATCGATTTAATTAAAGACTGTTAGCACCAAAACCTTAGCAGTCAAAAAAAAATAAAATAATTTTACTCTCAGAGAGTGGCAACTTAGTGCTAGCTAAACAAACAAAGGAGGCTAATTTTTCTAAGTGGATCCTCTTCATCATCTGATGACACACATATGAATTATGTGTCATCAAGATCTGACAACTATATGAGAAACAACCTGGCGTCCATGTGATTTTCCTGCAGTTTTACACATTCATTCTGTCATTAATTCATGCATTAATTCATCTTCATTAAATAACGTATCCTTATCATGGGTCATGTGGAATTCAGCGCTAAACCGATAAAGCTGGGTGCAAGGCACTGTTCATACACCCATTTCACACACTCGCTCACACCTCGGCACAATGTAGTGTAGCCAATCTGTCTGTGTGAATGTTTTTGGACAGCGGGAGGAATCCTCAGACTTGAACTTAAACTGTAATCCAAGCTTAGCTTCAAACCAGGGACCCTGGAGCTGTGAGAAGGCAATGATACCCCTTTTTTAATTAGCATTTTAAATTATAATCATAGCATACATTGTATTTAATCTCCCTTCCCTAATGTGCTACAAAATAAATTGTAAATAAAGAAATAAAAAAGGTAAAATTTAAAGAATGGTTCTAAATGATCACACCAGATTTTGTTTTGATTTAGTTTTGTACTTTCTACTGCTATTTATAATAATTTCTGTAATATATAAAAACTTTATTTCAGTTCATTATGCGCATTAAGTCTTGCACAGTGTTGATACCCTAAATTCTTCCTGAAATTATATTTTTAAAAAAACAACAACCTGATTTTATTTCTTCTGCATTAGTTTGTCAAATTTGGTGTTTTTGGATGCCATTAAAGAAATGGGTTTATTGAGTAACATAGCGCTGTTTAGATAATATACACATACAATAGATAAGATTTACACTACTGAAGTGAAAAAAAAAACACCCTGGAGAAAGAAATGTGTATAACATCAACAAGGCAGTCTGCAATTTGGAGTAAAGAAAGTGACCCTTGGCTTCTTGGTCTATCCCATAGTCATTCATCAAGGTCTGTTTATAGCCACTCGGAATGCTCACAGTGAAATATGCACCAATGGATTGACAGGAAGTGTCAATAAGGTGGCATTTCTCATGTTCTTTTCCATTTTGTTATCAGAGAACAACAGAGATGGACAGAGACTGGACACAGAGGAAGAGTATTTGGTGTTCTAAAGAAAAATTTATTTGACCTCATTTGTGCTGAAACTCAAAGTGAAAAGCTCATTAATTTCAGGGTCACTCCATTTCTACATAAATTGGTTAAAATGTGTGGGAGACTTCCAAATATACACCAAAAATTATAAATCCCCCACCTCAACCTCCCTTTGTTTCCTTTCCTCCTCCTCAACAACCAATGCCTTATTCCAAATGAAAGCTTTTCCAAATTGACGTAAATCACTGAGATTTTTTTCGCCTTGAAAATCCCAAATCCCAGTCAGAGGGAGGGAATGGCCTGGAACGTTTTGCACTTATTAGTCTGTAAATATAGTGCTGTTTTAAGCGATTACCAACTGTGAATGATTTTTCACTCCCATCCGTTCTTGAAGTGGGACCTGTCATTTGTCTCAGGGCCTGAAAAAGGGCAACTGTGAAGAGTACTCGAGCACAATAAATTATGTTAATGCACACATTTTAAACGGCTCATATTTCTCTTGGCCTGTTATCAAGACTACTCTGCTGAGAATGTAAACTACCTCTCCCACCTCCCCCATGTACAATGTTTAATGTTAATCTTCATTCAAAACATTTCTGTTAATGTAATAGCAAATCTAGCCAAATGTACAGACTTCTTCTTTTCTTTTTCTTTTAATGACAGTTGTTTTTGGACTAACATCCACATGGCCCCATTAACTGTAGATGATCCAAAACATGATTATAGTTAAACAATAGTGAAATAATAAATAATGTAGTAATAATAATGAGTTTACAAATACAAAATTCTTAGACCAATATTTTAGATATTAATATAGATTTGCTCCTCTGCTTAATCTAATCTAAGGCTGCTCTATCTGTAGTAGATATAGTCCAGTGTTTATGGAATGTATACAGGAATGTGTATTAGCATAAATGTTTACCGATTGCCACATCAACTCTTCTTAAAATCCATTACAAGTGAGTTTGAGTAACTTGTATTATACT
This sequence comes from Hemibagrus guttatus, assembly GCA_033459395.1. Classification (NCBI taxonomy): domain Eukaryota; kingdom Metazoa; phylum Chordata; class Actinopteri; order Siluriformes; family Bagridae; genus Hemibagrus; species Hemibagrus guttatus. Next base: position 2,510,680 of record JAUCMX010000030.1, on the reverse strand, counting down.
ATTTCTCAGCACAAGGTAACAGCCCAGAGTTACTGCCAAATATCTGTGTACAGATGCAGTAGACAGAGCTTTGGTTAAAATAGCTCTGGAGTGATAACTGGATGAACTGAAAATATTTGTGCAGCGGAGGTTTTTGAAAGATGGACTATAAAGACGTTCACTTATTCTGGACTAATAATGAAATGTCCACCACTGTTAAAGCAGCCCCATTTAATATCTGAGCATGCTTCACAGAATTTCATTACATTTGCTGTTGGCTGGTCATTATCAACAGCGGTCCATCTCTGTTATGGTTCAAGTCTATCTTAGGGCCAGGGTAGCTCATGGAGTGCCTGAGTGAATTATGAGCTAAAGGCTTAGCTGACAAGTCCATCATGTCTACTCTGACACCCAGCACCACTGCTCCCCTCCCCAACACCCCACCCCACCCCTCCCCACCCCACCCCACCCCACCCCACCCCACCCCACCCCATCAACTCAAATCTGTATCTAAGTGTGAAGACTGACTTTTCACGGCAGTTTCAGTTTAAGGTGCATATGGGACAGCACTTTGACATAAATCTAGGTTAAGCATGAGTTTAATTATGCAATACACCAAATACTTTTCAAAAAAATTCAACAATTCAAAGGATTAATTATTATTATTATTATTATTATTATTATTATTATTATTATTATTATTATTATTATTATTATTATTATTATTATTATTTATCCTTTGAATTGTTGGATTTTAATAATAATAATAATAATAATAATAATAATAATAATATTAATAATAATAATAATAATAATAATAATAATTAAAGCACTAGCCTTCATACCATTTCAATACTACATTAAATGAATTACTACATTTATGAGTTAACTTCTGCTTCTTTATTATTGCAAAGGAATTCAATTAATCTGAACCAGAGATATAATATATATTACATTATTTGTAATGTAAAGCACTGTAATTGTAATGAATTTATTTACACATTTTAATAAAGTTTTTGATGTTACACTTCCACTGAATATATAGACTATGCTGCAAGTTTTTAAAATATTAATTGAAGCACAATCATGGTGGATTGAGAATCATGAGAAATGCCAGCCTTCTTCGCCTGCTTATTGCAAAGGAAACAAAACTGAAGAAATTCCATTTTGCAGTCATGGTTGAGCAAGCAATAAAACAGACATGTCAGTGACAGTGACTGTCATATAAACAAAGAGAAATTTCACACATCATTACTGCAGTAATGTAAAAGCAGAATGTAAGCCATGAATATATTTAATGAAATTAATTTATCATAATTATTCCTAATTATTTGTGGTCACAAATTTTGTAACAGCTAAAACTTATCTAATACAATATATAGAGAGATTTTTTTTAATGACCTTAACACAAACCTAAAAAAAAAAAAAAAAACCTGTTGCATGTCTGATGAAAACCAGATGCTTGTATGTTTAATCTAATGATCAATCACAACAGCACCTTCACACTTATTTGAATGTTACAAATCTTTGTTATGAAAAGGTGTGTGAAGACTAGCTGCCTCTGTACACCAGCGTGTCAGACACTAGATAAACTAATTGGATTTGGGACAAGCAGGAGTACTGTTTGTGTTTGTTTGTGTGTGCGAGAGGTCAGAAGAGGTTCAGGGAACTAAACCCTCCCTGCAATCTAAGCAGCCCATATGACACCACAGACATGCTGCTCTGTGTCTGAGGGAATGGGGGAATTCCACTAAAATATTTCCTTGGTCAAATAAATACCTGAAGTGTCGAAGCAATCCAGTACACAGCCACTAACCATGTTTCCTGTAGTCATATTGTTTTATTTCTTAAACAGGGAATCTGCAGTAAGTTAAGGTGAGAAGTAATTAACGTTAAAGCACAAATAAATGAGAGATTGAGAGAGAGAGAGAGAGAGAGAGAGAGAGAGAGAGAGAGAGAGAGAGAGAGAGAGAGAGTTCATGGTCAGAACGCTATAGGTCAAGACCTTGAGGTTGTAATGATTAGATGATGAATGTTGCGTGTAAGAGCTCAAACATATGTCAGAGGACAGAGACAATAAGAGATAATGGAGGGCAGTGGGTGTGAAGGGGGAGTGCACACAGGGAGTGAAAGAAAAGTATTCACACAATTCTAACAGCAATGTGTTTGTTTGTTTTTTCTGTTATGCCTGTATATAAGTGCATTTAAATAAAATGCATTTAAAGGTTCAGTAAAACAGACAAGATAATTCATTGCATGGGGAAGGCCAGGGGCAAACTTCCATAAAACTTGTTACCTGGCTGAAGGAATAGTACCATGAATGGTCCCTTAAGCAGATAGAAGCAGCTGGCCAACGCCATGCTTTGTGGGTTTTATAGTCATCAACACACAGATGATCAGTGCAGCTGCACAAAGTCAAAGATTCCTAAACATACCCTGGAGGAAGTGAACTCTGACCTCACACACACCCATAGGGTATGCGGCACTAAGACTGGTCTAAGGGTGTTTGTAAATACATTACTCTCAAACCTTTTCAGTACAAATAAAAATGAATACTCTAATATACTACAGGGACAGAACTGGAATTGGTAAAAAAAAAAAAAAAAAAAAAAAAAAATTGAGCAAGCAGACAATATTACTGGCCAGTAGCTCAGCCTAATCCTTGCATGCATCATGTTTCACTCTCTCAAATGAGGAATTTGTGAGGAGATGTGAAACCAAACTGCTTTCTAAAAATCACTCACCTTCTTTTCCTCTGCATGTGGATGGCAGTTTCTGTGGTAACGGACAACCATTGTGGCTAGTTCAACTTTCTTTTAGAGACCATTTACACGTATAACGAATTGACTTCATCTGCAGCAGTCCTCCATTCTGGATCATTTGACGCCTTATTAAAGATCGGACACTAGGATTGGTTTGTTATTTATTAAGAAATGTAGGCTAAAGATTTGGCATAACACCAATACACACAAATGACCAGTCTAGGAATTAATCAGTGTGGCTGAGAATCCATTACTGAAACTTTTTAACAGAAAGCTCTCTAAATGTCATCTCATATGCTGTTTGGATTCGTTATTTTATTTACATTTAATCATCCAAAAAATATAGACAAATGCTTCATATATTCAGAAGGCTGTCATTTGTGCTTGTGATTAAATATCAAACAGCCAAAATCCTAATAAGTCATTTCTGATATTTTAGGTGGTAGAGAATGAGAAAGAACAATTATAGTAATTGTATGCCGTTTCAATTTTTTTTTACAATTTTTATATTTATGGAATTTGACTCTATTTGCATTGTTTTATTCTGTCCCTCTTCACCCCTTTTTAAATGAAAATTGTCTGTAGATCGTGATAAAGTGAAAATGAGGATATGAAAATCTCAAAAGTTACACAAGGAAGCAATGTTTCTTCTATGGCAAAAGACATGTGGCTACAGATGATACAGATAGTTGTTTAGCTCTTACACAGTACACAGGGAATATTTCAAGAGATTTTTCTAGTGATTTATATATATATATATATATATATATATATATATATATATATATATATATATATATATATATATATATATATATATAATAAGTCAAGCCACCTGACTAGCATTCACAAGATAAAATTATTTCTAAAGGTAATATAATTCATGGATATCCTGTGGTTTGACTGGAAGATCACTGCAGTTAACATGAACACAGCTATAAATTCAAAAATCATAGGCAAGATAATTATATGCAGAAAGCAAACTAAATGTAATTTTGTTCCACCTTTGATGGCAGTAATTTTGTTCTCCATTTTTGTTTTTTCATCACAGTGGGCTGTGGTTGTAATCACTGGTGTAAACGTCTGCGAATACATTTGCTATGGAGCCAGACAGGGCGTATGATAAATCTTATATGGAGGATCACTAAGCTCAAATTAATAATAAACTAAAAGCAGTTCACACAATGATGATATGCCACAAAACTGAAAACCACTGCCTAGTTTTCCAAAAGATCCAGCATGTCAAATATGGCCTGTTTATTGCCACATAAAAATGAGGGTGAAAGGCCTTGGGAGCCTTTAGATTAGTATCTATAACAAACCCTAATGATAGTTAAGTGTGCACACAAGGCATTACTTTAAAACGGGGTGGGTGATGAAAGGATTCTTCAGCAGTCAGCACCCAGGTGGTAAAGTCTCTTTGGGTTCACTCAGTCAGAGAGTGGTCCAAGGACAACGAGGCTCCATCCAAAGATGGAGGCCACAGCATGTGGTACGGGGTCTCACAAATGGAGTTTCACAAGAAGCTGATGCCCCATCGTCTGTGGTCTACCAGGCAATGCAGCAGAAGGTAACTGGATCCAAGGTGGAGTGAGAAAGGAAGGGAGGAAACTAGGAGCAAAACCATGAAAAATGTAGAGTATGAAAATGTCTCCCTTGGTTTATGGCTGCACGGACAGTCGTCCAAGAGAAACACATCCTTAAAGTTAACCATAGATGCCTCTTAGCCGCTTTTTTTTTTTTTTTTTTTTTTTTTGCCTCTCTCCCAACTAGCTGGCAATGGCTTGGTTTTCAGAAAGCAAATCTAAGTTGCTTGGAAACTATGTCACAAAAGCACTCAATAAACTGCCTTTTTCAGAATCTGGTTCCTGTACATGTGGCTCGGTTTTCAAACACGAACATGTGTAGATCAAGTTAGTTAGAGGCTACAGTCATTATCCTTTATCATCGCTCACTGTTGAAAACATCACCACTAGAAATATAAACAAAATAAACAACATTTGTAATATATATTTTAATAGTTTCACACTTTTTGTGCGAATTATTCATTTTATTTATTTATTTATTTTTACTTTGTTTTAAAAATGTCGCTCATCATCCTCTTACACACATAGTGATGAAATGTATTAATGCTGAAATGTTTGTACTAAATATATACTTTTTAAACATTTTCTTGTCAAATGCACTGATGAGAGAATTGATGAAAGTTTTCTGCAGTTTCCTTTCATTTATAAAGAAATTGAATACTCTGCTGAATTCTGGTGTTTGTGATTGTTTTTTTTTTAAATTTATTTACACTGAATAAACCTTCTTTTTTTTTTAACCAAAAGTAAAAAGCATATAATAAAAGCCTCAAAAGCTAGACACATACCATTCTTTAAAGCAAACGTTATAAGATTTTCTGAGATCTGTTATTGATTATTTGGGCAGGTTATTAAAATAAAAACAAGGACAGTCTTCAATCATTATCTCAAATATCTCCTTTATCCCTTAAACCAGATTAACTGCAGAGTGTATATATATATATATATATATATATATATATATATATATATATATATATATATATATATATATATATATAGAGTTGTATATTTATTAGGTTATTTTTTCTAATGCTTCAATTGAGCAGAACATTTCACTTGGACAAGCTAATACATGACCTTATGTGTTTTGAAGCAAAACACACAGTGTGGTAATTTATTTGAAGCAGCTGCTTTTTCAAAATGTTTAAGTTTAGACAGGAAATCTGTTAAGCTGTTCAGCTCCTACATTGTCCTGCTTGGGTTACGGGGCCACTCAAAAAGCTACTTTAATGGTGGAAAATGGCACTAAATATAAACAGATAGACTTTCTCCTATTCTGACCATTAAAGACAGTTTTAAGGCACTTCAGTGATCAAAATCTGCAACAGAATTATAAGCATTTGTGTTATTTGTGTCATTTGTGTTATATCGTTATTTTGTTTTATGTTTCCAGGTCATAGCTGTGTAAGGGATAATATAAGGTCACCTGCTGACTATATCAGTTATGTGAGTGCTCGAAAGGCAGGAAATATTACACCGCATTCACTGATAAAATGGCTTGAGAACACATTTTCCATGGAGGACGATTCAGCATTAATTGCAGGTTGCTAAAACATAAGTCATTGTTATCATATATGAGAGAATGGACGTGATTTGTTAGTCATAAAATAATTATGTGCTATTGCATGCTTGTAGCATGAATCCAGGAAAATACGCCATGGCTTTTTATGTACAAAGTGTCAGTGCACTGAATGGAAAGGAGGCAGGTAGGGAGTGGGGGTGGGAAATGTAAACGCTGAAGTGGAATTCAATATGTGGCCTTAAGCGGAAAAACTGGTGATCTCAAGAGGTCATCCCTCTTTCCGGAGGAGAAAAAAGTAGACCCTATGGTAGAGTGTGCTTCTGGTGATCTTTGGTGAAGTCATTCACGAAAGAAACCGTTTCCCCAACAGAGCTCTCCTTTATAGAGATGTTCTCCATCACTCTTTATGCTTTGTGCTATTCCTAAGATGCTCATAGCAATTTAGTGAGGTGAATGGAAAAACACTCATGCATGCCCCAAATGTGCAAGACGTTGTTACTTTGTTTTACACACATGGTTAGCCAATTTCATTCTGTCTTTAGTGGAAACATAGTGTATAGTGTATCTTAAGTAACATAATGCAGTTTTTAGTTTTAGAAGGTTCACTTAGAATGAGCTTCATTGTTTTTGCTTGAAAACTTGCATGCTGAACAGCATAGATTAGATTTCATTAGGGGTGGAAAATACATGTTCCTACCAACCTTCACACTATCTGAAATGTCCCGACATTCATTTGGGCATGTAATGGAGGGTAACACAGGTATAGTTTTGCCTCAGTCTCTTAGATTAAAGTTCCCATCCGCTCCTGATGGAATTATACGACCAGTCACACACATTTTTGCCATTTCCTCATTATGTATGCACTCGCTAATGTACTCCATTAATCTAACCTTTCTATTATTTTACTTTATTGAGTCAAATATATTTTTATTATTTTATTCAGCTGTGTGGATTCATTTACTCAGGCAGCTGTTAGAGTACGTGCGTCTGTGGCTCAGCTGGTACAGTATGAGACCGCATGTTGTTGCAAACAAATTTCTATGTGCATGTGGTGGACATGAGTAAATGTACTACCTGTTCTTATTGAAATCACTTGACGGATAGGTCAGGTTTAGAGCTGAAGGTGTTTGTTTTTCAAAATAATTTAGATAAGCTCAGTGTAATCTGTCTGTAATGGGTCCCTGCCAACTTTAAAGATTAACCTACACCCACGATAAACAGACAGACAGACACACAGACATGCACATACACACACACACACAGACAGAATGTCATCCTACTGAAAATGTGCTACCATTTTAAATGTCTTGATTTCATTATTGGCACAAATGTTGCAAAATTACAGTTATGGTTGAGAATATGACACTAATCTGGATCACAGCCAGCTCTGGAAAATAGATTATACAAGGTCAGGGAGATTCATGGTAGTCAGTGAACCATTATACTGTTTATCTTTACAATCAAGATAACTACAAATTAGAACTGCTAATGGGATATGTGCACACAAACACACAAACACACACACACACACACACACACACACACACACACACACACACACATGGGTACATATATACGCATGCACGTACACACATCTTCTATATGCCTATATCTTGTATATCCCATCCCTTAGCAGTTCTCATTATGACTGTGTCCTTATTCACAAACTGACTGTTTTATGGAAAGTGACATTAAACAACGATGGACCACAACTACACAACTGTGTATACACAACTACGACATTATGACCTGTCTTTGGTGATTGTCACAGAGTCAACTGGAGTCCATTTATGGACTCCGTTTTCATTTGCAGATCTGAGCCTGGATTCATTTCTGTTGCTGATATCTGGAGCCAGTAAATGTACACAAACTATAAATCTTAACTCGTCGCTCTCTGTTTATTGTTAGATGCCAAATTTTCCCAACTAACATTTCTCAGAGCAAAAGGGTCTTCAGGGCCAAAAATACAATACCCGCTTTTCATCTTATCATGCACTTATGACCTTATATACAGTATATCTGTATATAAAGATCATGTAAAGAAAATCTGTGAAGCAAAGATGCTTTCAGAGCAACAGAATATAAATATCTGTATATCAGATAAAAACAATATCAAATCTGTAATTACTGTGATGACTGCCTTTTTGCAGTTGCATTTAAAAAAAAAAAAAAAACTTTTATATGCAAATCAACTGGTAGGTTGTTCAAAGCATCTCAGAGGAGCTGCTGCAGTTTTTCTGGTGATATTGTCTCTGTCTCACTTTCTTCTGCAGATAAAACCAGACTGCCTTAATGAGCTTTCATCTGAATGATGTATTTCTGAATATCCTACTATCGTTAAAAACATACCAAAAATTCTCTGTGACATTCACTTCCTAACCTAGATGTTTGGCAACAATAATAATAATAATAATAATAATAATAATAATAATAATAATAATAATAATAATAATAATAATAAAGTCTACCGTTGTTCATATAATAGTATTGAAGCTGGATTCACGGCAATTATTTAAAACCAGGTATCAAGTAAGAAAGAAACTAAACTTTTATTTACATCTTCAGTGCAAATACCTACTAGCAAAATATAATACAGTCAGATTCATGAACTTTACGATAACATTTACATTGAGTAAATTCCCAGAGGTCATAAGGCGAACAAGAAGTGGTTCAGATGAATATTCACAATGATCAAATTCACAAGATGAAAGATATTCACAAGACTGAAATTCTTCTCTTATACAGGAACAAGTCAGTGACATCGCCGGATATATTTACTTTTCAAGTGTCCCAGGCACGACCTAACCAGGACCGACTTACTGGCTGAACTGCGTTTAAAACGCTCATTGGCTTTGACGTGGATGTTAATGGGTTTTTTTTGGGTTTTTTTTTCGATTCATGATCGGTGATTTTCCAACAAAGTTCAGAACGGTATTTGTGAGGATGCTGTCGTCTCTGTCTCGGTATTTGTTGCCGGCATGATGTCTGTGCCTACAGGCCCGGCGATGATAACGCTATGTTTGCTGGGTTCAGAAATATTCGTATCTCTTTTCTGTTCTGCTGCTTCTTCGAAGTCGGACTCGCTTTGCTCGGTATCGCATTCGGACTCGTCGCGCACTTTCTGCTCGGTCTCGGTCTCGGCTTTATCTGACTGCTCCTTCTCTTTGTCCTTTTGGGCTTGGGCCTCCTTGGAATGTCTCCATTTCATTCGACGGTTCTGAAACCACACTTTGACCTGGAGATAAGGATATTGTTTAATAAATTTCTCCAAATGGATTTCAAAACAATTATAAATATTTGACATTTAATAATATACTATATTCCGCGCTGCACGTCTCCAACATGTTGCCTAAAAATCTGGCATAATTATTATTATTCTTAATAAAATTCCCCACTATGTGTTATCATAAGATTTATCATAAGACTTAACTTTCAACAACGACACAGTTATCTTTTATGACCTTTCATCATTTACAAAAGTCGTTATAATTGACTTTCATTTCCTCATGAATATGCGTTTCGCAACTGAGAGAAGCAAACGCTTTTCAGTATTTTTATTTTATCTGCGCATCGTGTGCTTCCTGTGTCTCCTGTGTCACACACACACACACACACACACACACACACACACACACACACACACACGCGCGCGCGCGCGCGCCCACAAGCACACACACACACACACACACTTTTTTTTTTTTTTTTTAAACACCAGCCTACCTGAGCGTCCGTAAGGCCCAGCATCGCAGCAAGCTGCTTTCTGTCTGGTTTCGTGACGTATTTCTGAATCTCAAATCGTTTCTCAAGACCCTTCCTTTGTAGGTTGGAGAACACGGCTCTGGACCAGGACCTTTTTCTTTTGTATGTCTGTGGCATTGTGTCTTTGGTGAGAACTGCATAGGGCCCTGTATAAAATCAAACAGCATATATGGTTGCTTGCATCAGTTTCCAGGAATATAGGCTACATAATGTAATGTAGTGTTAATATATTTTAATAGCTTATATTATTTACATGTTAATGACGAGCATTATTATGGTCGTAAAGGCGATGCCACTGCTACATTTGTCCTAGATAATATTTCTTGCTTTAACAGTGCAAAATAATTTTAAAAAATAAATAAACTCGTTTGTGCTGAGAGGTAACACTGCTGAGTTGTCACACTACCTGGGAAAGTGTCCTGATACTGATGCCCTGATTGTCTGCAGGAACTTATAATGGAGGATGCGTCGCTCATCCCCGGCTCTATGGAGACGAAGTACTGACTCGCATTCGGCTGCACGGACACTGACTGGCGATTCGAGCTAACAACAGACGTGTGATCTGTATGCAGAGAACACAGTGATATATCTAGTTATTTTATAAGCAAGGTAAAATGTGTAAATGTTTACAATTCTTTTGGGACTCGTTTTGGGTATATTCTACAGACAATAAGAAAATCTCTCCAATAACGCCCTGAGTTTTCGTGACTTTTAAGTCTGATTGTAAATTTAGCCCAAATGTAAACACCCCTCTATTGAACACTATTTAATTAATAAGCCTACGCATAGTTGGACATTTGATAGTCTTATCAAATTATTTCTTGACACTATAGAGAAAGGAAGAAATCTGCGTGTGACTTGGTGTTTACCTCTTAATGGTGACGATTCTTTAGATTTTGGATCGAATTCTGTAGACAATATCCGATCAATGCCGAACTTGAGATCTTTGCTAGAAAGTGGAGGTACTGATTGAGAAAATAATGTTGTTCTGGCCACAGAGGTCAAGTGTATTCCATGCCTGTGGTAGGCAGACGCTGCACTCACTCTCCCACCGAATACGGCTGCGTCCGGCGCTAACGGAGATGGACGAAGCGGAGATGCCGTGGAATGAACTTGAGCCCTTGCTCCCATGTGTGTTACGAGCGCTGAAGAACCTGCGGCGTTTTCGTTGTCTCCAAAATGTAGTATGTCAGCAATGCAAAACGAAGGCTTCTTTACTGTGTCCATCGCAAAACCACCCGAACAATAGGCGGACCAGAGACTAAAATTCGACGCGTAAAGGGGATTCAGCCCGGCTGTATACATCCTCCTCTTTTCGATCGTCTGTATCTTTATGTGTATAACAAATCACGACATTAAGTATAGCCTATGTTAACAGGATTAAGAGCTTTATTTAATGACGTGCATCGCTTTCTCTACACTCCAGAAATGCTCTCAAGTATGAAATCTCAATATGTGGTCCAAGAAGTTCTACGCAGAAGTTTCTTCCGAGATGCTGATTGGTTCAGTCTTGGCCAATGGAGATTCAGAAAAAGTTCCACTTCCCCTTAATGCTTTAGTGAAGCCTTGGGAAAGCAATACAGCTGATGAAGGCAGTAAGTGTAGCTCTTGGAATTAACATCGGATTTCATCATTGCTATCGATTTATATATAGAGACCTCAAATTCTAATGTGATACAACCCTCTGCTGTTGCATTATGTTACTTCTTATGTTAACACTTTCCTATTATCAGTGACATAGTACATTATCAGTGACATTATATACACACAAACGTGTTTAGATGCTGAAGTAACCACATCACATATTTTATTTATTTGTTTGTTCTTTAAAACGTTTCATCTGGTCATGTGAACATCAATGGACCTGACCTAATACTGAGGTTAATTTAAACCTAAACGTAATATTGTAAAATCATATCATTATAACTAACCAATAAATTAAAATGCTTGATTACTGACGAAAAGAAAATCTTTTTTAGCACTCGGTTCCTTGTTGGCCCAGTGAGATTAGGAAACAGGAGTTTCTCGATGCAGGCCATCCTGTTTTTAAGGGCTCTGATTCAAGCCTAAATGAGCGGATATTCCTGCTAGATTTATCCCAAAATAGAAGATGTCTGTATTTTAGGGTACAGCGGAGGTCCATATTTCCTCCGGAGCGAGGAGGGGGGACTTTATAATGACTGTTAGCACTTCCTTTTTTCAATATTTGTGCAACTTTATCTCAACCTGCAAGTTGCATGGTGACGCAAATCCGTCTCTATGCTTATAATAAACAAAGGAAATCTATTCTCCACTAAAACGAAAACACAATTAACTTCAGAAGCGATACTTCATCCATATGTAGGCTACAACCCAAGTGCAAGCCATCACTCTCTATTATGTGCTAGATATAAAACTACTGAATTATTATTATTATTATTATTTATTTATTTATTTATTATGATTATGATTATTATTATTATTATTATTATCATCATCATCATCATCATCATCATTATCGTTCTTATTGTTATTATTGCTGTTCTTAATTCATCATTTACGTACACAAAGTTTCAAAGTAATATTAAATACCTATTAAAATGAATATTTTACTGTGCGCTTCGATTATCATTCGCCTTAATTAACGTAATCCGTTCATGCCATACATGTTGGTTAACTTATACTACGTGTACATCAGATTAAATGTAAGACTGCCAGTTTATTCCTGAGATGTTTTAACAAATGCGTCACTCTGGTCCTATCTTCCTTTTGAGGCGTTCATTACGGCTGATTTATTATGCCGGAAAGGTCTATGACCCTGACTAGCTCTTACCACAACGCTTCAGAGTGACACTTTTCCGGTTTAAATTTAGAGATGAAATGTAATGTTTACCCTGGATCTTACAGTCAAAACAATCCATGGAAAAGGATGTAGAAGAAGTGCCGTTAGTGTGCCGAAACACGCACGATTATTCAGGCGCGCAGGACATGCTGCTGGGGGACAGAAAGCCCTGGGAAATAATGATTAAAGTGACAAACTGGTCATTTTAGTGATATTTAAGATTTAGTCAAACAAACAAACAAACAAACAAACATGATAACAAGCTGTGCTTTTAGAAATACTACTTTAGACGAGGAGGAATGGCTTTTGTTGATTTTGTGCCACATCGTCCACCACAGCGCCTGAGTCCGTCTATAACACGTCTGTATTTCTAGATCAGTATACATTTAGAATATTGGACAGTATGCGTGAAAATACATTTAAAACGGTTGTTTGTTCATTTCCTATAATAATCCCACCGCTCTTTAGATACAAAATACATTCATAAAGCAATTCCATTTTATTATCGTTTCTTTGTATTTTTAAGTCGGGGTGAAAAGTTGATCTTTTTCAGGAAGAATCGCACAAATAAGCTTCATGAAGAATCGTGTAGAATTAGTAAGATGTAAACGCACTAATAATGTGTGGCATGACTTCCCGCTTATGCTGACAGTGATGATAAAGTCAGTTAATATTTCTGGATCTGGCTATTTATATTTCTGCTCCAGACATCAGTAGCCATGTGAAGCACTGCGAAACTGCATACATCATGCTCCAAAAACTCTTGCACATGCTCTGAGCCTATTTTGTTCATAATATGGTTACGTCATAATATCAACATTATATCTGGATTATGTAGCATACATCATCTCCCTTCAGATGCCAGCTGAATATAGTTTATTGGTTTTTTAAAAACGCTAATGTGATCTTGAAACATTTAACCAAATCTCACGCAAAATAACGAACTAACGAATTCTAAAGAACAATGTTTATTTCGTTTATTCTTTCTATGAATATAGTGATTTTTTATTATTACATCAAGCATAACCAGTGCGCCCGTGTGGCATGTGGGCATGATTTGTGTAAGATGATGCCAACAGGCTGTAATAAATATAGTCTATAAAGTTTAACACAGAACGAGAATACTCTAATAATAATAATAATAATAATAATAATAATAATAATAATAATAATAATAATAATGATGATGATGATGATGATGATGATGATAATAATAATAATAATAATAATAATAATAATAATAATAATAATAATAATAATAATAATATAGCAGCTTGACTATTATACCACTATCACGGAAAGCTTTGTTAAGCATAAACATAATGCACAGTGTGTAAGATATGGTATGTTATGTGTATGGGATCTCTCATTACTGAATGGTTGCTTCTGCTTAATTTTCCTTGGATTATTCTTTTTGTTTTTTTCCTCATTCTGCTATCTCTGAATTTCTTGTATTTTTAGTTGTTCGTTCGTCCTTATTCTACATCTGTTCATTCTGATCCCTCTATAATCTCCCACCTCACTGATTCATGTGGAAGTCACTTTAACCGTCTGCTTTTTAGATTTGCCTTTATTTTAAGTTCTGATTTCTGACATCGAGTTTGCAAAGAGTTTTGAAGTGAGTCATTTGAACGGGTTTCTTAAAGAGGGAGAAAACAGTTATATTATATTTTCACTTGTTAAAATAAGTAAGTAAGTAAATAAATTATGCTAAATCAGCGTGAAGTCTTTTCCATTTGAGTTGCAGTATGTCGTATAAACATTACAAGTATTTTTTCGAACTGGAAACACTAACTGCAAGCTCTTTTGCGGCATGTTAATGCGATGTATTTGAACTGCGCACTCCTCTTCACCAAGCAGTAGATGGACATCTGAGAGTCGGTCTAGCTCACACTCGCCTCCGCCGACCTGCTCGTTAAACAACAAAAGAGCTTCCTTTAATGGAAGCTTCAATGCTGCCCATTAAAACCTCTGTATTTACACAAAAGCGGCGGCAAAGGTTGAAGTCGTGCCATTTGTGTAAAGGAACCCATGCTGGCTAATTTCTCTTTTGGTCAATGTACACATGGCTAAATCAAATTCAGTGAACGCTGCAGCTCTCACTGCTAAATAAGACCAGGACTAATGGAAACGCGAAAAGGTCATAATAACAAACCATTACTGTTTCTGCTCCCAGTGTATCCTGGCAGTGATCCCGCTAATGCGTAAATCTTAAGCACTCTCCGCAAGTGCACCCCAGTGGGCTTTGCCCATGCGCACAAGCGAGCTCTAGCTGTCCTGATTAGGCCGTGCTCTTTTCTGCGACTGCACAGTGATTGATTGTGCACTTGTTTACCGAAGGCAATCACTGTTGAGGCAAACCAGAGTCTCTAGAGCTTTGGAGGATTAGCGTTTAGGGCCCATAGGCCTTATTAATTGTTGTAATGTAAGTAAGCAACGTAGATAAATTAAAAAGATAGTAAACGATGACAGCAAAACATTTTGCTTTAGCGGTTTAAATTCCACCAGACCCCTACATGGATGCATGCATTAAAAGCAGTCTTTACCTAACACCACTTAATGCACCCATCATTTAGAATTCATCATTTAACAATGATGCACTAATGCGATTTATGTGGATTAAATGGTGTTAAAGGCTGTGAAATTTAGAGGTCTATTATGCAGAGACCTCTGTAGTGTATTTATAGTTTACTGCAATATAATGTTAGATATTAAGGATGTTTGTTTAAAAAATACTCTTTTACGCAGCTACTGTTACACACCGTTGTGCTGTGGTGGTGTGTTACTGTGATTCAATATTCATACAGAATTTTAGAAAATACTGGTCATGGATTTGGAAACACTTTTACTGCTGCGATTACTGTACGAAATGAAATCTTTTATTCATTTTTACTAAATAATTAAAAATGGTTCTTTAGGTTGGATTTAGCATTAATTGGCTGCATTTATTAATCATTTATTGATAAGATCCTCAAAAGATATAGGACAAACGTGTGTGTGTGTGTGTGTGTGTGTGTGTGTGTGTGTGTGTGTGTGTGTGTGTGTGTGTTAGAATGTTAATAATCCGTTAATTTTGTGATTTTCTTCCTGGGATTAAATAATATCTATCTATCTATCTATCTATCTATCTATCTATCTATCTATCTATCTATCTATCTATCTATCTATCTATCTATCTATCTATCTGCTTATTTTGATTAGCCAAAAAAAAGTTTTTATTTGACAGATATAAGCTGATTTCTAATTTATTTTCTCACGATTCTAGATGTTGCAGTGTCTTTGGCTCGCTGTCCCATTTAGCTTCCATAGAGTTATTATTACACCTAGTGGTCAAATATGGGAACTGCGCACACAGATATCCACAGGAGAAGGAGTAGAGGAAGAGGTCAGTTACAGGACAGTTAATGACATGATTGCTGATATTATTTTTAAAAAATAAATAAATAAAAACACGCAATGCCTGTCAAGATCTTGTTTTATAGCAAATAAGCTGAATTAAATTTAATAAATTTCTGCAAAATGCCAGAGTGGAACAGTGTGTGGTGTGTGTGATGAACTGGACAATTTTTATTGTAAGACACAACATTCTACCTCTGGTGACCTCTGGTGTTGAGGGTGGGGGGTGGGGGTTAAGGGCCCTCCCAGGGCGGAAGTAAGCGGGTTCTTCACATTAAAAGTATGTCAAACTTCAAAATAAAAGCCCAATACATAAAGCATGTCAGAGGAAACTCGGTTATCCTACAATTAATAATTAAAATAACTTAAATAAATATATTTATTTAATTTATAAAACTATTAGTGCAACCAAACAAATAAAAATATGTACAAATACTTCAAAGTGGTTATTTATTTATTTGTTTGTTCATTTATTTATTGATAGATTAACAGAATATTTCTATATTATAATAATTCTAAAGCACTACTTTACAGACAACATTTTTGGGGGCCAATCACACAAAATACATTTTGGTGAAACAGCTGATTTAAATTTCTTAGGACAGTTAATATAAAGCCAGAAAATGTCTAAATTTATCCTTTGTGGAAGCAAAATAGGTTTTGTCCAGAAATGATATGTAAAAAACAAAATAGCGTAGCACATATCAAATTTACATTTGCTTTATGGAAACATCTTTGAGGCATTGCAAGGCATTTTCTAATATTTGTTTTAAGCATACATCTCATCATTATATTTCAAGATAAACATCTTTTTTTTTTCTTTCCAAGCTATTCTTTCCATTATCAGTATTCAACCTTTTACAGATACAAATAATTAAAAATATGCACAATGTAACAAAGTGGGGAGAGAATTGTGCTCAAATGATGATCAAGCTAAATAAGACAGATTAAATTTTTACATGTAAGTAAAAAGAAAATGATAACATTTATGTGTATGTATGTGAACCCTATTATTTAGTAGCTTGTGGCACCTCCTTTTGCAGCCATTACTGCAACCAAACCCTTTCTGTAACCACTGACCAGTCTCTCACATCTGCCTTTGGGGACTTTTGCCCACCCCTCCTATCAGAACTGCCAGCTGAAAGAGATTTGAGGGACATCTGGCATGTACCACCCACTCCAGGTCTAACCACATTTCAGTTGGATTGAGGTCTGGACTTTGACTAGGCCAATCCAGAGTACAAATCTTCTTTCTCTCAAGCCATTCCTTGGTGGTTTTGCTTGAATGCTTTGGGTTGTTGTCTTGTTGCATCACCAATTTTCAGCCCAGCTTTAGCTCCCTTGATAGGCCTGAGAATTTCCCTGGATTATATGTAGTCGTCCAGATTCGGAGGCAGAAAAGCAGCCCCAGACTTTCACACTTCCACCACCATACTTCAATGTTAGGAGAGTTGTGGTCATGTTGAATGCCTTCCATTTGTAGATGATTTGTATTACAGTGGATGGATGGAGCTGGATAGCCTTGATAGCTAGCCTGGATAGCTTATAGCCTTCCCCATATATATATATGTATGTGTGTGTGTGTGTGTGTGTGTGTGTGTGTGTGTGTGTGTGTGTATGTATGAGAGCAAAACACATTGTAACTACTTAGATCTGATTAAAGTTAAGTCAATGACGATCATCACTGCTTTATTTCTAAACCTATCTATAATTTTTCTTCACCAACTGACATACTGTCATTTCCCTATTTGTCAAAACGTCCAGTCAGTAAGTGCCTCATTTCCCCATGTTGGGGCTTCTGAGGTTGATGTACAGGGTTGCAGCTGGGATGTCATTAATCAGTTTAAACAGGCTAAGTGTGTCTCCTTCCTGTCTCCTCATTAAAACTGTATGTGTTATAATTGTAACAACAATAGATTTCAGGAAAAGATTTCCTAAAGGATGCACTCCCTTTATGTGGTGCATGTAAATGAAATCATGCAGATTCATATTTCTCATAGCTCTCTCTGAATTTGTGTGGGTTTTATGATGGTGTGTTTTTTGTGTTTCAGTACAATTGGTGCTGGGGAAAGATGTGTGTGAATAGCAGTTATCAGCAGTAAAAATACGTCATACTGAGTATTAAGTGTTTTAGATTCATATTTAATTGTCTTCTATATTGTTTATTAATCTTCTTTCTTCTTCTTTTTTCAGCTTTTCCCTTCAGGGGTCGCCACAGCGAATCATCTCTCTCCACCTACCCCTATCTTCTGCATCCTCAACACTTGCACCCACTAGCTTCATATCCTCATTAATTCCATCCATATACCTCCTCTTTGGCCTTCCTCTTTGCCTCCTGCCTGGCAGCTCCATGTCCAACATTCTCCTACCAATATACTCACTCTCCCTCCTCTGAACATGTCCAAACCATCTTAATCTGGCCTCCCTAACTTTGTCCCCCAAATGTCCAACATGAGCTGTCCCTCTGATGTACTCGTTCCTAATCCTGTCCAATCTTGTCACTCCCAAAGAGAACCTCAACATCTTCAGCTCTGCTACCTCTAGCTCTGACTCCTGTCTCTTCCTCAGTGACACTGTCTCTAAACCATACAGCATGGCCGGTCTCACCACTGTCCTGTACACCTTCCCCTTGATTCTCACTGATATTTTCCTCTCACACAGAACTCCCGACACCTTTCTCCACCCATTCCGACCTGCCTGCACTCGCTTCTTTACCTCTTTCCCACACTCTCCATTACTCTGGACTGTTGACCCCAAGTACTTAAACTCCTGTACCTTCTTCACCTCTTCACCCTGTAACCTTACTGTTCCACTTCCCTCCCTTTCATTCACACACATGTACTCAGTCTTACTACGACTGACCTTCATTCCTCTTCTCTCCAGCGCAAACCTCCACCTCTCCAGGCTTTCCTCCACCTGCTCCCTGCTCTCACTACAGATCACAATGTCATCTGCAAACATCATTGTCCAAGGAGACTCCTGTCTGACCTCCTCTGACAACTGGTCCATCACTATAGCAAACAGGAAGGGGCTCAGAGCTGATCCCTGATGCAGTCCCACCTCCACTTTGAACTCCTCTGTCTGACCTACAGCACACCTCACCACTGTCCTGCTCCTCTCATACATGTCCTGCACCACTCTGACATACTTCTCTGCTGCTCCTGACTTCCTCATACAGTACCACAGCTCTTCTCTTGGCACCCTGTCATACGCTTTCTCCAAGTCTACAAACACACAGTGCAACTCCCTCTGACCATCCCTATACTTCTCCATCAAAATTCTCAGAGCAAAAATTGCATCTGTTGTGCTCTTTCTGAGCATGAAGCCATATTGCTGCTCACAAATTTCCACTACCTTCCTTAACCTAGCTTCCACTACTCTTTCCCATAGCTTCATTGTATGGCTCATCAACTTTATCCCCCTATAGTTACTGCAACTCTGCACGTCACCCTTATTCTTAAAGATCGGCACTAACACACTTCTTCTCCATTCCTCAGGCATCCTCTCACTCTCTAAAACCCTGTTGAACAAACTAGTTAAAAATTCCACTGCTGCCTCTCCCAGACACTTCCAGACCTCCACCGGGATGTCGTCAGGACCAACTGCCTTTCCATTTTTCATCCTCTTCAAAGCCTTCCTGACTTCATCCTTTCTAATCTTATCTACTTTCTGTTGCACAGAGTTCACCCCTTCTACTCTTTTTTCCCTCTCATTTTCCTCATTCATCAGCTCCTCAAAGTACTCCTTCCATCTCCTCTGTACACTCTCCTCACTTGTGAGCACCCTTCCATCTCTATCCTTAATAACTCTAACTTGCTGCACATCCTTCCCATCTCGATCCCTCTGCCTAGCTAACCTGGACAAGTCCTTCTGTCCTTCTCTAGTGTCTAACCTAGTGTACAACTCGTCATAGGCCTTAGACACCTCCCTCTTCACTCTGCGCTGTAACTCCTTGTATTCCTGTCTATTCTCTTCTGTCCTGTCCATGTCCCACTTCTTCTTGGCTAACCTCTTCCTCTGGATACTATCCTGAACTTCCTCATTCCACCACCAAGTTTCCTTATCTTCTTTCCTCCTTCCAGATGACACACCCAGCACCTTTCTCCCTGTCAACTTCTGTCTAAATTCCTCACAACATTCCTCCTTTTTCAGCTTCCACCACTTGGTTTTCTTCTCTATCTCTATCTTTGACGTCTTCGTCTTACAGACCAACAAAGTCATCCTACACACCACCATCCTATGCTGTCTGGCTACACTCTCTCCCACTACCACTTTACAGTCACTAATCTCTTTCAGATTGCCTCTTCTACATAGGATGTAGTCTACCTGTGTTCTCCTACCTCCACTCTTGTAAGTCACTCTATGCTCCCCCCTCTTCTGAAAATAAGTGTTAACCACAGCCATGTCCATCCTCTTAGCAAAGTCCACTACCATCTGTTCTTCAAGGTTCCTTTCCTTAACTCCAAACTTGCCCATCACCTCCTCATCACCTGTGTTCCCCTCACCAGCATGTCCATTAAAATCCGCTCCTATCACCACTCTCTCACCCGTGGGAATACTCTCCATCACCTCATCTAATTCACTCCAGAATCTCTTTTTCTCCTCTAACTCACAACCTACCTGTGGAGCATAACCTCTAACAACATTCAACATCACCCATTCAATCTCTAACTTCAGACTCATCACCCTGTCTGACACTCTCTTCACCTTCAGGACATTCCTCACAAACTCCTCCTTCAGGACCACACCTACCCCATACTATCCACACCATAATAAAACAGCTTGAAACCTGCTCCTATACTACGAGCCTTGCTACCCTTCCACCTGGTCTCCTGTACACACAGTATATCCACCTTCCTTCTCTCCATCATATCAGCCAGCTCTCTACCTTTCCCTGTCATAGTACCAACATTCAGAGTTCCTATTCTCAGTCCTACACTCTTACCTTTCCTCTTCTCTCTCTGTCTGTGCACTCTCCTCCCTCCTCTACTTCTTCGACCAACAGTAGCCCAATTTCCACCGGCACCCTGTAGGTGAGCGGCGCCGATGGCGGTCGTTGTTAACCCGGGCCTCGACTGATCCGGTATAAAATTCAGAGTACTGACGATTTGCATGGTTACATTTGGCAATGTTTTACGCCGGATGCCCTTCCTGACGCAACCCTCTCTATTTATCCGGGCTTGGGACCGGCGTAGAAGTCACTGGACTGTGACCCCCATGGCTAGATTATATTGTTTATTAATAATGGTATATATTCCAATGTAGGAAATAAGCACCAAGTGCAATTTGCCTACATCCATTTTTTTTTTGCTAGTATAATGTGCTTAATTTCATATTGAAAGGTGCAGGTTATTTGGTAGTACCTCAAGTAGCAAAGGCTACAGCAGGGGGCAGAGCTTTTTCTTACAAAGCCCCACAGTTACAGAACAGTCTTCCAATCAGTGTTGGGGATTCAGACACAGTCTCAATGTTTAAGTCTAGGCTGAAGACACATTTGTTTAGTTAAGCCTTCAATGTATAGTTTTTCTTAGGTAAAGGAGCAGATCTGGAAGGTTCATGGGCATAGAGTGTTTGGTGTACTGGGATGTTTGGATGCTGTCGTCTTACCACTCTCGCAAGTCACTCAGGTTTGCTGACTGTGAACTGGTTGGACGCTTTATATCACGGGAAGCCTTCATGTCTGTGACCTTCTGGCTCTCCCTTTGAGTTATACTGTCATAGCTAGTCTTGCCATAGTCCCTGTCTGCACTTTACACATAATCTACATTGTCTTTAAACATCACATGATCACAATCATACTTAATATCTTTCTCTCTCTCTCTCTGTCTTTCTCTGTCAAGCTATACGTTCCACTCCCAAGCTCCCAGTGCTCTGAGTTTCCAGTGTGACCACTGCTTCTTTCCGGACCTGCCTGATCCATCCAGGCGCTCTACCCCTGGTTGGAGTCTCGTTATTTGTTGGTGCTCATTGCTGCTGTGGATAGATCTGTGTGGACAGCCTGTGACCCATTGGACTGCTGTGGATAGAACCACGTAGAGACGATCAAACCGTCTTTGAACCGCCAATGCCTCAGTCAGCTTTCGGCAGGAAGGAATTAGTGCTAATTTTGGAATTAGTCTAAAATTAACTCAGAAACTACACTAGTTCCTCAGGAGCTCTTGGATGCACAATTCTTCATAACTATAAACTGTTGTAGAAAGAACATTATTTACTGTCCAGTGTCACCCAAATGAGGTTCTCTTCTTGAGCTCCTCTCAAGGTTTCTTCCTCACATCATCTCAGGGAGTTTTTTCTCACCACCGTCACCTCAGTCTTGCTCATTAGGGATAAATTTTAGAGATAACTAGTAACTTAACGTTATCGTCTTTTCTAGGTTTCTATACTTCTGTAAAGTTGCTTTGAATAATGTCCATTATTAAAAGCGCTACACAGATAAATGGAATTGAACTGAAAAATATTCATTTATATCATTTTGAGACTGGTGGGGTTTAGAGAATGAGGAAATAATGGTGTAATAAACTAATAGGACATGAGCATAAGACTTTTCTGCATTTTATTCACAGCACTCATTGTGTTGTTGATATTTATCGTGCTTTATACGCCATCTACAGGCAGCAGGCCGCAACAACAGGACAGATTCTCGGTATTGGAGCTAATAGTGATTTTTGTTCAGACCTTTATAATCCCAACCACCAAATAACCTTCAAAATGCTTCTGTCCGTTCAAAGCATATGGGCAAGGGGCTTTGCCTCACACCTCTTGGGGGTTTCATTCCCGCCTCCGCCATGTGTGTGTGGAGTGTGTGTGTCTCCCCGTGCCGCGGGGGTTTCCTCCGGGTACTCCGGTTTCCTCCCCTGGTCCAAAGACATGCATTGTAGGTTGATTGGCATCTCTAAATTGTCCATAGTGTGTGATTGCATGAGTGAATGAGAGTGTGTGTGCCCTGTGATGGGTTGGCACTCCATCCAGGGTGTATCCTGCCTTCATGCCCAATGATGCTCAATGATGCCTGAGATGCACAGGCTCCCTGTGACATGAGTATAGATTGGATAGGCAGTAGACAATGAGTGAATGAATAATATGTAATAGAAATAAGAGGATATCAGTCTGCACATGTGGTGATTACAGATGCACTGTGAATTTGGTGTTGAAGCTTGAGCAATATCCAGTATCCAAAGTGTCTGGTTTGTTTGAGAAGATCAAGATCAAGGCAGAGAAAAATATAGCAAATTTGATGTTGGCCGTGTGAATTATTATTAGAAATACCCATAAGGGATTGTTTAGCATAAATCACCTGCTTTCTGTGAACAGAAATGTCATAGAACATTTACATACACCAAGGTTGCCCAATCTTTCCCAGAAAGGGCCGGTGTGGGTGCAGATTACAACCAAGCAGAAACTACACCTGAGTCTACTGAAAGCCAAGCTGAACTGATTAGCTGGAATTAAGTGTTGCTCCTACTGGACTGGAATGAAAAGCCTGCACTCACACCAGCCTGACTTTGTTTTTTTGTGAAAAATTTCTTCAAAAAAATGTTAACAATGCTAGTGCATTACACAAGCTGTTAAGAAAGAAAATGGGAAAAGGATCCATAAGTAGTCTTTGAGAAGTTTTTTTTTTTCATAATGCACTTGTTCATAATTCTAGCACTAAAGACCTGATCTCGTCCTCTGATGCGTCATCCTACAGCACAGGAGCTGATCTGTCTCATCTAGTGACTGATACTAATAACTTGTCTCAAAACAACAATGCTTGCCGAGCTCAACTATTCACAACTACACAAAGAAAGCTTAGCTATTATATGTGGAATATAATAGCATTTCCAAAAGTGCATTTATGGATAAAACTGAACAGACCGTCAACCATTGCTTTCTGTTTTACTGAACAAAGACCAGTACATCAAATAGTCATGCACCTATGAGTATGAGATCAGCAAGACAACATGGCATCATGGCAACACAGATACAGTGAGTTGGCTTCCACAGCCTGAACACTCCATGAAGGCTGAACAGGATGGTGGTGGTGCAACTCTGACTCAGAGTGTACAGGATGTCAGAGACAAAAGGCATAAGCTGTAGAGTAAGTGCAGCAAAAACATATCCACAATATACACAGACATTGGTTTAAAGTTATTTCTGACAAAACTGTACTACAATATTGCAACCACTCCACTTCACCAACGAGACAGGCCGAGTAAGCCATGTCAGAGATTTCACATAGATTATGCTGGAACTTTTTGGGGTAAAGCGTTTCTTTTCATGATGCTTAATCAAAATGGATAGATGTTTATCCTGTAACATTTGCGACATCATCCTTCGCCACTTAATTGGTAGCTCAGTGTTTAAGATGGTGGACTATAGCGTGGAAGCTTCAATTTCCAGGATCACCAATCTGCCACTGAGCAAGGCCCTTAACCCTCAACTACCCAAATATAGCAATAAGATAAATATAAACCGCTCTGGATAAGGGTATGTGCCAAATGTCATAAATGAAAAAAAGTTACTTAATGAAAACCTTTAGCAATCAAGTACTGCCAGAGATGACTGTTTCAAACATCTTTTATGAGTTCAAAGAATTGAGCAAGAATGACATCACATCACTTCGGCTTTATACAATCCTGTATCAGAGATGTTTCAAATGGACATTTTAGACAGGAAGTGTAGACATTCTGGAAAAGGTAGTGTGTCTACTACAGTGTCTACTGTGCTGTTTAGTTACTACATTACACAACAGTACACAACTTGGTTGTCATCTGCCAAACTGTTAAAAAGAAGAAAATTGCAGTATACCTTAGATCTTGTTCACCTGGAGCTCTGGGCTCATCTCTATGAGGCCCAGAGCACACACAAAGGGTTACCTGAAATGGTGCATCCTGAAAGAAACTCACAAAGAACGGTCTCTACACCAAGTTATTTGAAATACTTCACAATAAGACTCTGAGATATATATGTTTTGTCTGTTGTTGTGAGAAAAACAAAGGAAACTCTTTAATTCAGGATGATGAAACAGAGTTTAGGGAGGAATGTGGTAATGTACTGATGGTTAGCAGCATTTTAGTGTACTAGAAAGACCGGGTAGGCGGCGCTGTTGGTTATCAGTTTAACTAAGCAGCTGGAAGGAATTTGGATTCAACGCTGTAAAGATTCAAGTATTCAAGTAAATTCACATTTAGATGAT
This sequence comes from Hemibagrus guttatus, assembly GCA_033459395.1. Lineage (NCBI taxonomy): Eukaryota > Metazoa > Chordata > Actinopteri > Siluriformes > Bagridae > Hemibagrus > Hemibagrus guttatus. The sequence continues at coordinate 2,485,677 of JAUCMX010000030.1, read as the reverse complement.
TGTGTTCAAAGCCAGCTATTTGTGAACTTGTTTATTACAATTATTTAAACCATCTCAGATTAATGTAATCTAATCACATAGACCGAAGACTGAATGTATACAAGATATGAGATAAAGTGTGACTTCCAGACATCCATCCATTTTCTATCCCAGGGGACACAAGGCACAAGTCAGGGGACATCCTGGACAAGGAGCCAGTCCACTATGGATTATCAAACATACCAATCAGCCAACAATGCATGTCTTTGCACTACGGGAGGAAACCAGAGTACCGATACACAGGGACAACATGCAAACTCCACACAGGCAGGGCAAGAATCAAACCCCTCAGATCCTTAAGATGTGAGGTAAACTGGCTAACCACTAAGCCACCGTGTCCACCACACCACGTCTTTACTATATAAAATAAGATAACACCAACCTAATATCACTTTCATGAATCATCAACAGTAGGAATGCTGGTGAAGAAGAATATTCACCAGAACAGCCTACAGAATACTGTACGAAAGAACTCAGTATCTATTCTAATTTAGTCAAATGCAAAAAAAAAGATTTCAGATTTTTTCTTACTAGCATAATACTATCCTTAGTAGAATATAAGGACATTCACCATATTCATAAAACATTCATATGCACAGAACCCATGATCATAGTAGAGTACTACTAGAGTACAAAGATATGTAATATGAAACCGTCTCTGCTTGGTGGCTCAGGTCGATAACAGGAAATCGCTGCGTTAACTGTTTCCTCTTCTAATGTCAGATACAAGAGAATGGATTCTCTCTGACACAGCCACCTGGGAAAGGCAAATACACAGATTTAATAAAACTTACTTCTGGTATTAATTTTAGGTATATTAAAGACTCACTGTGTAAGGCTCTGGTCCCTCCAGTTTTTTGTGATGGGCATACAAGGCTTGAATGGAGGTCTGTGCATGTACTCGACTCTCGTATGCACTGCTCAGGGGTCGCATGATCTGGTAATACAGCAGACAAGAGCATTCAGGTCAGACTTTTTTTGTTTCTGACACATCATGACATGTTGGAATATTTTGGAAAGTACAAAGTGCAAATTTCGTGAAAAAGTCTTTCACTTTGTCTTTGTGGTCTTCATTTCTAAATGCTTTTAGAAGCTGAACATTACAGAAAAGTGATTGACAACGACAAGAATTAAGTAGCTACAAATTCGGTACAGGTCACTTTTCTAACCTCTTCACATCTCTAGAGACAAATGTCAAAACTTGGTGTCTGGTGTCTCATTTTTGCACAACAACAACACATCAGGCAGCCAAAACAGTAAAAACTATATACACCCAGAGCTAGAGCTGATCCTAACTACTCACAACTGGAATATTAAGTGGGGAAGAACTGAACACCAGGAAAAAAGGGAGAGCCAAGAGATTATTAGACTGAACCCTCCCACAAGGAAGCCTGTCCTCTAGTTTGACACTCAGACACTAGCCTCTCTGAGCGTGCCTTCACTTCCTCGGCCTTCACCAGCTGTAAATATCATCCCTTCCTTTCACCATATGAACTCATTCTTAAGGTATTTAATTAATGATAGAAATAGGAGAGACTATATAAACATGGAATAGTGTGAGGGACAAACTGATGAAACTGACTCATAAAAGGTCTTCACTAATTAAACATTCATATAAACCAAAAGGTGGAGATTACCTTTCCATGGGAGAAGACCTCTAATCGTAGGCTTATCACTTGGGCAGGTGTGATTGGCTGGATAGCATTAACCAGTCCTAAAGGGTGACAATTCAAGGGCTGTCCCACTTTTGGGGCAGGCTCCTCTGATAGGCATATGAGATCCATTTGAGGATGACCTGTGATGGGTGAAATCGAGATGTGAAGAGGGTAAAGAAAAGGAAGAGAAGTAACTAGCAGAGATAAACAAGAACACTATTCTAGATGTTTGACCCAGTTCTATTTTAAGCATTGTAAAGAACTGGCTTATAATAATAATAATAATAATAATAATAATAATAATAATAATAATAATAATAATAAATGTAATAAAAAATACACATTTCCCTTATGCTTTCTGTATTTTAAAGTATTAAGGGATACACTGATGAAAAAAGGAAAAGAGTACAGCATTAAGGAGGATGATAAGGGTTCTGACCATCAGCGTCCAGCAGTCTGTAGATAGCCTTTTTGCCTGGCAGCGTGCTTTTCTCCGGGTCCTCACTCAGCTTCATCCTAGGCCGACCTCCAACTTCTACCAGCTAATAAGAGAAAGTCGCATCTATGCATTATTCCTCAGGTTGTATCTGGATGTATTTTCTACTACATTCTAGAAATCTTCAGTGGTTACCTTATATACACAACCCAGTGAGGGCTGACTTGTGCATGTAACAAGGTGAGTTCCGACTCCCACTACATCAATCTCATTATCCTGACAGAGAGGGAGGAAAACATTTACTCAAAGGTAGCATGATGTAAATATAGTGTAATAGTTCTGCTATAAGGGAATCTCTTACTCGCTTCTTGAGCTCGGAAAGACTTTTTTCAGACACACTGTTCGTACCAACAATGATGAGCGACTCAAATGCTGGAACTGAGAAGCTAGTAGGAGACAAATAAACTACTGAGTGCCAGGGGTCATTAATCAACTATAATATTTGTAAATGATAAAACTTACTGCTTGCTGCACTGTCTGAAAACATTATACACTTCCAGAGATTGACTACAGAGATCTCCACTATCCAGCCTCACACCCAGAGGCTGATACTGCAGCTCACAGAGCGCCAGGGCAACAGCGCAGAAACAGGGCAAGCCGCTACTGCAATAAAAAAAAATGCACATAGATATTTCATACCCCCCCCCCCCCCCCCATCACATTGCATGCCACTCAAAAACACATTGTACTTCACAAAACAAGACATTGTGTTACCTCCTCACACTGTAGCTGTCTATCACAGGAAGAAAGTTGCAAGGATAAGCAATGGCATAGGAGAGGAAAGCAGCAAGCTCTCCCTCACGCGCCTGCTGCGGATTAGCTCCCAGTAACTGACATACACGTCCTAACCAGTCCTTTACCAGTGGGACGAGCTCAATGGGATCACCACCTCTCAAAGGCACCAGTGTCTGTAGTGAAATAAAAAATCAAAAGACATTAAATATTGACAGCTGATTAAAGTAAACTGTTGTTTTAATGCTTGGGTTTGGGGTTGGGTTTTAAACGATACAGTCCACTAAAAACTCTCTGAAAGGTGTAGAATATAGTCGAACTATTGAACTGATTTAAAAAGTGTACGTGTTTCATCTTAGCTTCATAGTTTTAAAGAGATCTCCTTCGAAAGTACTGGAACAGCAAATCCACTTTTTTTAGCTTTTATTATTCACAACACAAGGTTTGAGATTCAAAAACTGAACTTGAGACAATAGATCAGAATTTCTGCTTTCATTTCCTGATATTGAAATCTAGATCAACTAAGAAACAAAAAAGCTGAGCTACAGACCTGGAAACACACCACAAAAGCAGAATGCAGCAGTTTATGGTGATGAGAGTGGGTTGAAGGCATGAGGACCTTATTGCAAGCAAGGAAGATGAAACTAAATATAAGGTGTTATGTATGTAAGATTTTACTTTACATGTTTTCTGTACTTTTGCTCGCCTAAAAATTGCATGGTCTGCCACCAAAGGTGCCATGTTCTAAGTTGTTAAACACACAGATTAATGGCAACTTTTTCTTTAATATTTCACAGGCCTTCAGCTTCTGCCAGACTAGGTGCTTTGTTGTATAACTCACCTGAATGTGTGTTTGTTATATTTGCCAATGAAAACAGTCCATGGTTGGAGGTATTTTCTATATTCATTCATTGTCTACTGCTTATCCAATCTATTCTCGGGTCACAGGGAGCCTGTGCCTATCTCAGGTGTCATTGGGCATTGAGGCAGGATACACCCTGGACATAGGGCCAACCTGAAGAGCCCATTGTCAAACCCATGCCTCCAGGGGAGACGGCAACTTGACCACAGCGCCTTAGACCACTCGGCCATCCTGACACACATATATGTTCTTTCTTTTTTTTTAATTATTATTATTATTATTATTATTATTATTATTATTATTATTATTATTATTATTATTATTATTATTATTATTATCATCATCATCATCATTATTATTATTCATGCGCTACCTATAAAAAGACTTTGAGGAAATATTCTGATATATTGTCTCATGTTAATATTATAACCTCAAACCCAAATATCTTAAGGAAACTGTGCATGCGCAATAAAATACTGTAAATTAAAGATGCCTGCATAATACTATATAGAGCAGATAACAGTAATAAAATAAAAAAAAATAAAAAAAAGGATTTGGTGTGACAACTCTTCGGTTTTGTCAGGAACTACTGAGACGTTTCCCTGCCAGGCCACCAGATGGTATATTGCTATACCTTGTGGAATGTCATGTGTCCTGTCAGCTTTTTAATCTTTTTTAAAATGTGTTCTGCTGTAATGTGCAGGTTTATTAATGGAGGGTGGACCCGGGAGAGCGAGAGGGAGATGAGAGAGAGAGAGGACGAGAGAGAGAGAGCAAGCACGAGAGAGAGAGAGAGAGAGAGAGGACGAGAGAGAGAGAGCGAGCACGAGAGAGATAGAGAGAGAGAGAGAGAGAGAGAGAGAGAGAGAGAGAGAGAGAGAGAGATAGAGAAAGAGAGAGTGCAAGCACAAAAAAGAGAGAGATAGAGAGAGAGAGAGAGAGAGAGAGAAGAGAGAGAGAGAGAGAGAGAGAGCGGGTGAGAGAGAGAGTTTGAGTTTAAAACCACCTTTATTGGATCAGTCATTGAGCCAGGACAAGACTTTCAATTTAAAAAAAATTTAATTAATTAAATAAGTTAATAAATAAATAAATAAATCAACAAACATTCATTGAAAAAAATTAAAACAACAACAACAATGCTAATAGTAAATTAATGCCATGACACACATTTAGAAATGCAAAAGTAACTCATCAGTTTCTTCATGGAGTGAACACAGCATTTTCTTTATGCCCCAAATACTCATAAACCTCGATAGCTTACCCACCAACTTAAAATATGCATGTTTAACTCTGAGCCGAGCCGCCACTAAACCCCTGAACATGGCTAATAAGTCCACTGATCCCTGTCCTACCAACTTATTCTTCATGGTTTTCCATACAGCTAACTTTGGTGTTCCAGGTATAAAGGTTAGCAGAGTTAGAACACTTTTCTTCTGTGTAGTGTACTTGGGTCCAAAAATAAACAACTGAAGGGAAAAGATTTCACCTAAACATTAGAACCATCTATCTAAGGTTAGAAATAAGTTGCGTAGACGATTACAAGAGATGGAAAAGGGACAAGGTGGGGATATCATAGGGATTGCCCTCCCTCCTTTGAACACAGTTAGACTGATCCCTTAAAAAGGCTCTGTAGTCTGGTAGCAGTGAGCCCCATGTCTCCCCTATAAGCTGGTTTGACTGGATACCAGTCCTTTCGCTCATCACTGACATGTCGGTGCTCACGATGTGTCCCAGCTTTGTGTACCCCGTGGCTGAGAGACGGGACCAAAGACCGGCAGACAGCAGAAGCCTTGAAGGTAAAAAACTGTTCGAGAATAGAGGCTCCTCCATTAACCACATGCCAGCAGGTGAGTCACGTTGCCGTGAGCTGGAGAGAACCTTCCAAGCCTCCAACATTGACCGGTAAAAACAAGTTAGACTTAATAGTTCAGTCTCTTGCAGTTTCACTAAAAACAGATGTTTATCTAGTCCCATTCCACCTGCTCTCCTTAAGAGTGAGACTGCAGTATGTTCAAAAGTGATAGTCTTATTGTACAGCAACCTCTGAGCTGCTTGTAACCAAAAAGTCATAATCCTCGACTTAATGTCCACAAGACCTTGTCCCCCTTCTTGTAGTGGAAGGTAGAGTACAGCTGAATTGGTCCAGTGTTGACCTGACCAAAAAAAAGGTCACTAAGGCTCTCTGTCTTTCCTGTACAAATCCAGCAGGTGGTTGTAGCACATTTAGTTTATGCCAGAGCATGGAGGCAGCCAAGTTGTTGGCCACCAGTACTCTTCCCCTGTAGGACAGCTGGGGTAGCACCCATTTCCATCAGACAATGTGGTACACACTCTCTCCACTACGCCATTCCAGTTTTGTTTTCTGTACTCTACTGTTCCTAAAAATACCCCCAGTATATTTAGACCCTCTCTATTCCACTTCAGGTTTCTTGGAAAAAGAGGAAACCCCTCTGCGTTAACTTGCCCTGACCATAAAGCCTCACTCTTATTCCAGTTTACTTTAGCAGAAGAAGTGTTCTGGTATATTTCAAGAGCCTCAGATAAAACTTTGATGTCCCTGTTGATATTGATAAATACTAAGAGGTCATCTACATAAGCAGAGAGCATGATACCTGGCTCCTGCAATCTCACTGGAACTTGAAAACCTGTTAGCTTTCCCCGAAGTAAAGCCAGCAATGGCTCGATGGCTATGCAAAATAACTGACCAGATAAAAGGCATCCCTGCCTAATACCTCTGGTGACTGCAATCAGCTCGCTCAGGCCACCCCCCATTTTAATCAAACATGTTGTGTCAGTGTACAACAATTTGACCATACTCAGAAAGTTATTTCCAAAACCAAAAGCCTACAAAGTTTTAAAGAGGTAGCAGTGATCTACATGGTCAAAAGCCTTTTCTTGGTCAAGAGAAAGCAAACCCACAGACATACCAGAAACATTACAAAAGGTCCACAACATCTCGAATTAAGAAGAGATTGTCCATTATTGACCTGTTTGGAATACAATAGGTTTGATCTTTTTGAATTACAATGTGTAAATAGTGCTTTAGTCTCTTTGCAAGACACTTTGAAATAATCGTATAGTCTGTAGTTAAAAGCGCTACCGGTCTCCAGTTATTTAACAGTGAAAGATTCCTTTTCTTAGGTAGCAAAGACAGCACCGCACGCTGGCATGAAAGCGGTAGACATCCAACTCTGAAACTTTCCTGAAAGACTTCACAGAGGTCCCCTCCTACAAAACTCCAGAAATGTTTGTAAAAAGCTGACGGCAGGCCATCAGTGCCTGGTGAGCTTCTCGATCTGAGCTGCATGACTGCCACTGTGAGCTCCTCTAGAGTTATTTCGGTCTCCAGATCAGCTCCAGAGTCTGCATTTAGCTGTGGAAGTCCTCAAGTCAGTAACTCAGTGCACCCTGAATCACAGTTTTCTGCCCTATATAGAGTAGAGTAAAATTCAACGGCATGCCTTCGCATTTCTCTGGTGTCCGTGGTTACTCTTCCATCAGGCAGACGGAGACAAGTCATTTGCTTATACTGTGCAGTGACACGTTCTAGGTTGAAGAAGTATGCTGTTGGTGCATCCATGTCAGCAACTGATGCAAAACAGGATCTCACCAGAGCTCCCTTCACTCTTTCGTTCATGTAGGACCCCAGCTCCTTTTTTTCCCCCTGTAGCTTCCTTGAGAAAGTGTCGTGTTTGTTGATCAGTTTGAGTTCTGTATCACTGATCTCATGTTCTAGGTCTTTTATAATTTGCTTTGTTCTAAAACTTGTAAAAGCAGTATATTACTGACAAAAACTTTTTTTGCACCTTTACAACATCCCACCACTGTCTTAAATTCTCAAGGAGGTTCTTTTTGCTTCTAAAATGCTCCCAAAAAAAAGGAAACTGTTCACAAAATTCAGTGTCCTGCAAAAGCTTTACATTGAAGTGCCAGTATGATGATCTACCAGAAAACTTAGACAAATTGAGCGTAACCAAGTGGTGGTCAGAAAACCCAACCGGACAGATCAAACACTCCACTATTCTATTGCTGAAATGTTTGGATAAATAGATTTGGTCTAGCCGAGCTGCACTAACTTTATTATCAGAGACCTTCACCCAGGTGTACTGTCTTAATTCTCCAAGTGTCTAAAAGGTTGAACTCTTTTAGTAGCCCTGATAGAATTAAGGCAGACTGCATGAGCACAAGAGAGAGCACAAGAGAGAGAAAGCGCGAGCACAAGAGAGAGAGAGAGAGCACGAGAGCAGGCACAAGAGAGAGAGAGCGCAAGCACGAAGAGAGAGAGAGAGAGAGAGAGAGAGAGAGAGAGAGAATGGCATGTTGCTGGCAGACCATGTAATATTTACATGAGCCAAGTATAAAGGAACAGATCTTAAGTCTTAAAATACATTACAGTAAACTATACTTAATAACTGGTTACATTTCTTACTTGCATTCTTCTTTTGTGATGCTTTTCCAGGCTTGTAGGCCTGTTTAGTCAAAATTTGTTGTTTGGTTTTGTGCTTTCTCCTTTCAGTCTTCTCTTCAGGTGATGAAATGCTGCCCAGTTGGGTAATGGTGTTCCTGTTATCAGAGGAAAAAAGTAGAAGGTTTTAGACTGACCAGATCAACCATTTGGTCAGTCTAAAACCTTCTACTTTTTTCCTCTGATAAAGGCCTGCATTATGAAATACACAATACACATCTTGCTTCAAGATCAGTCATTGCATTTCTTTGTGAATTCCAATCTGGACTTCAGGTTCATGCTTTGAGTTGTTAAGTTTGTTGTTAAGTTATGGCCTCTATATTTCTGCTCTCATAGTCTTCTTCAAACAGTGGACTGTGATACCTTCACTCCTAACATGTGGAAATAGCTGGTTACACTGTTGGTCACTAACTGTTTTTTTCTTCTTCTTCAAAGCTGTTTCTGTCATCAACTGCTGAACTGCACGGTGCTGGACTTTCTCCAGTCCGTTTGGTTTACACTTCCTTTTGGGTTATTCAGTCCCAATGGTATGTTCCAGTACCTTATAGACCTTATAAGGATGTGGTAGCTTAGTGGTTAAGGTGTTGGACTCCTAATCGGAAGGTTGTGAGTTCAAATCCCAGGTCCACCAATCTGCCACTGTCGATCTGCTCAGTCGTATAAAATGAGATGAAATGTAAGTTGCTCTGGATATGGGCATCTGCTGAAATGTAAATGTTATGGACCGAATCCTAGAGGCAGTGGGGGTATGTAGAGTTTGGGTTGTGCTCTAGCGTTCAGAGATGGATGAGTGAGAGGATTTTTTGACTAAATGGTGTTTATTTCAGTGAGCACCAGTGAGGATATGTCGGTGTGAGCCTCGAAGCACGGCGCTAAATTCTAAAATAACGATCACCTTTATTAAATTACCCCAAGCCTGCCTCCCATCTCCTTATTGCCTATAGACCATGAGGGAGTGTCACGCACAAAAAAAACTCCTACAAAAAAAATATTGGGTGCATAAGGCTTTTGTACAGTGTAGTGATTTTTTTCGATTAGGATAGGGGCTGAAAAAGTTTGGAACCATTACTTTAAAGCTATCATTAAAGCTACTCAAGCTGTTGCTGTTGTTAACTTCTTTTATGTTAAATGTTCTTCCATGTCATGACATACCTTTGGACACACCTCCTCAAGAGAGGAGAATGATGTGACATACGAATGTGCAATGGTGCCTGCCACTGGAATTCCAAAGAGACGTCCAGCCAGAGCATTACTTGTTAAGTCAAAACCTGAGGTCAGAAAAAAAAAGGAAAGTGCATTTGCTTCCACAATCACATACAATAATAAATTTTATGCAATGATAAGACTATATGGTGTTTTGGACTATAAGTTTTTTAGACACCTGACAATCATACATATGGTTCTTTCTCAAAACTGTTGCCCCAAATTTCCATGGAGGCATGATGTCACGTAGCGATGGTACCAGGCGAGAAAAAGCAGACCCATACACAGGGATAGACACAAAACAGGGGTTTATTCCAAAGTAAGAACACTCATACATAGGAACACGAAGGGAAAAACCAAAACACAGCACAAAGACTCACATTAAAGACGAGGACTAGCAACAAACACAGGCACGACAACCAATATAAATAAGGGTAATAATCAAAAGAACACAAGGGACAGGTGAACAGAGGCGGGAACAGGCGGGGCTAAAATGTCAAAACAAAATCACACATGGCACAGAGAAACAACACCCCTGCTAGAAGCCCCCTAGTGGCCCAACAGGGAACTTTGCCAACCATGACAGTACAACCCCCCACCCCCCCGGCCGCCGAGCGACGCGCACCGCCGAGCAGAAGAGCCGAGCGAAGCCCACCGCCGAGCAGAGAAGCCGAGCGAAGCCCACCGCCGAGCAGAAGAGCCGAGCGACGCCCACCGCCGAGCAGAAGAGCCGAGCGACGCCCACCGCCGAGCAGAAGAGCCGAGCGATGCCCACCGCCGAGCAGAAGAGCCGAGCGAAGCCCACCGCCGAACAGAAGAGCCGAGCGACTTCCACAGCCCAGCTGGAGCAGAGAAGCTCCCCGAAGGAAGGGAGGGAGGAAAGCATCCTCCACTGACCGAGAAATGAGGCGGCGTCCTCCATGGGAAAACAGGGAGTGGAGCGACGTCCCCCACAAACAGAAGCAGAGCGAACACCGGAAAAACAAATCAGGTAGGTAACGTCCTCCACTGACGAGAAGTGCATCCTCCACTGGAAAACAGGAAGTGGAGCAAAGTACCCCACAGGAACAGAAGCGGAATGATGTCCCCAGAAACAAAAAAAGTTCAGAAAAATCAGCTCCAAAAAATACGTAGGTGCTTGGCTAGGCTATCCCGCTGGGTCTGTATAGTTGTGGCTAGTCCTTCCGTCACGTAGCGGTGGTACCAGGCGAGAAAAAGCAGACCCATACACAGGGATAGACACAAAACAGGGGTTTATTCCAAAGTAAGAACACTCATACATAGGAACACAAAGGGAAAAACCAAAACACAGCACAAAGACTCACATTAAAGACGAGGACTAGCAACAAACACAGGCACGACAACCAATATAAATAAGGGTAATCATCAAAGGCACACAAGGGACAGGTGAACAGAGGCGGGAACAGGCGGGGCTAAAATGTCAAAACAAAACACACATGACACAGAGAAACAAAACCCCTGCTAGAAGCCCCCTAGTGGCCCAACAGGGAACTTTGCCAACCATGACACATGATGTGCCAGTGTTCATGTGAAAGGCAACTATCAATAATATAATGCTCTTGTGGCCCATGTTCCAAAATCTGGTGGAAAGCCTTCCCAAGAGGGTGGAATTGAATATTCAACAAGCACATATAGGCATGATGGTCGGACATTCACATGCTTTCGGCCATGCAGTGTAATAATTTGGCTTATTAATAATGCTGTTTCTAGTAATTTCTTGTGTCTCATTGTAGGGAATAATTTCTCTGACAAGAACAAGACACATTCATAGTGGTGAGTGATTTCATACATATGGCTTTATGCCAATTAATGAAAGGCAGATCAAAATACACTCACTGGTCACTTTAACAGGAACATCTGGTCACCTGTTCATTTACTCAGCCAATGTATAAAGTCATATAGGTACAGGTACAAAAGCTTCCGTTTAACCATCACATGAGCTTAACCATGGCAGGGATGTTGGTACAAGTTGGGAAGATCTGCTGATCTTCTGGAAGATTTCACACACAATTTTCTTACACAGAATGCAAAAAAATCCAATCAGCCATTTCAGCCAAGAATCTGAGAATATATCATGGGGACTGATTTACTGAAATTGAAGACTGGAAAATGATCTGGTGATTTTTTTCCTAAATGTTCAACTATACAGTTTGAGCCTGTGGTTGTGAGAGGAGAGGAACCCAGTGCAGTCTTGTACAGAGTTCTGTGTTTTCTTCATGCTGATATGCTTTTCTGCTCAGCACATTTATAAAAAGTGATTATTTATTTACTATTGGAGTTACTTTTCTGGCAGCTCAAACCAATTGTTTTTAGTTTTTTTGCACCATTCTGTATAAACACTACAGACTGTTATGTGTGAAATTCCCAGCAATGCAGCAGTTTCCAAAATACTCAAACTATTTTCACACTTTTCTGGATTTCACTTGCCTCACGATTGGCTGATTAGATAACCCCATGAATGAGTCGGTGTACAGGTGTTCCTAATAAACTGGATGGTGAGTGTAAATTATACAGAGAACGCATGTCTTTAATTAACTTATTAACTTTAATTAATTAACTTTAACTTGTGACACTACATCTCATTATTTATTCAGCCATTCATTCGTTTTTGATGGACCACTAGGGGGCCTTCAGCAGGGGTTTTGTGTATTTAGTCATGTGGTTGTTTTTAATCTAGCCATGGGGGTCACAGTCCAGTGACTTCTGTGCCGGTCCCAAGCCCGGATAAATAGAGAGGGTTGCATCAGGAAGGGCATCCGGCGTAAAACATTGCCAAATTTAACCATGCGAATCGTCAGTACTCTGAATTTCATACCGGATCGGTCGAGGCCCGGGTTAACAACGACCGCCATCGGCGCCGTTGACCTACAGGGCGCCGGTGGAAATTGGGCTACTGTTGGTCGAAGAAGTAGAGGAGGGAGGAGAGTGCACAGACAGAGAGAGAAGAGGAAAGGTAAGAGTGTAGGACTGAGAATAGGAACTCTGAATGTTGGTACTATGACAGGGAAAGGTAGAGAGCTGGCTGATGTGATGGAGAGAAGGAAGGTGGATATACTGTGTGTACAGGAGACCAGGTGGAAGGGTAGCAAGGCTCGTAGTATAGGAGCAGGATTCAAGCTGTTTTATTATGGTGTGGATAGTAAGAGAAATGGGGTAGGTGTGGTCCTGAAGGAGGAGTTTGTGAGGAATGTTCTGGAGGTGAAGAGAGTGTCAGACAGGGTGATGAGCCTGAAGTTAGAGATTGAAGGGGTGATGTTGAATGTTGTTAGTGGTTATGCCCCACAGGTAGGTTGTGAGTTAGAGGAGAAAGAGAGATTCTGGAGTGAATTAGATGAGGTGATGGAGAGTATTCCCACGGGTGAGAGAGTGGTGATAGGAATGGATTTTAATGGACATGTTGGCGAGGGGAACACAGGTGATGAGGACGTGATGGGCAAGTTTGGAGTTAAGGAAAGGAACCTTGAAGGACAGATGGTAGTGGACTTTGCTAAGAGGATGGACATGGGCGTGGTTAACACTTATTTTCAGAAGAGGGAGGAGCATAGAGTGACCTACAAGAGTGGAGGTAGGAGAACACAGGTAGACTACATCCTATGTAGAAGAGGCAATCTGAAAGAGATTAGTGACTGTAAAGTGGTAGTGGGAGAGAGTGTAGCCAGACAGCATAGGATGGTGGTGTGTAGGATGACTTTGATGGTCTGTAAGAAGAAGAGGTCAAAGATAGAGATAGAGAAGAAAACCAAGTGGTGGAAGCTGAAAAAGGAGGAATGTTGTGAGGAATTTAGACAGAAGTTGAGGCAGGCTCTGGGTGGTCAGGTAGTGCTGCCAGATGACTGGGAAACTACCGCAGAAGTGATCAGGGAGACAGGGAGAAAGGTGCTGGGTGTGTCATCTGGAAGGAGGAAAGAAGATAAGGAGACTTGGTGGTGGAATGAGGAAGTTCAGGATAGTATCCAGAGGAAGAGGTTAGCCAAGAAGAAGTGGGACATGGACAGGACTGAAGAGAATAGACAGGAATACAAAGAGTTACAGCGCAGAGTGAAGAGGGAGGTGTCTAAGGCCAAGCAGAAGGCATATGACGAGTTGTACACTAGGTTAGACAGTAGAGAAGGAGAGAAGGACTTGTACAGGTTAGCTAGGCAGAGGGATCGAGATGGGAAGGATGTGCAGCAAGTTAGAGTTATTAAGGATAGAGATGGAAGGGTGCTCACAAGTGAGGAGAGTGTACAGAGGAGATGGAAGGAGTACTTTGAGGAGCTGATGAATGAGGAAAATGAGAGGGAAAAAAGAGTAGAAGGGGTGAACTCTGTGGAACAGAAAGTAGATAAGATTAGAAAGGATGAAGTCAGGAAGGCTTTGAAGAGGATGAAAAGTAGGAAGGCAGTTGGTCCTGCTGGCATCCCGGTGGAGGTCTGGAAGTGTCTGGGAGAGGCAGCAGTGGAATTTTTAGCTAGTTTGTTCAACAGGGTTTTAGAGAGTGAGAGGATGCCTGAGGAATGGAGAAGAAGTGTGTTAGTGCCGATCTTTAAGAATAAGGGTGATGTGCAGAGTTGCAGTAACTATAGGGGGATAAAGTTGATGAGCCATACAATGAAGCTATGGGAAAGAGTAGTGGAAGCTAGGTTAAGGAAGGTAGTGAAAATTTGTGAGCAGCAGTATGGCTTCATGCCCAGAAAGAGCACAACAGATGCAATTTTTGCTCTGAGAATTTTGATAGTGAAGTATAGGGATGGTCAGAGGGAGTTGCACTGTGTGTTTGTAGACTTGGAGAAAGCGTATGACAGGGTGCCAAGAGAAGAGCTGTGGTACTGTATGAGGAAGTCAGGAGTAGCAGAGAAGTATGTCAGAGTGGTGCAGGACATGTATGAGAGGAGCAGGACAGTGGTGAGGTGTGCTGTAGGTCAGACAGAGGAGTTCAAAGTGGAGGTGGGACTGCATCAGGGATCAGCTCTGAGCCCCTTCCTTTTTGCTATAGTAATAGACCAGTTGTCAGAGGAGGTCAGACAGGAGTCTCCTTGGACAATGATGTTTGCAGATGACATTGTGATCTGTAGTGAGAGCAGGGAGCAGGTGGAGGAAAACCTGGAGAGGTGGAGGTTTGCGCTGGAGAGAAGAGGAATGAAGGTCAGTCGTAGTAAGACTGAGTACATGTGTGTGAATGAAAGGGAGGGAAGTGGAACAGTAAGGTTTGAGGGTGAAGAGGTGAAGAAGGTACAGGAGTTTAAGTACTTGGGGTCAACAGTCCAGAGTAATGGAGAGTGTGGGAAAGAGGTAAAGAAGCGAGTGCAGGCAGGTTGGAATGGGTGGAGAAAGGTGTCGGGAGTTCTGTGTGATCAGAAAATATTAGCGAGAATCAAGGGGAAGGTGTACAGGACAGTGGTGAGACCAGCCATGCTGTATGGTTTAGAGACAGTGTCACTGAGGAAGAGACAGGAGTCAGAGCTAGAGGTAGCAGAGCTGAAGATGTTGAGGTTCTCTTTGGGAGTGGCAAGATTGGACAGGATTAGGAACGAGTACATCAGAGGGACAGCTCATGTTGGACGTTTGGGGGACAAAGTTAGGGAGGCCAGATTAAGATGGTTTGGACATGTTCAGAGGAGGGAGAGTGAGTATATTGGTAGGAGAATGTTGGACATGGAGCTGCCAGGCAGGAGGCAAAGAGGAAGGCCAAAGAGGAGGTATATGGATGGAATTAATGAGGATATGAAGCTAGTGGGTGCAAGTGTTGAGGATGCAGAAGATAGGGATAGGTGGAGAGAGATGATTCGCTGTGGCAACCCCTGAAGGGAAAAGCCGAAAGAAGAAGAAGAAGAAGTCATGTGTTTGTTTTAGACACGCCTTTCCCTAATGTGTTCATGCCTGTGTTCACCTGTTCCTAATGTGTCTGTGATTATGTTCCTTATTTATAGTGGCCGTCTGTCAGCATTAGTTTGCCAGTCCTCGTCTTTGTGTTGTGTCTTTGTGAATCTGTGTCTTTTTGTTTAATAAAACCCCTGTCCGCCGTCTATCTCCGCGTTGGGTCTGATATTTCTACACAGGCACGACCAGCGTGCTCTGTCAGCTCAGCAGTTTGTGACAGTTTTAAGGTATATTATATAGTAATTACTGTAAAAAAGAAAAGCTGCTATGAGTGTAGTATAGTGTATGTATTTGTGTGATCATACCTCCAATATATGTGTAACGAGAAGCAGTCAGGCCTCCATCGGGACCCTGAGCTCTCCTCAGACCCATCTCCATAAGTCGCAGCTTGGGTCCTGCAGCTAGACGAAAGCGTGCAGCATTTGTGCAGACCAGACTGAGAGAACACAACGACGTGACGACAAAAACGGTCTTATTACAGCAAAACATACACAATAATAAACACTTGTCTGCTTTATCATTCATCTGTAACAAAGTTTTGTTATTATTTGTGAATAATAGGAATGAATTGAAGGTCAGAAATGTATATTAATATTGTTGCATTAGCATTTAACTCTAAATAATGTTTATTCTCTAAATAAAGTTATTTTAATAGAGTTTACTTTAATAAATGAGTTTTATGTTTGCATGAGATTTATGTTTAAATCTTAAAAAAGTCATTTAAATTACTAAAAATGTATAACGTAAAGAATTTTGGGCTTTAGAATAATAATAAATATATAAATATAATAAATAAAAAAAAAAAAAAAAAAAAAAAAAAATATATATATATATATATATATATATATATATATATATATATATAAAAATAGTTTCTGTTAGCAACTAAACAACAATCATCATCATCATCATCATCATAACAGCAACAACAACAACAACAACAACAACAAAAACACCTGGCGTAGTTGACCAAACAGAGAAGACTAGTTTCCAGCAGCTGAACAACAGCCAGTGGGCCAGACACCTCCAAGAGTGGAACCTACATAACGCATAAAAGACCACCATTACTTTCTCACTGATCTACTATCAGAAGTTAGTAAGGATGATGAGTGTGAGGGTGTGTGGGTTTGATGAGTGTGAGGGTGTGATGGGTTTGATGAGTGTGAGGGTGTGATGGGTTTGATACATGTGAGGTTGTGACAAGTGTGTGGGTGAGGAGTGTGTGGGTGTGTGTCCTTGATGAGTGTGAGGGTGTGATGGGTTTGATGAGTGTGAGGGTGAGGAGTGTGAGGGTGTGTGAGTTTGATGAGTGTGAGGGTGTGAAGTGTGAGGGTGTGATGGCTGTGACAAGTATGTGGGTGAGGAGTGTGAGGGTGTGTGAGTTTGATGAGTGTGAGGGTGTGAAGTGTGAGGGTGTGATGGCTGTGACAAGTATGTGGGTGAGGAGTGTGAGGGTGTGTGAGTTTGATGGGTGTGTGGGTGAGGAGTGTGAGGGTGTGTGGGTTTTAGTGATGTGTCGTTCACGAACAATACGTTCATCTTGAACGAATCTTTCTCATGACTCATCGACTCGTCTCGGGGAGTGTTTTCGGGGTTCATTTTGTGTTGATCGCATAAGATCAGTAAACAGGAAAGATTAGTTCACCTTTTTTTTTTTTTTTTATAATATGATTATTGCACACATATTTTGATAATTTTATATCTGATTTTTTTTAAATCAGATGATATGAGTTTTATAATTTAATACATTATAAAGTCAATAATACTAATGTAATATTGTATTTGTCATAAGATACTGAGACGGGAAGCAGTCACGTTACAAAAGAACAAACGACGTGAATCCAGACTTGTTATGTAAACTAATCATTTCTGTTTTCAGCTCAGACTGCATTGCTTTAGCCTATGGGGCTGTCATGTGACGGGCGTACGACTCAAACCGAAGGCGCGGGAGATTAATCATTCTGTTGGGTATACAGAAGACGGCACGGCATACAGTAGCTTTGCATGTTACGTGACAAAAGAACGAACGAATTTTGCTGAACAAGATTCAAAGAAACAAATCAGTGGGTTTGATGGGTGTGAGGGGGTGTGGGTTTGATGAGTGTGGGGGGTGTGGATTTGATGGGTGTGGGTTTCATGAGTGTGGGGGGTGTGGGTTTGATGGGTGTGAGGGGGTGTGGGTTTGATGAGTGTGGGGGGTGTGGGTTTGATGGGTTTGATGGGTGTGGGTTTCATGAGTGTGGGGGGTGTGGGTTTGATGGGTGTGAGGGGGTGTGGGTTTGATGGGTGTGAGGGGGTGTGGGTTTGATGAGTGTGGGGGGTGTGGATTTGATGGGTGTGAGGGGGTGTGGGTTTGATGAGTGTGGGGGTGTGGGTTTGATGGGTGCGAGTTCTGCACATACCTGGGCAAAAACGACGGTGCCCTCGGCTACTGCACTGACGGACACGGCAGAGCAGTCCAACCCTTTCAGGTAGGTGAAGAAATCAGGGTGTGTGTTCGAAGGTAAGACAGTGCGCAAGTACTCCACATCTGTATAACACACAACAAATATTAAAACACATAAAATGGTCAGCTTTTAATAAATATCTTTACATAATATAGTTTATTTGCCTGTTTCTGAACAGACCATAATTCTGAATTTACTAAATACTGACTAATGAAGTACTGAATTTAATAATATAAATCTAACAGGTAACAAGACAATGTTTAATCCTAAGACATTTTTATTATGGAACATTTGCCTAAGGATAAAAATTTTTTGTTCTTTTATGGGGTTTGTGAGAACATGAAGTTTAATGATAATGTCTACGATGGTTGGATATTTTTGATGGTTGACTCGTTGCTCTGATATCAACAAACCCAAGGAATGAACTTCGTTTCTCGTCGGAGACTGAAGGTCACATATTCATTCAGTAGTTGGAACGAATACACACACACACACACACACACACACAGTAGTATAAGAAAGCGCACTGATGTTGGGAAAAGTTTTAGAAACCTCCAAATTCAATAATGTGTGTGTATGTGTGTGTGTGTGTGTGTGTGTGTGTGTGTGTCTCATGTTGCCTGTGTTTGAGAGTTGACTTCAGTCGGGTTTGTAAAGCCGTCTATTGCGCAACATTCCACAAACCCTACGGAAGTCTCTTTAAAGCAGGAGGATTTTACCTTTCGCACAGATAAAATGCGACAGCACTAACCTTCATCTGTGAACCGATAGTCGCGCAGAAACTGCAAACAGTCGCTCAGCCCTGCAAAAAGTGAGAATCCGCCGTTGAACGGATTATCCCGGAAAAAGAGCTCGAACACGGCGTGTTCATTGTGCCTGCCAGCTCGCCAGTAGGCATATGCCATAGTGAACTGGTACAAGTCGGTGAGCAGGGGCGGCACCCTCTGGCACACAGAGGGCTCCGGGGTGGCACATGTATCACCCGTCACTGTCGCCATGTTCGCTTGACCTCACCAACTCCAGAGCAGTAAATTATTCCACGCCTACGACCGGAAACTTGTTCGTGGCGAGAACACTTTCATATAGAAGCCCGTTTCCGCCACTGAATAAAAAAAAAAAAAAGGAAAAAAAAAAAAGGTTATTGCTACTTTTTAAGCTCAGAATTGTGAGATATAAACTCGTAATTCTTTAGAAATAAATAAGGTGACTTGGTGGTTAGCATGTTTGCTTCACACCTCCAGGGTTGGGGGTTCGAGTCCCGCCTCTGCCGTGTGTGTGGAGTTTGCATGTTCTCCCCGTGTCTCGGGGGTTTCCTCCGGGTCCTCTGGTTTCCTCCCCCGGTCCAAAGACATGCATTGTAGGTTGATTAGCATCTCTAAATTGTCCATAGTGTGTGTGTGTGTGCCCTGCGATGGGTTAACACTCCCTCCGTCCAGGGTGTATCCTGCCTTGATGCCCGATGATGCCTGAGATCTATCTAACAGTCGCATCAACTGACGGACAGTTCCTCTGTCTGTAATAATGCCGGACAGACAACATTTCTGGTGCATCCAGCGATAGCCATGTTGTCGTCCTGGTGTCTGTAGCTGCTGGTCTATAAAACGGGCCACTTCAGCCTCATCTGTTTTATTGCGTCTCTGCCACAACTGAATTTCTCAGAATTTGAGGGAAAAAAGTCAGAATTGTGAGATAAAAAGTCGCAATAACCTTTTTTTTTTTTTTTTTTTTAACATTTTTTAAAATTATTATTATTTTCTCAGCATTCTGCATTGTAACTCCATTCCTACAGATCCATTCCACTCAGCTTTAGCCAAGAGAAACTACAGGCTACAGTAGTAGTCGAGTGACAAGGCAGTAACTGCACATCAAATTAGATTTGTTTATAAATACTTTATTGAATGTTCAACAAATGTACCTTTCTGTCTTCCTTTCATCTGTTGGATCGGACCACACAGGCCAGCCTTCGTGAGCCTTGGCCGCCCATGACCCTGTCTCTGGTTCACCACTGTTCCTTCCTTGAACCACTTTTGATAGATACTGATCACTGCAGAGCTGCAGTTTTGGAGATGTTCTGATCCAGTGGTCTAGCCATCACAATTTGGCCCTACATCAAACTCGCTCAAATCCTTACGCTTGTCCATTTTTCCCGATTTCTAACACATCAACTTTGAGGACAAAATGTTCACTTGCTGCCTAATATATCCCACCCACTAACAGGTGCCATGATGAGGAGATCATCAGTCTTATTCACTTCACCTCTCACTGCTCACAATGTTATACCTGATCAGTAAGTCTGATTTCACTGGTGAAAATGCTTTTATTGTGCATTTATGTTCATTACAAATAATATTATTGACAACAACTTGAATTAAAAGTAGAATATTTACATGAATTTTAGTTTCTTAGTATTTGGCAGCGTGCCCTCGAGTTGACATGGACTCCACGACTACGTGACAAAACCAATGAGTCTTTTTGGATCAAGTCTAAAATAAAAGAGGGTCTGAACACATGCTCTAATAGAAATGTTTATTCAAATCTGACCTTCTGTACAAAAAGCAGCTGAAATCTTAAATCTTGGAAAAAAACAAACTCTGTTCATTTAAATAAAAATAAATATCACAGAATTTCAGTAGGGTCTCAGAACTGTGGACCCCACTGGTCGCATGTCAATGTTCAATATTATCATTCACTAAACCTTGCTAATAACAGAGTTTAGTTAAAATACAATGCTACACGCATATCCCAGGTGTACAGTTACAGAAAATAAGTATTCAGACACTTTTGTTTTTGGTGTTTAATCTTTTTCCTGTGTCCATAACCCCTTCAAATTTGCACACACAATGTCTTTTGACTTTGTATTTAAAAATATAAACAAAAATATGTACATAGTTTATAATCAAAGAGAGTACCTATTAGTTCCTCAGGAGCTCTTGGTTGCACAATTCATCATGACTATAAACTTCTTCTTCTTCTTCCTCTTCTTCTTTCGGCTTTTCCCTTCAGGGGTCTCCACAGCGAATCATCTCTCTCCACCTATCCCTATCTTCTGCATTCTCAACACTTGCACCCACTAGCTTCATATCCTCATTAATTCCATCCATATACCTCCTCTTTGGCCTTCCTCTTTGCCTCCTGCCTGGCAGCTCCATGTCCAACATTCTCCTACCAATATACTCACTCTCCCTCCTCTGAACATGTCCAAACCATCTTAATCTGGCCTCCCTAACTTTGTCCCCCAAACGTCCAACATGAGCTGTCCCTCTGATGTACTCGTTCCTAATCCTGTCCAATCTTGTCACTCCCAAAGAGAACCTCAACATCTATAAACTGTTGTAGAAAAGACATTATCAACATTTGCATTATTTACTGTCCAGTGTCACCCAAATGAGGATGAGGTTCCCTTCTGAGCCTGGCTCCTCTCAAAGTTTCTTCTTCCTCATATTATCTCAGGGAGTTTTTATGCTATATTTCTGTAAATTTGCTTTGAGACAAATGTTGTTAAAAGTGCTATACAAATCAATTGAATAGAAATGAATTGAATTGGTGTCCTTATAAAAGATGTTACCAGTGGTTGGGAAGATTTCATGCACATGCAGCGAATCATGCAGTAACAATCACACTGAATGTGAAGAAGCTTCCTAAAGTTCTCAGGAACAACATTACTAAACACCATTCGATTGGAAAAAGCTACAGAACCACAGCAACGACATCCGACCTTCTTGTCAGTACGACTGATTTATTAATGTGCAGATAAAAGTTTATGGAACTAATCAACTCTGATCAACAGGTCAGACATGCAAGATTTCACAAGGCACTCTCTGTGAGATAAGAAAGATAAGAAGCCAGCAGAGTACACTGATATTGTAGTTAGAGTGGAAGTTGGACATTATTCATGCACATTGTGTACAGGTTCCACAGAAATAACAGGGTTAGAGAAGAGTGTGTGTGGAAAAAAATATGTGAATGATGTTTGAGCAGGGGGAGCATGGTGGCTTAGTGGTTATCATGTTTGCCTCACACCTCCAGGGTTGGGGGTTCGATTCCCGCCTCCGCCGTGTGTGGAGTTTGCATGTTCTCCCCGTGCCTCGGGGGTTTCCTCCGGGTACTCCGGTTTCCTCCCCCGGTCCAAAGACATGCATGGTAGGTTGATTGGCATCTCTAAATTGTCTGTAGTGTGTGTGTGTGCCCTGCGATGGGTTGGCGCTCCGTCCAGGGTGTATCCTGCCTTGGTGCCCAATGACGCCTGAGATAGACACAAGCTCCCCCCGAGAATAGATCGGAGAAGCGGTAGACAATGAATGTTTGAGCATTTTTTTTATAGAGAAAAGATGCAATAATGGAGGGAGAAGTAAGACATCAGGCTATAATACTGTTCTTTTTATATCACTTTTCATCACTAGAGGGCACTGTAGAGTCTGAAATGAGCTTCCTAATGGCTTCCTGAATAGAATGAGAAGGTCATATAACATGTGATCTACCTTTATACTCCACTTGATGACCTTTTAAATATAAAGTTTAATGTTAAGTTACTTTTATACTGTTATCTTTAACACTTATCCCTAATGAGAAGCCTGAGGCGATGGTGCTGAGGAGAAACTCCCTGAGATGATATGAGGAAGAAACCTTGAGAGGAACCAGGCTCAGAAGGGAACCTCATCCTCATTTGGGTGACATTGGACAGGAAATAATGTACCTAAGGTCTTTTAAGTGTATTTGAGACTGGTATCTATCACACTGGAATGTACTCTGTAGGAGAAGTGAAATATATAAATTCATCTTCAACAGCAATGAACAGAAAAATTCTTCAGGTATGACATTATAAAATGGCATTGTTTCAAATAATAATAATAATTATTATTATTATATTTTGTCATAATTATAAGTACATTATTACATGAATGAGAAATTATTCCTTCTTTTTGTTGCAGTAGACCGGGTTTAATTGGTCTAATCCTGTTTCACAATAAACAGCTGTGATAATTTATATCCCTGTGTACATTCCTGAAGTGGGTGCTGGTTCAGGATTCTGCAGTGACCTGCCTTAAGCTTTCTGCTTCATTATATGTATGAACCGCACGTCATATTTTGACACATGAGTTCCTTTAAAAAATATTCCTGTGCATAAATAGCAGCAGAGCTCGGACTGTGTTCAGGCCTAACCTACGGTACGAATCCACAAGCGAGAGGATGACTGTGTCGACAGCTGCTGTGATGCTTACTGATGACATCACTCAGCAGGTCACTTGGCATGTGGAAATAAAAGCCTGTGGCATGCTTAGGTAATTACATGCCTTTAAACACATTGAGATGTATTGCATTAGAACCTCTGACGAAAAAAGAGAACAAAGTCAGCTAAGATGACACAGCGACTGATTCCTGATAACATACAGCAAACAAAGAACGCTTCATAGTGTTCAGATAAAATCCAGATATGTTTAGATTTGTCTAGAATATATTTCCTGGTTACACAATTGCATTTTTTCACCATGTAGTATTTCGTTATAAAAGGGAATTATTTATGCTCGTACTCTCCGGTGTCACACAGATAAGGACTGATTTTGGTTCCTCTGTAGATTTCTTCCTCATATCGTATCAGGGGGATTTTCCTCACCGTGGTCACCTCTGGCTTGATGATTAGGGATAAATTTATATGTTTAAAATTTATTTCCTGAAATTATTTATTTCTGTAAAGCTGCTTTGTGACTATGCCCACTGTTAAAAGGGTTCTGCAAATAAAACTGAATTGAATTAATGAACACTAGATACCAATTTATTTCGTTTTCGTAAACAAAGACTTTTTGTCTTATATCCCGAGACCTTACAGTACAACAAACTTCTCTTTTTTATCCGGTGTTGAATTCACTCAATGTTATTTATTTATTCTGAATGCACATGTTGCTCACATTGTATTGATTAATTCAACACTGATTAGAAGCTTTGAGAACGTTGTAAAGCCAGCGTGTTTATCGGCTAAAGGTGAGGGCAGCGCGGT
The DNA here is from genome assembly GCA_033459395.1 of Hemibagrus guttatus. Taxonomy (NCBI): domain Eukaryota; kingdom Metazoa; phylum Chordata; class Actinopteri; order Siluriformes; family Bagridae; genus Hemibagrus; species Hemibagrus guttatus. The sequence continues at coordinate 2,461,906 of JAUCMX010000030.1, read as the reverse complement.
GGGTTAGTGGTTAGCATGTTCGCCTCACACCTCCAGCGTCCTGGGTTTAGGTCTCGCTCCTGCTCACTGTGTGTGTGGAGTTTGCATGTTCTCCCCGTGCTTGGTGAGTTTCCTCCGGATGCTCCGGTTTCCTCCCACAGGCTAGTTTCCTCTAGGCTGATTGGAGTCTCTAAATTGTAGCCCGTAGTGAATGAATGAATGAATGAGTGTGGGTGTGTGTGTGCCTTGCGATGGGTTGGCACTCCATCCAGGGTGTATCCTGCCTTGATGCCCGACGACGCCTGGCTGAGGCTCCTCGTGACCTGAGAATAGATCGGATAAGTGGTACCAATGGAATGGAATGGACTAAAGATGAGTTTAATTTTCTGTGTAGTGATGTTAACAAACCTGGAATGAGTATTTTTACAACTAAAAACTTCCACAAAGTTCACAAGGTCTGAAATCAGAAATCCCTTTGCATGTAAATGTAGTTATACTTATTTTAAACTTAGATATGTAAATACAGCCCCCTCCCCAAAGAAAGTGCTGCTATTTTGCTATATTGTGTTATGTATGGAAAAGATCTCTATTACTCTATTGTTAGCTACATTAACCACATGTATTCAGAGCAAAAGAAAGTACACCCTCCATTCTATGTGTTTATAAATCAGTGAATAAATAAAATCTGGTCATCACCACTTCTATAAACAAACAAATAACCTCAGGTGTGAAAAAAGCGCAACAGATTTCAATATGAAAGTTATTTTCTCCCCAAAGTAAACAAACTGTTGTGTTACTAATGTAATGCACAAGATTAGCTAATCATCATGAAGAGTCTTCTTCTTCTTCTTCTTCTTCTTTTTCGTTCAGGGGTCGCCACAGCGAATCATCTCTCTCCAATCATCATGAAGAGTGATTACTATAAAAGCAGGAAAGTTAGTGGTTTAATGTTCTCGAGTGTGCGTCTGCATCATGCCAAGAAAAACAATTGTGGCTGCTCATCAATCTGGGAAGGGTTACGAAGACATCTGCAAACTATTCGAAATAAAGGATTTAGCAGTGAGAAGAACTGCGAGTCTTCAAGACAGCCAGACTTCCCAGGAGTGAGTGTCCTAGCAGTTCAGTCCAGGGTCAGAGCATTAATGTTCAGAGATATAAAGAAAACCCAGAGAGCTACATCATGTGACCTACATGCTTCTGTAAGGACAGTAAAATGGACATTTATGTTTATGTTTATGGCAGCAGAATCAGAATAAGCATTTAAACTTGCGGTCATTGGGACTTCAATGAACTCCACTTTATAGTAAAAAATTCTTGGGATAAACATGAGGCCATTTGTCCATCAACTTTAACTGAAAAAGGACAATGATCTCAAACACACCAGCTAATCAACATCTGAACGACTAAAGAAGAAAAAAATCAATGTGTTGGAACAACTAATTCAAAGTCCAGAGCTCAACCCCAGTGAGATGCTGCGGTGGGATCTTGACGAGATAAGATGTTCCTTTACTCCAGATCTTTGGAGAGCTCTGTATAAACTAATGCCATCAAACAACAAAGAACTGGAGCAATGTAAAGAAGAGTGGAATTTCTTTAAAACCACATGAGGGACTGATAAACTTCTCCTTACTTTAAGTTATTCTTGCTAAGGTCTTCTCCGTGTTACTGAATTAAATGATGTTCTTCTTTTTTCCACCTGATTTCTGAATCCTTTGTGTTTTTGTTGGTTTTGTTGTTGTCACCTGATCTTATTTTGTTTCTAGAAGTTGTTTTAGGTCTGATTCAGCTAATAATGCTGAATGTTGTATATTCATGTTGAAAATAATCTTGTTGTCCCAAGAGCTTCATGCTCAAGCATGTTTGGGCCATCATGTCACACGATAGTAAAATTCTCCAGTTTCACTCATGCAATTTTTTTCTGAATAATCCATCAACCAGAATGTGTTGCGTGTTCAGTAACATCCTGAATGTAAAGTTTCTATGGTGCTTATGTCTCACTCACATGCTTAAAGCATAAATAATCAACCCTCAGTGTGAAACAGTGTTTTTGCACAAGCCAGATTTTGCCATGTCTCTAACACACTACTGTGCACTGAGATCATTTTTAGCTGAAACTTAAGTCTTAATGTGAAGCATGACGTGATGCTACACATGCTGACTGATGCAACGTATGAATTTGTTTTCCATATTCAGACTGCAAGATTGTGAAGCTTTTGCAATAGACTAAATTTGTACTTCAAATCCTTCTATTTTAGTGTTGCTACAATAATGCTAGCATAACTGTTGCCAAGCTAACATAAACATGTTTGCTAATGATAAATTGCCTTCCTTCAGTGAATTAGCTTAGCAGCTAGCTTTGGAATATTGACATAGCGCATTGTTACTTTGACTTACAGTAAAATTCAAAGTCAAGCTGACTCTATACACATACTTGCATATGCATTTTTTAAAAATAATGTCTAACCATAACTACATCATTTGCCATGAAATAAATCAGTCACTGAAAATAGTAAGCTAATGGCAGTTTTTGCAGCTAAGTTATATCTAGCTAGTACACTACTGCTCCTTAGCCTAATGATAATAACTAGGCTATAATAATTATGCAAAAACTGACATAGTATGCATGAGAGGTAAATTAAATTTCTTAGCGCTAACATTGATAATTGATTCCAAATATATGTAGCTAAGTGTAACATTAACACGGTTCAACAGAAACACGGTGACTTGTAGGAAGCAATATGATTAGCGCTTCCAAACTCAATAATATCCTACACCAATATTTTGTTATTATTATAAATGACCTTACTCAATAAAAAAATCACAGCAGTTTTTGTGTGTGTGAGTGTGAGCATTTGAACTGCAAGAGCATTAGGGGTAAGTAGGCCTGGGGGTCAGAAGTGCTTTGTGCCCCGGGGGTATTGTCATGCTGGAAATTGTATTTCTACAGCAAACAAAGACATTCTACACAACGGTGAGGTTAAAAGAGTGTAGGAAAGAACCACATATAGGTGTAATATTCAGGTGTCCACATACTTTTGGCCATATCATGTGATAGTATGAGATCTTGACGGATTTGGAGGTTTTATAAGTACAATTAAAATTTTGTTTACAAATAAATAATGATTAAATCACGTCACTGTGGATGACAGTAAAGGCCTAAGGCCATGTTTCTGTAGGATATCATCTAAACATGTTTTATCCTTCACGTCTCACTGTGTAGATGTAATGTGGTATGTTGTTTATATGAGCAAAAATCCCAAATTCTTCCACATTTCCCCAGATTTCAAAGTCTTAAACTTCATCCATTCTTAACTCATGTTATTCTTATACTAAGGTCACGTTTTTGTTTTTTTCCCCCACAGAAGGTCATGCAGATTTCTCTAATAACAGAGTGGTAAATGTGGGGAAAATGAAAGTTTGCTGCTTTTAATACACAATTCAGAAGAGTCGAAGTGTCCATATGTCCATATGTCCATATGTAATTGTCTTTTTTAAGCCGGACTCAGTAAGCGCTTATTTGTAGCGTACTCCGACACTGCGCACTAAAAGTGTCATGTGAGGTCAGAGAGCAGGAATTCCGCCTTTAGCTCAGCAAGGAGCCACAATACGGCGCTACACACACACACTCACACACACACACACACACACACATGCGACTTTAGTTTCTTGGAGACCTGATCCACATTTTACGCGTCAGTCTCCAAAAAAACAAGGCACTGTAGGTGAACTCATGCGCACGGCTCCGTTGTTTCCGTCCCAGACCGGGACTTGTAGGAAGACGTGACTTTGATCGTGTTGTACTCAGAAGGACACCGGCAGGGCCAGGGGAGTTTTGCTTGACCGCTTGAGCTGATATGTAGTTGGATCTTTGGAATTTTGACTTCCTTTGGAACTTTATAAGCCCTGAGATCACCGCGGATTGTTTTGTCCCTCTCTGTCTCATGTCTGTGCTGATTTTGTCCTGTCTTAACTGGCACCATGTCCCCCGGAGCGGAGAAAAGACTCGCGTCTCAGTTGAAAATGTTGGAGTCCATGATCAGAGACCAGCAGTCAGCCCTCAATCTGGCGAGTTTGCTGGTAAGAAGAACGTGCGGCTTTGGGATATTAGTGTGCTGCTGATTTAATAGAGTATTGTACGTGCTGTAACTATTCTGTAACTACTGCCCTGTATGGGTACTGCATGTCTATTATCTGTCCCTGCTTTAAAGGCACACGGAGTAAATGCTTCTATTTAATGTTTTCCTTCCCAAAATATCTGAAGGTTATCAGTCACCCATGGTCACTGAAGTTAAGACAGCTGGACATATTGTTTCTCATCCAAGGAATTTTGCTCCTAATTCCCTTCATTGAACCACTTATTTAAGAGTACTAGTTTCCAAGCCAAGAGAGATCAGTAGGTGTGCTAAATCTTAAGTAGACCCTTTACTGTAGATTTTATACATTTATTTCTGTGATTCAGAATAGAATAAGCCCTTAAGCTCAGACAAGCTTTATCAGTGAAGAGCTGTAGTGCAGAGTTTTATTAATGTATTGCTCTGTAGTGACTTTCTGGAGCCTAGAGCTAGTATCACAAAAGGAAAGGTAATATACACACACACACACACACACACCACACACAGACACACACACAGAGAGAGAGAGAGAGAGAGAGAGAGCAAAATCCTCAAACCAGTCTAACAGGGCTGCCTCTACCACCATGTCTGTGAAATATCCCAGCAGTCCTCATCTTATATTACACCACCTTTAAAAACATGAAACTGAATATCTGGTTAATTTGTGAATATATCACGAGAAGCCAGCTGTAAATAACCCATTAGTACTGTAAACAAGCAGGTTAAGTGGCCAAGCTGGTGGTTTTGGTTCTTATCTGCGTTCGTGTGATTATAATCTCTGTGTATGAAGGAACACACCCTTCTCCTCAAGAATGTGCCTGTCATGAAGTGCACTATTTCCAATCTGGGTCTGTGTGTTTTTAAAGAAAACCTGCGCTGAGGTCCTGGAGTACCCCTGTCCAGCACTTTTTATTGTTTTCCTTGCTCACACACAGTTCGCTGATTGACAAGCTCTTCCTGAACTGACAGGGAGTGAGTCAAAGTAGGAAAAAAAAAAAAACACTTGGAGGTCAGAGATCCTGCATAATACCGATCAAATAGCGTCATTCCACTATAATTATCCCTCTAGGTATTTAATGTCATGCCTGTGCCTTTGATGCACTGTAAAAGGGGAGGAGCTGCAGAACACACCTGTGTTGGAGGCAACTAAATGGTTTTCAGTTTAACACCTCCAGTCAATTCAAATTAGTCAGAATCTCTGGAGAAATAAGTCACTAGGGTGTGTATGTGAAAACTCATAAAGGTACTTAAAAAGTGTTGACATCAAATGCACCGGTGAAAAGTTTACTGTGAATTTTTAAAGCATTAAAATGGATCATCTATAGCCATATTTATAATCATTATCATATTTACTTCCTGATTCTAGCCTCATTGCATACTTGCCCTTTTTGAGCAATAATAGATACTTATAAGCAATCACTGTGTGTGTGTGTGTGTGTGTGTGTGTGTGTGTGTGTGTGTGTGTGTGTGTGTTCAAAAGATAACAGTGCGGATTCAGCTACAGGTGTTTCTCATGGCTCATACCATCTCAGGTTTGAATAAATGCCAGGGGTCTCAAAACACTTCATTAATATTTAGTATCTTTACTGCCCAGTGATGACCTTTCTGTTCAACAGAATTCGTCATCAAAATAATTGAACTACATTCCCTGCAGGCTCATTTGCTTTGCAACACATGTTCACCAACGTTGTGGTTACATGAAAAAATAAATGAAAATAAGCGTCAGGTCAGTTGACGGTCATCCAGCTAGAATTTGGGAGCAAAATCAGTGGAGACATTATTTCCTCCTCACTTTCTGATCAATTCTTTTGGTTGTATTTTGGGATATTGTTCCATATGAAAACACTCCCTGTGATTGAAGTATGAGAGTTGTGTTTTTTAATAAGTGGGTTGGAATTTATATGCCACCTGACCATTCCTTAAATTCCTCTGCTAACTGTTTTCTGCACTTCCTTCATTACTGGTGCAGTCTTAAGTAATTAACTCATCATCAATGTAAGAAAGGCAGTGTTACAGCATCAGTGCCGTGAAGCAGGAGCTCTACTGTAGGACAAAGATTTCTGTCTATATTCAAATCCTTAGAACTTATAGTCTGTGTGGTGACCTAAAGGACAAAGCTGTGAGTCCAAGCAGCAGAGGTTCTTTCCCAGGGTTGCTAGATAGGATTTAGAGCAAAGATATGATGTTATTATTGGAGCAAAACCACTGAGCACCTGTGATAGTGGTTCCTCCAAGAGCAGCTGGAATTATGCTGAGGCTAGAGATGTCTGGGACGACCTCAGCCTCTTGCCATGAATGAATGAATGAAAAAAGGAATTTTCAGTTAATCTGGGTTAATTTCAATAAGATTTAAAATAATAACTTAATAACTTAAAATAAGATTCTGGGAGAATCTTTCATAATCGTGATATTTTAAAGCTAAGAACAGACTTAATTATACTTACTCCAGGAATCCTCCTAGCTCCCTCTTCACCCCTCATGTTGTTTCAGGGGAAAAGAACCTTCAGGAAGCTGAGGTCACATCCTCGAATTCAGAAGAGAGATAACCGAATCCAGCGTGTGGAATGGCTACCACTTCCTGCTTGTGTGTGTGTGTGTGTGTGTGTGTATACATGTTAGAAGCAAACAAAATGGTGTAGAGGAAAACTGGGACAGAAAAGCATCACATGAAGCTAAAAGGCAGAGCTGAATGTAGTTATTTTATTGCCTCCTCTCTTCTCCTCTAATGAATACAGCCCTGGATGGAAGACCCCTGGGCCAAGGAAGCCATTTCACCTCATCCCTACGTCTTGCTATTCTCCAACACCAGCAGAAGCTGAAATATAATCTAGTACAGTCTCTTGAGTTCCCTGTTATCCTTGGTCACTCCTGGCACACCTCCTATATAGACTGGTCCAACAGCACTACCCTCAAGTGTCTCTTCCTGAGTACTATGGACTCAAAGCAGATTTCAGCAACAGGGGGCCACCACTTCACACCATCTGCATGACTGTGCCATCGACCTGCTCCCAGGCAGGCAGTGGGCAGCTATGGTCAAATACATCAAGGATACTCTCACTGCTAGTTTCCTTCCACCTGCCCCATTGGCACAGGGCTTTTGTGGGCAAGATAGATGCAGGCCTTTGCCCATGCATAGATTACTAAGGTTTTACTAATGTATGGTCTGGAATCACTCCCCACTGCCACTTATGTCCACCACTTTTACAGGGAGGCTCCATCTTCACCAAACTTGACCTGCACAATGCCTACCATCGGGTGAACATGCAGGCCACTACGAATCATCTAGTTCTTCATAAATCCACGGTCTAAAACCAACACTCATTACTGCTTTTAAGTTGTTACAGAGAGCCTCAAAATCTTCACCTGCATCACTCTTACCATCTGCCAAAAGTATGTGTACCCCTGAGCATGACACCATATGTGGTTCTTGCCAAACTGTTATCAGAAATTTGGAAGCATACAATTGTCCACAGTCTCACTGTATGCTGTATGACAATGACATGGCAATTTCCCTTCACTGGAACTAAACCTGCTCCAGTGTGACAATGCTCTTGTGCACAAAGGACCCTGGGAGGTGCATGAAGACATGATTTGGCAAGATTAACCATGAAAGAACTCAAGTGTCCTACTCAGAGCCTTGACCCCAACCCTATTGATCACCATTTGGAGGAACTGGAACATCGACTGCACCCCAGGCCTCCTCACTAATGTTCTTGTGGCTAGTGGAAAGCCTTCAGAGAAGAGTGGATGTTATTAAAACAGTAAAATCTGGAATAGGATGTTCAACAAGCACATATGGATGTCACGTGTCACATGGTCATGCCAGAATAACTTTGTTTATCTCGTGTCACTATGGCTTTCTGCTTATCTCTCTCTCTCTGCATACGTTTAGTGTCAACGCTGTAGCATGAAGAATGCACTATATAATCACTTAACCCAACATTATTGTTCTCAACCTATTTGAGTATAAGCTAACATGATGGGACACTTCACGTGTTAGCATATTTTACTTTGCTCTTGTTCTTGAAGATAAACTGCAGCACATGTGTAAGATTGCACAACCACCACAATATGGAAATCCTTTGTAACAGCATTATTTACTTCGTTAGCATATCTCTATCTCTTGCATATTTCCTTATCACAGTTGTTCTACTGTCACACTCATAAACTGTAGGTCTCTTAGAATTTCTGAACTTCCTGGTTCAGCTTTTTTAACCACAATTAATTTGCAAATCAAACTCTCCAGCTTACATGTCTATGGTGAAACTAAATGAACATGTCGTCTAAAAGCTTCCTCATGCCTTGTAGATGAATGAAGATTGTCCTGAATGCAGATGCTTTTCTAATGGTTTCAATTTTTCTTCTTAATTTGTGCAGGATTCTGTAAATGCCTTGGCCCTAGACCTGAATCACTCTGCGCTGCGGAAGAACAAGAACATTGATGCCTTCCTAAACAGATGTAAGCACCTTTAAACAAACAGTACAGTTAAATCTACACTTTTATCTGAGAGCACTGTGGTTAAAGGAATAGTTACACATAAAATGTACACATTTTCAATTTCCACAGTAGTTACAGATGTTTGGAGCCTGAATTGGCTCAGTGATTGATTCAGTTAGACAAGTGATTTGGATGAAAATATACTTCCAGTTTACAGTGGATCCTTGGCATACAAACTTAATTGGTTCTTCAGGCGAGTTCTTAAGGTAAAAAATTTGTATTGTGAAACGAATTTTCTCGTAAGAAATAATGTAAATGCAGATAATCCGTTCCAGCTGCCCAGAAATATGAGCAATATGACCAATACGAAGCGTATGTAAACTGTACGGCTGCTTACAAAGAACTGACCCAAGCCGAGCATTCCATGTCAAGGCTCCTCACAGGAAGTCGTGCCACCAAGCTTGGGCTAAAAATAGAACAGACCGCCCACGCCACCGATGTGTCAACAACGAAAAAAACGCCAGAGAAATCACCTAGCTTTTGAACGCATGCTGAAGACAACATTGGTATCGTGGGTCGACTCTTTCAAAACAGCTTGTCCACTGACGCTAACAGGTTTTGAACAGCTCCCGGGCGTACGCACAACCTAGCGTTCGGTTCGGTTTGTTCGTATCCTGAAAGTGCTTTGTATGCCGATGCAAATGTCTTGCAAAATTTTCGATTCTTAAGGCGAAAATTCGTGACGGAGGGCATTCGTATGCCGAGCTTCCACTGTATATATTGATTTTAAAAAATAATAATAATAAATCTATTCTTCATGAAATTGTTAATGTACAAATTGTGTTACTGAGTCATATATCTTTTCAGGAGAATGAATGTTGAGGAAACTACATATTTGCAAAGCACCAAATCAGTGATGGCTGAACAACAACATCTAATTTAATACGAAAGCTGAATAAACATGAAATGTTGTTCAAATGATCCTTTTTAAGATAAATAATCCCCAAAACACGATTTTTTATAAACAGCAAAAGGAAACCTCTTTATTTATGTAGACCTCTTCCTCTTCCTGTTTCTAGATGTCTGTACATGATTTATAATAAGAATACTTGAGATGTCATTTAATATCTTTCAGACATTTCTGAACACATTGTTGTGTCAATAAGAAAGCTGAGTTTTTGTGCACTCCTGTGTAGATGAGAAGGCCGTAAACCGTCTGAGGGAACTGCAGGTGAGACCGGATGATTTCGACCGAATCAAATTAATCGGCAAAGGAGCCTATGGAGCTGTGCAACTGGTGAGTAACTGCTGAGCTCTGTGTGTGTGTGTGTGTGTGTGTGTGTGTGTGTGTGTGTGTGTGTGTGTGTGTGTGTGTGTGTGTGTGTGTGTGTGTGTGTGTGTGTGAGAGAGAGAGAGAGAGAGAGAGAGAGAGAGAGAGAGGAGAGAGAGAGATAAATATGGGGAATGTGTAGTGTTTTTTTTAACTACATGCTATTTGCCTTGAAGCGTGGACTTTTGTTTGGTTGGGGTAAAGCTTCTCAGCCTACACAAGTTTGCACATGCCCAGAGATTGCAGGAGTGTGTGGGCTGGAATTGTGTGAGATCTTAAACAGATTGGGTTAGAATTTAGGTTTTCATGACTGTTTGTTCCATTACTTTGAATCAGTATATTATATAATAATACTATATATAATATATAATATTATGATTATATTTTTATGACAGCTTTTTAAATAAAACTCAATATTTTCAGTCAGAAAGCTGAATAGTTTTAACATATGTTTGCAGATGCCTGTTTTACGACATTATATCACGAAATTAACATCGAAGCATCAAATTAAAAGATTCAGTATAAAAATACAGAACAGATGCATCATTGCTCAGTAAGGAATCTGACAGCGCAAATGTTAAAATATAGACATTTTGGGCAACTGTTGAAACATTCGGAACGTTATATACACATAATTATTCAAATAAATCAAAAATAAAAACGTCACCATTAATAAACATTAATTATCTGTGGTCTTAAAAATGATCCCATGGGCTCCCGAGGAGTGCAATGGAAAAGACTTTGCTTTATCATCCAGGGATGCTAGATGAAAAGATGCAGTTTGTTGGCTTCATGTGTCTTGGATTAAGCATGCTGACCTTCTCAGCTGGAGGCTGTCTATAACAGGGGAGCACCAAGACCAAATTAGGTAGAAAATGTTGATTCCTCTGATGCGTCTGTGATTAACTATTTAAAACACTATTAATTTTCTTAATGTGCTTTAGAGCATGTAAAAAACTGTTGGTTTTTGCTAAAATAAATAAATAAATTTAGCATATATATTTATATGCTCTTAGTGAGAATAAATTTTAAATTTATATATATTTAGCATATATATATATATATATATATGTTATATTTATATAACATATATATAAATATAACAGTTATATATATATTAATGAATACAATTAGGTATTAATTAATTAATGTGTTAATATTAATATTAACACATATAATATTTCAGCCTTAGAAGATATATCTGTTGCAGCTATTTTTCAGTTTTTCATCTACCATCACTATATACGGTGGTTGCTAACATGGTTATCTTTCCCCTGTCATATAAAGACATCTATAAGGTGACACTGCAATGCAAAGCTTCACTCAACTGCTATCCATTGCATTTTATTATTGTTGCATTGTTGTATGCGATACTTACAGTAGCTTTTGTAGCAACCTTAAGTTAAGTTAATGCTTTCGGCTGCTCCCTGTTCGGGGTCGCCACAGCGGACCAACTGGTCCGCACATCAACTTGGCAAATGTTTTACACCGGATGCCCTTACTGACGCAACCCTCCCATTTTTCCGGGCTTGGGACCGGCACTGCATCCAGTGGCTGGAGTTGAAGCATTGGCTGGGAACCGAACCCGGGCCTTCTGCATGATAGGCGAGAAGTCTACCACTGAGCCACCAATGCCCCAGCTTTTGTAGCAACCTAGTGAATAATATATGAGGTTTTAGCATGTTACAAAACCTATAGAAATGAAACAACTGAATTGACGACATAGCCATTTAACACTCCTACCACCCCCAACAAAGAGGTACACATCTATATGTATTCATTCATGCACATTTGAATCAATTGGTCTGTAAATGCAGACTGATCAGAAAAACAAATCCAACCTGCTTTAAAACCCAATTACACAACTGTAGCTGTATAACTGTCCAACAGCAACACTGCTTTAACAAAGAGCAAAACAGAAAGACGTATTTGCCATCAAAACAAAAATTTCAAACCATTACTTGTGACAACAATACTATGTCTCACAGATCACTAGTAGAGAGAAATGCTGCACTAAAAAGCCTCTCACAGGCCGCTGAGGCAGGGAGGGCGTGTTCAACTTAAGTGACGGAAGCGAATGTTGTTGCCTAGCTACGCACAACATTTTATTCATTCTTATTTATCCAATATAATTTACTATTCACATTTTATATAAGTTATATATATTTCAACATTTTATTTTAAATATGCATTTACACCGTTCTCTCCTCACTCCTGCGTGCAATGCCTTGTGGGCAATATTACCCTTGAATTTCTACCGGAAGTAGTAGACCATCCGGGAATTTTTGGAACACTCTTTTCAGCATACTACGATTTTGGGGCATACTAATTCTATTTCCGAATACTATTTAGGACGAATACTGTGAGAATTTGGACGCAGCATACGTTTTTGCGTGTTACAGTACTCCAGAAAGAATCTGAGAGTTAAATACAACGATGTGGCTATCTAATGGCTATTGAGCTCCTCATTGAATTGCAGTAGTGGATAAACTGTAATAAATCCTAATGTGTTGTAATGAATTGTTTAAACATAACATTGAAGGGAAGCATATAAATACCAGTCTGGCATTATGTAAAGTACATGCTCTAAACACAAGGCCGCGCACTTCACTCAAATCACTTAATCTTGTTTTAGAAAATGTGATATTTCAGAATAGCATTAGCTTTTTAGATGGGAACTTAATTTGTGTGTCCTTTTCGGATTTGGCTGATGCTTCCGTTGACTTTAGATGGACAATGCCTTGAAAAAGCTCTTTCTGTCATTGCTGGATTTTAACCCATTGCTGTCGTCAAAGCGTTTCTGATTATCGGAGCCCTGTAGGACAGAAATGCAGTGTAGTGTCCCGATGACTGTGAGACTGTGAGACTGTAGTGGGGTTACACATGTGCAGAGTTTAAATGATCTTTAATTGATTTAGTGTAACTCTAACCTACAGATCTTTGAACCTTTTCCAGTTATTCATTACCTTTAATGGTAAAAAATTAGCTTGGCTGCTGGAAAAAAGCTTCATTTTTTGTACCATATTTTGAAAAATACAAACTTTTCTGTGCTACATTCTGTTGATATTAAGTTTGGCCTAGTGATGGCATATGGACTAGTTTTATCGGTACATTGAATTAACCGTGCTTGTATTTCTGCGATTAGGTGCGGCACAAGGTCTCTAAGAAAGTCTATGCGATGAAGAAACTCAGCAAGTTTGAGATGCTCAAGCGCTCAGACTCTGCCTTCTTCTGGGAGGAGCGGGACATCATGGCCTTCTCAGACAGCCCCTGGATAGTACAGGTAGAATGAAAATACACAACATCTGTGCACTATGTGTCACACACAGACACACACACACACACAGACACGCTCATTTGAAATGAATTTGCACTCAGCCATCGTTAACAGACACGTGTTTTGTCAAAAATCTTGGTCGAGGGCTCGCTAGTGATGCAAGAGAAAAGTGTTTACTTTAATATAGAGGATCTCTACGCTGGCCATGCCACGGTCTCTGGGCAGGAGGGATGGCATATTGTCTCTCCCCATCAATCAAATGCATTAATAAGTGGACGAACATTGCCCTGTTATTCAGTCTGAACATCGGCATTTCAAAAATATCTGTTTTTTTTCTTCACATCACGGAGGAAGCACATATTAGCCTTCACCTTCCTGAGCTGGTTGCTAAAGGTGGAAATTGGCCAAGACTAGATTAAGGAGAAAATCAGGAAAAAATTATGAAAATAAAAGATACGAAGAGATACGAACACCAATGGTATAGTGAAAATGCGATGGTTCTGTTATTTTAATCTATCAGAGTTTATTTAAAATAATTCAGTCAAAAATATATATTGCACATAGTCCAAGAACTGTGTCCTTGTAATCAATTGAAATTTTAATCCAAACAGAATAAATTAATAACAGATTAATTAAGTGACTGATTTCTGTTTCAAATGCTGACTGGCTCCTAAATTTGTATGTTTGGAAAACTGATATGTAGTAAAGCTGAAAGTGTTTTTTTTTTTTTTTTTTTTTTTTGCATAGAATGTATGGACCATGAGATTTAAATAATGGCAACTTTAGTCCAGCATTTGGAAATGATTTAGCCGTGTTGTGTATTCACAAGCATCATAACAGTATGAGCTTGTTGAATATTTCATTCCAGTTGTATTCCCTTTCTGCTGATGTTTATTACACTGCACTCTTCTGGAAGGTTCTCCACTAGATGTTAGAACAAAGGCTTGTGGGGATTCTTTCAGCTACAAGATCATTAGTGAGATCAGACTCTGATGTTGAGGAGCATTAGTGAGATCAGACTCTGATGTTGAGGAGCATTAGTGAGATCAGACTCTGATGTTGAGGAGCATTAATGAGATCAGACTCTGATGTTGAGGAGCATTAGTGAGATCAGACTTTGATCTTGAGATGTTGAGGAGACGCCAGTTCCAGTTCATCCCAAAGGTGTTCATTGGGGTTGGGTCAGAGTCAGGGCTCTGTGCAGGACACTCCAGATCTTCCACTTTCGCCAACCTTCATGTCCTCATAGAGCTGCTTTGTGTACAGGGGCATGGTCATACTGGAACAAAGTCTGTTGAAGAACCACATATAGGTGTGATGGTTAGGTGACCACATTTGATGGATATTTTGGCTTCGTTGGAGTAATTCAAATTAAAATTTTTATTTGTCACATACACAACCATACACAGTACGATATGCAGTGAAATGCTTACACGACTGTTGTGACCTCGAAAAGGAAATAAGAAGTAAAAAGGAAATAAGGAATAGAAGGTAGAAGGAAAGAAGGCAAAAAGAGAATAAATATAAAATAAATTTTTATAAAATAAAAATATAAAATAGGGGCGCACGGTGGCTTAGTGGTTAGCACATTTGCCTCACACCTCCAGGGTTGGGGGTTCGATTCCCGCCTCCGCCATGTGTGTGTGGAGTTTGCATGTTCTCCCCGTGCCTCGGGGGTTTCCTCCGGGTACTCCAGTTTCCTCCCCCAGTCCAAAGACATGCATGGTAGGTTGACTGGCATCTCTAAATTGTCCGTAGTGTGTGATTGCGTGAGTGAATGAGAGTGTGTGTGTGCCCTGCGATGGGTTGGCACTCTGTCCAGGGTGTATCCTGCCTTGATGCTCAATGACGCCTGAGATAGGCACAGGCTCCCCCTGACCCGAGTGTAGTTCGGATAAGCGGTAGACAATGAATGAATAAAAATATAAAATATAAAAATCTACAATTAAATTAGAGATTAAAAAAAGATTTAAAAAATGTAAAAAAGTTCGAGTTGTTGCAGTGTGCAAATGTGCAAATGTTCAAAGTGATCCAAGTGAGTCCTGTTAACATGTGCAAGTGTTCAAGTTGGTTGGTGTGTTCAAGGAAACATGAAAGTCCAATCAGTTGAGTTCTATGTGGAGTTTTGGTTGAGAGTCCGTATAGCCTGCGGGAAGAAGCTTCTCTTCAGTCTCTCCGTGTTGGCCTTCAGGGAGCGGAAGCGCAACAGAGAGAATAGTCTATTGTTGGGGTGGCTGAGGTCCTACACGATCTTCCTGGCCTTGGTCCAGCACCGCTTGTTGTAAATTGAGTGCAGGTCAGGGAGCTTGGTATGGATGATGCGTTCAGCTGATCGCACCACCCTCTGAAGAGCTCATCTATCTTTTTGCTGTTCTCGATCGGTAACAATAACTACATTGTTTTACAAACACTTGATTACATAGTACATGGCTTGTCCAGTACTGGTAAAGGGTTTAGCTTAAATAAAGCTGAAAATCACTGGACTCGTGTGTGACAATTATCATACTGACAACAATGGAAATGAAGATGAGTGATAGAGGAAGGTAATTAATAATGAATTCAAATTCAAGTGTTGCTCAGACCTTTAGTGATAAATAAAAGCTTTGGTTTCTCTGTACATAGCTGTGCTGTGCCTTTCAAGACGAGCGCCACCTCTACTTGGTGATGGAGTTCATGGCAGGTGGAGATTTGGTAACCCTCACCATGAATTACGACATGCCTGAGGAATGGGTGCGCTTCTACACAGCTGAGGTGGTGCTGGCGCTGGATGCCATCCACTCCATGGGCTTCATCCACAGAGACATCAAACCTGAAAACATGCTGCTGGACCACAGCGGCCATCTCAAACTTGCTGACTTCGGCACATGCATGAAAATGGACAAGGTGAGTGGGTTTATTAGCTGCTTTCTGGGGGTCCGTGTAGAGTGATGTGACTGAGAGTGAAATAAATATGCGAGAGCTGGAGGTTTTTACTTATTGTGAGCAGAAAAGACACAAGAACGGCTGTATTCGTTAACATGAGGCTCATTCATTCATATCTAGTAACTAGCTGATCCTGGTTAGTGTCACTGTATAAATCAAAATTTTAACCATGACAGCAGGCAGATCTGGTCAGAACACCATTGAGACTGTGAGGGAAGGGGATTAAGATCAGAACTGTACACAGTTTTCATGCTTAACTCTATGGAAAAAAATCATAAATAAATGACATAAATAAATATAAAAACCTGAATTTTAAATACAATTAAATTCTTAATAATGAAAATTAAAAACCATGATATTTAAAAAAAAAAAAAAAAAAAAAGATTGAAAAACACAGATCTTAATTTATTTATTTTTGATGAACCTCTTTGAAATTAAAATTTTAGAGAGCATTTTCCTCTGTTAAAAAATTCACCCAAAGGAGTAAAAATAAAAAATCGAGTACCTAGCATTACATCTTTTTGATCACAAATTCAGATTCAGTAATTCTTTTTTTTTCGATCTTCAGGTTGCTAGTGTGTGTGTGTCTGTGTGTGTGTGTGTGTGTGTGAGTATGAGCTAATATTTTTCAAGTTTAACTCGTTATTAACACAAAGAGTACAGAGTCAGGTGGTGTTACGGGCAGCAGGGCTGGGGTTGAACTACTAGGGGGATCCCAGTAGGGGTTGTCATGTTATGTCTGTTTTTGTTTACATTGGCCATGTGTCAGTTAAGCCCTGCCCTAACCTAATGTGTGTTGATTGATGTTCACCTGTTCCCAATGTTTCCTGATTATGTTCTCTATTTACAGTCCTGTCTTTATCTCCTTTAGTTGCTAGTCCTCGTTCGTGTGTTGGCTGATGTGGTGTCGCGGTTTTCTGTTTCATAGTTTTGTCTCGTGCTTTATGGTCAATAAAAACCCCGGTTTTTCTCGGAAGCTTCCCGTTGGGTCTGTTATATCCAGCCGGACACTACCGGCCGTAACAGGTGGCGTGTGTTGTGGCTTTTTGTACTCGATGTGCATTAAAAATAATTTTATTTAACTAAGAAAACTTTCACAGAAATATTTGATCATGCAAAATAGATCATCACACATTTCCTGTAGACCTTAAAGCA
>JAUCMX010000030.1:2342193-2439693 GCA_033459395.1 Hemibagrus guttatus | reverse complement strand
GTGAGAAGGTGTGTGAGTGTGTGAGCCAAGTTGTGTGCTACTGTAGATAGGTGAACAGGGAGCAGGGCTGCGGCGGACGCCACTCCTTCCTGCTAACTACACTGTCCGCTTTGTGTGGAACACACACTGAGCCTTTCAGAAACACACACACACACACACACGCGCGCACACACACACCCACACACCCCTATGAAAAAGGAGGTGCATTTTGATCTTATTTTCTCTCTCTCTCTCTCTCTCTCTCTCTCTCTCTCTCTCTCTCTCTCTCTCTCTCTCTCTCTCTCTCTCTCTCTCTCTCTCTCTCTCTCTCTCTCTCTCACAGCCATGGCTCCAGTGGTGCCTGAGTTGAGAAGTGACATTGACACGAGCAATTTTGATGATATCGAGGAAGAGAAAGGAGACGTGGAGACTTTCCCACCTCCTCGTGCCTTTGTAGGCAACCAGCTACCTTTTGTTGGATTTACCTACTACAAGGAGGACCAGTAAGTCTCTCTCTCTCTCTCTCTCTCTCTCTCTCTCTCTCTCTCTTTCTCTCTCTTTCTTTTTCTCCCCTTTTTTTTGTGTATATGTGTACTCAAAGATGAAGACATACATAACATATAAATTTACAATTTTTTAAAAAAAGAAAGCCAAAAGAATACTATAAATAAATATAATAATCCAGCATGTTTTATTCTGTTCTCTCAGATTGATTACTGTGGAAAAAATTAATGAAAGAAATAAGTGACCAAGTAACTTGTTGATGAAAAGAACTGAACATACGTAAAAAAAAAAAAAAAAAAGTGCTTTCTTGTTGCTAAGAGTTAGAATTAACAAAACAAACATGACAGTCTCACCTGATTGGCTAACACATTAGCTAACAGATATTTTCCTCATCATCACAGCTGCTGTAGTTATTCAGATAGACGTTTGTCAAGGGGTAGAAAGTTATAGCCGTCTTTTTTTCCTTATTTGCCGCATTTCCATTTTTGTGGCGTCGGTTTTCACCGGCTGTCAACACGATCCCCTTGAATTTGAGTTGCTGACGTGCGTCCAAACTACATAAAATACAAACGCCCTTTAATATCCTCCAGTTTTCTCTGACTGGCATGAAACTGGCTTGAGCCTGTGTTCTCAAATATCTACATACACACAAGACCAGTGAGCTTTTGTATTAGGAAAGTGATCGAGGCAGGAGACAGGAAGTGGACTGTTTGTGTTTGAAGGAAGTGGTGTTTTATGTTAGCTAAAACATGACTACTCTGCATTCATTCACATAAAATTTCTCTGCCTTTTCTCCGCCTAACCCACTCACTACTTCTGACTTCTCTCAGGTTGATGAGAAAAAAAGAAAAAGATGGAGATGACCTCTGTATTGATGGTTCGATAGAAAAGGACGACTATTCGAGAGATCGGAGGTGTGTGTATCGCTAATTATTGTACTTATGTGCTGTATGCGTGGATGTGACAAAACGAAACAAGGAGTGATGCTAGGTTATAAAGTACTACATTGATTTTAAAGATTTATTTATAGATATCGCATGAGTCTTTGACATTTCTGCATTTTCTATCCCTGATGAGTTTTGGTCTTAAAGGCTTCAGGTGCAGAAAAAGGTGTGAATATCATGCTGGTAATTTGCATAATCTGAGCAATGGGCAGCAGAAATACCAGTTTCATTGTTTCTTAACTCAACAATGAACACATTCAACTTTCCCAGAGTGAATATTGCTGTAAATTCTGGACTCCTAATTTGTTAGGATTTGTTATTTCATTTCATGAGTTTCAAGTGACCCTTAAAGAAAACCCGAATTTTGTTTATTTCCTTTATGCAATAATTGAGACATTAACAAGTTTAGCACCTATTTATACATTTTGTGGAGGTTCACCGAGAAATGTACAGCATTTCGGAAATTTAGTGAACTGACCAAGATGGACACTGGCCCTGGGGCTACAGGGTGATTATGTGATGGTGTGAAGGAATTTCATGTGCAGTAATAGCTTTCATTTAAATAATAGCATTCTAAATGACTTTAATGGAAACCAAATGTTCATGTGTGTTAGAGCTTTTTTTTCTAATAGGCCCAGGGCATTTTTAACACTACAGCTCTGTCTTCTGGGAGCGCTTCCTAAAATTCAGATTTCTTAAAATTTTCTGAATATTTAAACCTTTTAACTTTTTACCCTCAAGCTTGATGGCACTTTATAGAAACAGAGGTCATTACTAGAAAGAATATTATTATTATTATTATTATTATTATATTATTATTATTATTATTATTATTGTATTTTAATTATTATTATTATTTTATTTTTATTTTTTTAATTATTATTATTATTAAAAGAGATGCCAGGAGTACTTTGCATTATTATTCACTAATTTGTTAATATTTTTTTTTAACTTTCCATGCGTACACTATACGGTCAGATGTTTGTGGACACCGGACCATCACACCTCTATGTGTTTATTCCCCAAACTGTAGCATTAAAATTTCACTTCACTGAAACTAATAGGCCCAAACCCTGCTCCAGCATGTAAATGCCCCTGTGCACAAAGCAGGATCTGGAGTGTCCTGCACAGAGCCCTGACTCTGACCCAACCCCACTGAACACCTTTGGGATGAACTGCAACTGGAGTCTACTCAACATCCTGACATCAGAGTCTGATCTCACTAATGCTCCTCAACGTCAGTCTGATCTCACTAATGCTCTTCAACATCAGAGTCTGATCTCACTAATGCTCCTCAACGTCAGTCTGATCTCACTAATGCTCTTCAACATCAGAGTCTGATCTCACTAATGATCTTGTAGCTGAATGAATCCCCACAAGTCACGTTCTAACATCTAGTGGAGAACCTTCCAGTAAAGAGAAGTGGAAGGAATAAATCTGGAACAGGATGTTTCTGAAGAACATTTGGATGTGATGGTCCACAAACTTTTGTCTGTGTATTGTATTGCATCTGTAGCCAGATGACCTGGTTTCTGATCCTTATTTAGAATTGTTTATTAAAAAGTTAAGCATATTATCATCACCTCAACACCAACATGGATCTGCACTCGCATCCAGATCTGCCACATGACACTTCCTTTCGTTTAACGCACTCATTCTATCTGTTTGTCTTAACCCCCTTTCTGGTGCTCTTTAGACCGATGACGTGCAAAAGAAGCTGATTAAGATAGAAGAGAAGTACAAACATGAAAAACAAGCTAAGGATGAACTGGAAAGCAAATGCAGGTACACACACACACACACACACACAGTGAAGCAAGGTCCAGATCAGTTCCTCCATTTAATTTCAGCAGTCCAATTCTCTCTCTTTCTATCTCTTTCCCTAACAAATGAATTTTTTTTTTTCGATTTTAATTCAATTTATCTGTACAGCGCTTTTTTCACAATGGAAATTGTCTCAAAACAGCTTTACAGAAGTATAGAAACATAGAATAAAAATTCTAAAGTTTAAAGTTACTCTATATCCCTAACGTTTATCGCTAATGAGCAAGCCGGAGGCGACAGTGGCAAAAAAATAAATAAAAAATCTCCCTGAGATGATATGAGGAAGAAACCTAGAGAGGAACCTTCTAAATGAATGCAAGCTTAAAATGATCTGCTGATACTGTATGTCTTTCATTGTCACATTTTATTTTTGAATAGAAATGCAAACGAGCGACTAGATAAGCTGTCCAAGGAGCTTGAAGAGGAGGTAAGATGATGCTCAAACCATTATCCTGTAAAAGAATTGTAAAACATAACCACGACTCACTCACACCATGACTTTTACTACAGAAAAACAGTGAAATCTGTAACTAGAGCAGTTTCTTCAGTTAGAATTTATACAGTACACGCGGTTATTAAACAGCAGAAGTGTTTGGTGAAGATTTCTGTGAGGAACCATTTCTGGACCTGATGGCACTGGACCTGGAGCAGAGAGGTTAAAGGTCTTGCTTAAAAGCTCAACATTGGCAGACCAGTCCGTCCAGTAACCCAGAGGCTTAACCATTAAGACACCACCGCTGTATCTCCAAGTTCAGTTACTAACATGATTTGTGGACGTCTTGCACATAAAATGGGTAAAAAATACGATGTCTTTCTTTAATAAATAAATAAATAAATAAAAAGGAATCACTTTATTGTAAGAAAAAGAAAACACCTGGTGTAAGGAGTGAAACATACAAGCGGTGTGATGTAGTACGACGTCAGTCTCATCCTGAAATATGTGTTTAATATTTTTTATGTTAATATTTATGGGCTTTTTTAACTCATATTGAACTCAATAATTATTGTACAGCAGAAATGATCAGGGAGACAGGGAGAAAGGTGCTGGGTGTGTCATCTGGAAGGAGGAAAGAAGATAAGGAGACTTGGTGGTGGAATGAGGAAGTTCAGGATAGTATCCAGAGGAAGAGGTTAGCCAAGAAGAAGTGGGACATGGACAGGACTGAAGAGAATAGACAGGAATACAAGGAGTTACAGCGCAGAGTGAAGAGGGAGGTGTCTAAGGCCAAGCAGAAGGCATATGACGAGTTGTACACTAGGTTAGACACTAGAGAAGGAGAGAAGGACTTGTACAGGCTAGCTAGGCAGAGGGATCGAGATGGGAAGGATGTGCAGCAAGTTAGAGTTATTAAGGATAGAGATGGAAGGGTGCTCACAAGTGAGGAGAGTGTACAGAGGAGATGGAAGGAATACTTTGAGGAGCTGATGAATGAGGAAAATGAGAGGGAAAAAAGAGTAGAAGGGGTGAACTCTGTGGAACAGAAAGTAGATAAGATTAGAAAGGATGAAGTCAGGAAGGCTTTGAAGAGGATGAAAAGTGGGAAGGCAGTTGGTCCTGATGACATCCCGGTGGAGGTCTGGAAGTGTCTGGGAGAGGCAGCAGTGGAATTTTTAGCTAATTTGTTCAACAGGGTTTTAGAGAGTGAGAGGATGCCTGAGGAATGGAGAAGTGTGTTAGTGCCGATCTTTAAGAATAAGGGTGACGTGCAGAGTTGTAGTAACTATAGGGGGATAAAGTTGATGAGCCATACAATGAAGGTATGGGAAAGAGTAGTGGAAGCTAGGTTAAGGAAGGTAGTGGAAATTTGTGAGCAGCAGTATGGCTTCATGCCCAGAAAGAGCACAACAGATGCAATTTTTGCTCTGAGGATTTTGATGGAGAAGTATAGGGATGGTCAGAGGGAGTTGCACTGTGTGTTTGTAGACTTGGAGAAAGCGTATGACAGGGTGCCAAGAGAAGAGCTGTGGTACTGTATGAGGAAGTCAGGAGTAGCGGAGAAGTATGTCAGAGTGGTGCAGGACATGTATGAGAGGAGCAGGACAGTGGTGAGGTGTGCTGTAGGTCAGACAGAGGAGTTCAAAGTGGAGGTGGGACTGCATCAGGGATCGGCTCTGAGCCCCTTCCTGTTTGCTATAGTGATGGACCAGTTGTCAGAGGAGGTCAGACAGGAGTCTCCTTGGACAATGATGTTTGCAGATGACATTGTGATCTGTAGTGAGAGCAGGGAGCAGGTGGAGGAAAACCTGGAGAGGTGGAGGTTTGCGCTGGAGAGAAGAGGAATGAAAGTCAGTGGTAGTAAGACTGAGTACATGTGTGTGAATGAAAGGGAGGGAAGGGGAACAGTAAGGATACAGGGTGAAGAGGTGAAGAAGGTACAGGAGTTTAAGTACTTGGGGTCAACAGTCCAGAGTAATGGAGAGTGTGGGAAAGAGGTAAAGAAGCGAGTGCAGGCAGGTTGGAATGGGTGGAGAAAGGTGTCGGGAGTTCTGTGTGATAGGAAAATATCAGCGAGAATCAAGGGGAAGGTGTACAGGACAGTGGTGAGAGCGGCCATGCTGTATGGTTTAGAGACAGTGTCACTGAGGAAGAGACAGGAGTCAGAGCTAGCGGTAGCAGAGCTGAAAATGTTGAGGTTCTCTTTAGGAGTGAAAAGGTTGGACAGGATTAGGAACAAGTACATCAGAGGGACAGCTCATGTTGGATGTTTGGGAGACAAAGTTAGGGAGGCCAGTTTAAAAGATGGTTTGGACATGTTCAGAGGAGGGAGAGTGAGTATATTGGTAGGAGAATGTTGGACATGGAGCTGCCAGGCAGGAGGCAAAGAGGAAGGCCAAAGAGGAGGTATATGGAGGGTAATTAATGAGGATATGAAGCTAGTGGGTGCAAGTGTTGAGGATGCAGAAGATAGGGATAGGTGGAGAGAGATGATTCGCTGTGGCGACCCCTGAAGGGAAAAGCCGAAAGAAGAAGAAGATGAAGATGAATTATTGTGCACCAACAAGGACAAGTATAAATCTGTGTGGTGGTGTTGGTTCTCTCTCATGACCAGGAAGTGTGAGCTCAGTGAGGAATGTCAGCTTCTTAGCAAAGAATGCTACAAGCTCTCAGTTTACAACTATATTCTAAGTGTTATAAATGCAAATGAACTGTTGTGTATTTTAGAAAGTTTGGAAGTAATTCAATCTTTTTGTGTAGATGAGTGCGAGGAACAGAGCAGAGGATTCTCTGAGGAAACTGGAGAGAGAGAAAGCCCTGCTGCAGCACCAGAACACTGAGAGCCTGAGGAAGGCTGAAATCGAGACGGAACGAAAACGCAGCTTGGAAAACGAAGGTGAGAAAGGATTGAATCAACACTGACTTTCTTCTGTTGACTTTAATTTAAAGCCCATTACTGTCACGTGAGAATTAAACGCTAAACGCTAAGTCAACTCATCAATCAGCCATTCGGTTTCTCCTTGTCATCATGAGAATAATATTAGCTGACGTCCACTCGCTAGCGGTCGTACCCGTTTGCTTCAGTTTTCAACACATTTATACAGAATGAGCTCTAATACTCTGTGTGTTTCGCAGTGAGCAGCTTGAAAGATCAGCTGGCTGAAGTGAAGAAGAAGAGCCTTAACTCACAGATCTCCAATGAGAAAAATATCCATCTAGAGAGACAGGTCAGTGTGTGCTGAAAGATTTCCCAGGAATAAACATCATCTATTATAAGCACACAAAAGGCTCTGTGTTTGTGATGATGGAAGTGTAACTTACTGCTGAATTGGACGGGTTGGAAGTCTGCTTCATGGTCTAATGGTCTGTGCTGATGTGAGGGTCATCTGAAATCTGTTAGCATGCCGTTTCCAAAACTTGTATTTGTTACACTAGTTTATAAAATAACACTGTTTAATTCTTGACACTGACTTTCTGAAATAATTTTTATAAGTGCAGCTCTGAGGGTAGTTCCAGCTACAAGGAAAATTACAAGTTCTTATTAATTCTAAATGTCGTTCTGAATAGTTTGGGGATGTTTTCTACAGCAGGAGTTGGACATTTTATACAGCAAGACTTTCTACATTTTCTACAAATTTTTGTCAGCTGTAACCGTCTAATTAGCTCTCTAATTTTGATTTCCACTCTATATATAAAGTATAGGGTTACTTGCTCTGTCTGCTTTCCGCCCTTCTCTACTTCACTTTTTTTCTCTCTTCCCCTGTAGCTGGAGGAGGTGAGCGCAAAGCTACAGGCTGAGGTGGAGGAGTCAGGCCGAGTGAAGAAAGCTCAGGCGTCGGCCGCGAGACAAGCGCAGCAGCTGGAGCTTTTACTCAGGGAGCTGCAGGAGCGACTGGCCCAGCTGGAGGGCAGCCGCCTTGGCCTGGAGCAGGACAACCTCAGCCTACAGAGTGCACTAGAGACTGAGAAGAGGGAGCGCAGTCACAGCTCTGAGACCATCACTGACCTGCAAGGTGAAAGAAGAATAAATCATTAAGGAGACTGTGAGGGAGAGGGTGAGAAAGCAAGCTATGGATTGTGGTAATGAGGTAGTGAGGAAAGAAAAGGGATTTCTGGGCTGTTTTAGGGTTCTACTCTTAACGGCATGTGTATTGAGGAGGAAATGATTGAAGGGTGTGAGAAAGGGAGGAAAAGGAGGCATAGAAGGGAGTGAGCTAAGAAGAGAGTGAGAGGGGAGATTTTCAGTAAAGGAGGCAGTGAGGATGAGGTGTAGGTGAGGTCGATATGGAGGATGACAAGATAAAAGAATCAGGGATTAAGACAATTTTTGTTTACATGGAAGAGAAGAAATTGAAGGATTGAGTGTGGAATGAGGGAGTAGGAGGGAGTAAAAAAGAGTGGGAGGAGAGTCGGAGGACTGAAGCATGAAGCGAGTGAGTGAGAGAGAGAGAGTGAGAGAGAGAGAGTGTGTGTGTGTGAGTGAGTGTGAGTGAGTGTGAGAGAGAGATTCTGAGAAAGTAAGCAAGTAATGGAGGAAGGAAGAGAGTGAGGGAGTGAATGAGGTATGAAGAGTAAATGAAAAGTTAACAACTAAGAGGGATCAGGGAGGGGTCATGGAAGGATTGGGGAGGAGTCAGGGAGGCATTGGGGAGGGGTCAGTGAGGGACCGGGGAGGGGCAGATTGTTTGTTGTTGAGTGAGAGCGTGAATGTAGAAGTTTCTGAGGAATGAGAAAGGGCACTGAGGTAGGAAAAGAGAAAGCATGGGAAAGGAAATTAAAGAGAAAGTTAGATAGAGTGATAAAATGAAGGAATATGTGAGAAACACTGAGTTTGAGAAAAGGAAGAAGGAATCGAGAAGGTAAAGGAGATCGATGATACAATAAAGGGATTTGTGAGTGTAAATGCAGAGGAGGTTGGATGAGAATAAACCACATGGCTGTAACAGTGTGCTATGGTTGGTGTGTAGAAATGAGTGTGTAATGTTTTCCTCTTCTCTCCCTCACACACACACGCGCACACACACACACACACACACACACACACACACACACACACACACACACACACACACACACTGGGCCCTTGTTTCTCCGTGTTGTGTAGTGCTGTTGTGTTTGGGTGGAGTGTCTCATGTGGAGAGTAAACACTGCTATTTTGGGTGCCTGGTCCTGGCAGGTATCTGACGTTACGTCTCAAAGGCTGGAGAATTTTTCATGTATCTAGTTAATATTTTCTCTTTCTGCCTCTTTCAGTGCGCGTCTCAGGTCTGGAGGAAGAGCTGAAGCAAGCGAAGAACTTGCTCTCTAAGGCTGAGGGAGAGAAGAGACAGCTACAGGAGGAACTGACTGACTTGGGGAAGGTGTGTGTGTGTGTGTGTGTGTGTGTGTACATCTACATTAAGGTGTTGTACTGATAATCAGGCTGCTCTGTGTATATGTACTGTGTGTGTGTGTGTGTGTGTGTGTGTGTGCGTGTGTGTGTTCTCTGTATACAGGTCAGGAGTCAGCAAGAGATCGACTTTACCTTCAAGCTCAAATCTGTTCAGCAGCGATTAGAGCAAGAGGAAGAGGAGCACAATGCTGCCAAAACCCGACTTGCTGACCACAGCAAACTCAACCAGTCCATCGAGGAAGCCAAGTCTGAAGTGCTGAGAGGTAAAAAAATTGCAACACTTTCCCTTGAATAAATGCACTGTTGTAAAAACTCACTTGAGTGTTCAAGAAAATTACTCTAAAGTTAGTGTAAGTCATATGAAAATCTTATAGCCTACTACTCGAGTCTTTTCAAATTCATGAACAGAAAAAGTTCCATAGGTGACTAATGCATGCTGAAGTAAACACCACCTCCATTACCATCACTATATATACTTTAGATATAGATAGATAAAGAAAGGCAATGTTAGCTGGCTAACTGACTCATACAGCTACATTATTAGCTGTCTAGCTAAGATGTCACTTCACATTATCCTGAGCTTTGCCTATAGAATATAGCAGCACTTAGATTTATTTTAGACACTGAAGTGAAATCTTCTTAAGTTTAATGCAAAGCTTTCATACTCCATAGTCGAGCTCAGACAGCTAGCTGATGACTCAGATAAGAAACACAAATATCTCCACAGGTTTTGGCTTCGATCATTTCTCTTGGATTATACTCATTCCTTTATTTTCTTTGGGTCATGCACATTATTAAATACATGCGAGCTGGCCCGAGGATATCGCAGGACTAGAAGGAAGTGTGGTTAAAATTTCCTTAAACAAGAACAGAAATATTTCTATTCGGCTACAAAAAGCATTTGCTGCCTGTCATTTCTGCCAAAGATGGTGTTACTAGGTATTGACTTGGCACATTAATTTATTTGGAATCATGTGTATGTGGAGGCATGTGATTGAAATTCTTGAATAAACGCTTCTGTAGAGCATTACGTGTGCGGCATGCGTAGTGTGATGGGTGTTTTTAAAAGGTAAAAAGGTGCTTTTTAAAAGGTAAAATA
The DNA here is from genome assembly GCA_033459395.1 of Hemibagrus guttatus. Classification (NCBI taxonomy): domain Eukaryota; kingdom Metazoa; phylum Chordata; class Actinopteri; order Siluriformes; family Bagridae; genus Hemibagrus; species Hemibagrus guttatus. The sequence continues at coordinate 2,429,515 of JAUCMX010000030.1, read as the reverse complement.
ATGTGTGTGTTTGTGTGTGTTTGTGTGTGTGTGTGTGTTAGACATGGAGCGTAAGCTACAGGACGAGCGTTCGGCTAAGCAGCAGTTGGAGAGTAAACTGATGCAGCTGGAGAAACATCACTCAGCCCTGGACTGTGATTATAAGCAGGCACAGAACGAGCTCCACGAGCTGCGCTCACACAAGAACAAGCTCACAGAGGAGGTTTGTCTGTCTGTCTATTTGTCTGACTATCTGTCTGACCGTCTGTCTCTCTGTCTGTCTATCTATCTGTCTATCTATCTGTCTGTCTGTCTGTCTCTCTGTCTGACTGTCTCTGTGACTGTCTCTCTGTCTGTGTGACTATCTGTCTATCTCTCTGTCTGTCTTTCTGACTCTCTCTCTATGTCTGTCTGTCTCTCTGTCTGTCTATCTGTGTGTCTATCTGTCTTACTGTCTGTCTATCTGTCTGTCTGTATGACTGTCTGTGTATCTGTCTGACTGTCTGTCTATCTGTGTGTCTATCTGTCTTACTGTCTGTCTATCTGTCTGTCTGTCTGTCTATCTGTCTCTGTGACTGTCTGTCTGTCTCTGTGACTGTCTGTCTGTCTGTGTGACAGTCTGTTTATCTGTCTGTCTGTGTGACAGTCTGTCTATCTGTCTGTCTGTCTCTCTATCTGTCTGTCTGACTGTCTGTCTGTCTGACTATCCGTCTGTCTGACTGTCTATCTGTCTGTGTGACTGTCTGTCTGTCTCTGTGACTGTCTGTCTGTCGTACTGTCTCTGTGACTGTCTGTCTATCTGTCTTACTGTCTGTTTATCTGTCTGTCTGTCTGTCTGACTATCTGTCTATCTGTCTGTCTATCTGCTTGTCTGTCTGTGTGACTGCCTGTCTGTCTGTCTGACTGTCTATCTATCTGTCTGTATGTGTGACTGTCTCTTTGTCTGTCTGTCTGTAACATGCTGACTGTAATCGGATTATCTCCATTGTCCTTATACGTTATGGCTAGTTATGATGCATGCAAAGGCTAATAATTTGTAAGATTTATCATTAGCTTGACAATGAAAATATTAAAGTTGAGCGATTTATTCTAAGTTGCAAAAACAAATCAAACAAAAACATACAGTTATGTCACTAGTCATTTTGAGTAATGTGTGTTTTGTTTGAATGATGTGAGCGCTCCGTCTGTTTACTTCTCCGTCTGTAATGTTATTGCAACGTGTCAGAGGAATCGGTGTCCGCTGATATACAGCATCCACATGTCAAATAGTCCTAATAAGTGTGTGTGTGTGTGTGTGTGGGAATGCAGGTGGATTTGCTGACTGTGAGAGTGGAGCAGGAGATGCAGCGGCGCAATCTGTCCCAAGCTGATCTGAAGGCTCAGAATCAGGAAGTCAGCAAGTTACGCACCTCTGAGAAACAACTCAAACAAGAACTCAACCACCTGCTGGAGCTCAAACTCAGCATGGAGAAACAGAACCAGGAGCTACGCAGGTGTGTGTGTGTGTGTGTGTGTGTGTCTGTGTGTGTGTGTGTGTGTGTGTCTGAAATAATACTTTAGCCAAGACATAAACTCTTTCACTTAGCTCAGATTTACTCACGATATGTCTAGTGTCTTTATCTCTATTTATGATCATAAACCATGAGACGATCATCTCAAACCAATCAAAAAATCTCCCAAAAAAAAAAAAAACACTAAAATAATTCATAATCACTCCGTTCAGCCATGGATGAGTGTGAAGGCAGAATTGTTTTAAATGATTAAAAATGTTTTTTAATGTGAAATGTTATTACAGCAAGAAACACACTGGTAGTTATATGCTTCCTTTAACAAAAATTGAAAAACTATAACTGCTGCTAACTGGAGTTTTTGTCCTTGTCCAATCAGGGAGAGAGAAGTTGCTGAGACTCATATGAAGGAGTTAAAGGACCAGCTGGAGGCAGAACAGTATTTCACAGTATGTTTGGCATGTTTTGTGTCCTCTTTATGTTGTAATGCTTTGATTTAGAATTAGCCTGAATGACCGGGTTCTAAGTGTGCGCTTACATATCGAATCACAGCAGGTTGCAAACCAAATTAAAGCAATTAAAGTGGTTTCTGTCCTTCTCCACAATTTTCCACAGTGAAACTCGACTCAGGGATCCTGAATCGACCCAAACATCAGAAAGCTTAAAGTTACAGCTTTACCTCGGACTGTTATAAAGCTCAGACGCTAAGAAACTTCTTCCAAAAATGATTAATAAACATCTCGGTGTCCTCTGAACGAGACCCTGTGTGAGCTTTTACTATAGAAATAATAACTTATTAGCATGAGTGCATCCAATAAACCTGCAGTTTGACTTATTATTAAGACAAAGCTGTAATAAAAAAATCATCAAAGCCTTCTGACCAGTCAGGATCCAGTATTCAAGAGTGCTGTGGCAAACCAAATGAACTCCCGCAATCCAGACATAACAGATGTAAATAAATATGAAATAATTGGACTGTTCCACTACAGCTGTCTGTAACATCTCTATTGTGTTTTTACAGAAACTTTACAAGACCCAGATCCTAGAGCTGAAGGAAGACTGTGATGAAAAGACGAAACTCTACCAGGACGCACAGCAGAGACTGGAGGACCTTCAGGAAGAGAGGTGTGTTTATCTCTACTTGATTGTTGACTTCTTGAAACACGTCCTATCATATTTAAGCCATAATTTCATAATTTCATCTAATGCTCAAGAATCAAGATGATATCATGTATCTAGGTAAATATATTGGATCATTTTCGACAGATTCTGAGCAGAAGATTAGAGAATCATCTCTAGTTCTATCTATAGACTCATCTAACCTCCAATAACTTCTATATCCTCTGATTTCTTAGCCAAACATTATATATATATTTGCAATATGTATGCATTATGTACGTTGTATGTTCAAGAATAACCGAGATAATACACACTGTATATACACATAATATACATATACAGAGAGTTAAACTAGAATAAGCGATTAATTTACAATTATATAGAATTATAATGATATAATTATGTAGAGAAGACATAACAGACTGCACAGCGTGTAGCAGAACTGCATGGTGATTACAGGCAGTGAAGTATTAGTGAGATGTCATTGTCCTAGCGGTGACCAGTACGGAAGAAACTGGACCTGAACATGCAGGATCTGGTGTGAATGGTCCTGTATTTCTTCCTGGATGGAGAGAGGTTGAACAGTCACAAACTCATGTTATCGTGTAAGGACTAGCCGTTATAAGATGGGTAAACTGTGGCCATTAAGACAATGATGTACTTAGTAATAATCCTCATATCTTCAGACTACTGCATTTACAGCGACTTACATTCATTTCATTTTTTATACAACTAAGTGCCAAGGGCCTTCCTCAAGGGCTCAGCAGTGGCAGCTTGTTTGTCCTGAGATACACTTTCCCACACTTTTGGTATTAAGGGGACCAATTTATGCCAAGGAAACATTCCCAACACCATTACACCACCATCATCACTACCAAAAGTATCCCTGTTATACAGTCAGGACTGATGTTCCTGAGCCTGGTGCAAATTCTCCTCTGATGTTGCCTTAAGATACAATACATACTGAATTATATTTTTGCTGTTAGAAGGTACCTCCTTTCCTAATTGATATCGAATACAAGGCTTGCACCTGTACCATAATTCGATCGGAGAAAGCACTGTAAAGGCTTGTGGGTCCTCAGGTACTGCAGACTACACGGGTTCAAGCCACTTAGACGAGCATGAGGTTTCCTTTTGAGTCCGGTTCCTTTTAAGGTTTCTTTCTTCATGTCCTTTAATTGAACTTATTCCAAATGGTACACGAATCATATTTTTACTCATTTGATTAAACCGAGTATTTATTCAGACGAGCAGTTGAACTTTTATTTGAATAAAAATGTGGTTATATTTACCGTCTCTTAATAGCAATTGAAATGACGTGAAAATATTTTAATACTTAATACTATGTTATATTATAAGTTATGTGCTATTAGTTTCATCCAGTCAAATTCCACTGGAGTTTTGTGTTGGTTTGATTGCAAAGTGTATCACACACCGAGGTTATATAGCACTGATTTGCTGAATGTAACGCAACGCTCTTGACTCCATCTAGTGGCTCTCAGCGTTAGTTAATCGGCAGAGATCAACTGAATGAATCTAATCCACTGGGTAGTAATCAGGAAGTCAAGAAAATTCTCCCTAAGACAAGACATAATGAAGTGTGTGGATTTCTGCAGGGACTCTCTGGCCTCACAGCTGGAGGCGAGCCTGACAAAAGCCGACTCGGAGCAGCTGGCACGCTCCATTGCTGAGGAGCTGTACTCAGACCTGGAGAAAGAGAAGATCATGAAAGAGCTGGAGATCAAAGACATGATGGCCAGACACCGGCAGGATCTCAGTGAAAAGGATAACACAATCAGCTCGGTGAGACAAAGAGAGAGATAAACACCATCTTAAAAATATATATTAAAAAAATAAATACTTATCTGTAAATAAAAGACAATCACAAAGCACAACATCTGAACAAATCCCAAGAAATACGTTTAGCATTCTAATCTCATAAAGATTCTTCTTCTTCTTCTTCTTCTTCTTCTTCGTTCGGCTTTTCCCTTCAGGGGTCTCCACAGCGAATCATCTCTCTCCACCTATCCCTATCTTCTGCATCCTCAACACTTGCACCCACTAGCTTCATATCCTCATTAATTCCATCCATATACCTCCTCTTTGGCCTTCCTCTTTACTTCTTGTCTGGCAGCTCCATGTCCAACATTCTCCTACCAATATACTCACTCTCCCTCCTCTGAACATGTCCAAACCATCTTAATCTGTCCTCCCTAGCTTCGTCCCCCAAACGTCCAACATGACTGACAGTTCGCATGATTAAATTTGGCAATGTTTTATGCCGCATGCCCTTCCTGACGCGACCCTCTCTATTTAATTGTGACCCCCATGGCTAAATTAATCTCATAAAGATTTAATAAATGTAAATATAGTCATTTTTTTGCTTTTATTTTTTGTTACTGCACAAGAACATAGTGTCATGTTGTTCCTGCTTCAGGAGGGAATGCTGATCCTGGAAATACAGAGCTTCCTTGTTGCACAGCCCAGGCTTTTCCCAGGTCCTTGTGGGTGGGGCATAATTAGAGGACGAAAGCATTTATGTGCTGTTTAAATAGAAATGAATCAACTTTGAGGTGATAACAGCTTCATATAAAGCATCGGGTTTGTTCTGGGTTAGCAGTCTTACAGTGGATGCAAATGGCATCAAAGAGGAGAAAGAGATAGAAATTAAATGGAGGAACTGATCTGGACCTGTCTTCTCTCTGTGTGTGTGTGTGTGTGTGTGTGTGTGTGTATGTGTGTGTGTGTGTGTGTGTAGCTAGAGGAGTCGAACCGCACTCTGACGGTGGATGTAGCCAACCTGGCCAACGAGAAAGAGGAGCTCAATAACCAACTCAAAGACCTTCAACAGCGTGAGTGCAGCACTTTAAGGCATTAAGGATAAATATTAGAGATAAATGCAACTAAATTTTAAACTTTAATTTTAAATTTTATTAAATGTTTTTATACTTCTATAAAGTTGCTTTGAGACAATATACATTGTTAAAAGCCCTATAGAAATAAATGGAAATTGAAACATAGAAAGGTTGATTGTGCATTAAAGGATAATTCAACATATTCTCCTGGTTAATGTTAATGTTTCTTTGGAAAACAGAGCTGGAAAAAGCCAAAGATGACGAGAAGCACCTTAGCATCATGAAACTGTCCTTCGAGAAGCAACTTCAGACTGAGCGAACACTCAAGACACAGGTGGGTGTGGTTTATTTTTCCTGAAATAATCGGGGCAGATTTATTCTAAAAGCTATTTAAATGTGTGCAGTATGTTTGTTTATTTACTGGAACAATGATTTTTTATTTTTTATTTCTTTTTTTTTTTTACCAACCATAAGGTTTGGATTAAACCCATTTAGTTCAAGTGGGCAGTCAGTGTCCATCTTTAATAAAGGTGGATTGTGATTTCTAGCACTACTATAACTTCATTAAAAATTCACCACAGGCCACTCAAAGGCATCAGACTGGTCAGATACTGACTTCCTCACAGCAGCCCGGCTTTCTGTGACCAGGTGATGTGAAACCTAACACACTCAAAGCTCTGCTCTCTCCTCACACTGTTTAGGCTGTTAACAAGCTAGCGGAGATAATGAACAGGAAGGATCTGGTGCGCGGCGTTCACCATGCAGATGACAGTGGTCTGAGAAGGAAGGAGAAGGAAAACAGGAAGTTGCAGCTGGAACTGCGATCTGAGCGAGAAAAGCTCAACAGTACCATCATCAAATACCAGAAAGAGATCAGTGAGATGCAGGCTGTGAGTAAAGATGTCTTCGAACCTAAATACATGGTTTTATATGGAAAATATGGTCTGAGGCTCATTTTCGGTGGATCTGTGCATTCAGTAAAATTCTGAATTTGTTTAAATACTCATGTTTTGTGTGTGTGTGTGTGTGTGTGTGTGTGTGTGTGTGTTTCTGTTGTAGACGATAACAGAGGAGTCGCAGACACGTGTGGAGCTGCAGATGGCTTTGCACAGCAAGGACAGCGATATCGAGCGTCTGCGCAGTCAGTTAACTTCACTTAGCATCCATTCCTTAGACACAACCAGCGTCAGCAGCATGAGCAACGAGCCGGACACTGATGAGCCTTACCCAGGTAACACACACAAACACACACACACACACACACACACACACACACATGAGTCACAATTCCCTCCCCTCTTCGCTCCTCTGTCTTTCTCTCAGAGTCTTTCCATCTTCAACTTCAAGCTCTTATATTCTTTTATTTTAAACATCTTCTCTACCTCTTCTCTTGTCCATGTGGTAGTGCGCATCACACAAACACAATCCTCAGAGTCCATGTCGTTCACATACCAGCGAAGCTCCAAGCGGGTGTGTATCGACACCCGGCCGAATCTCATGTGCCCCCTCTTCCCTTCTGAGACTGAGGAAGAGGACGATGAGGAAGAGAGGGGGCAGCCTCGGCTGGCTTTGTGTTACGAGAGGCCAGCGGACGTTGAACCTGCAGGTGACCCTGCATGGAGATGTGCACGTGTGCAAATGCCTTTAAGATCACGCTCCAGTCACCATGACTAACAACCACTAACATCCACGAACCACGAACAGATCGGTGCTGTCTTTCATTTTAAAATCTATATCTTTTCTGATGTAACGTCAACTTGCTTTTTCTTGACGTCCTAAACCTTACTGCATACCTTTATATCTACATAACCCCAAACTGAATAAATTGAGAAGATTAACGTGAAATTAATCACAGGCACGATGAATATGAACAATGTGGAATATTTACTCATCCCCAAAAAACAAATAAAAGAGTAACAACATTTCTGTATATAATGTTTGATATTCGGATAAAATCCTAGAAGGACATTATTAACAAGAAATCCTGAATGCATTTAATTGTGTGTGTGTGTGTGTGTGTGTGTGTGTGTAATAGTTTTCACTACATCACTCTTATTATACCATCGCAGAAATCTTGTCATATAGTGAATTGTTTAATAGCTTCATTACTGAGCTATGAGATAAATAAGATATTGGGATTTAGCTCTCGCATCTAATTTCATGTCCAGCAATCATGACATTTGGGATGAATCTTATCCCATAATCTGGAGCTGACTAAAATCCTTCACAGGTGTGTCTTTACCTCAGATTGTGATCTGTAACGATTCCTAAATCCACACATTATTTTTCCTGTCGATCACAGACACTAGTCTGCAGGGCTGGTTGGCTCTTCCAAGCAAGAACACCAAGAGGTTTGGCTGGGATAAGAAGGTAAAAAAAACATCATAAACCTCTTAACTATACATGTATTTCTATCCTCTTGACCTCTCTGAGTGTGTGTGTTATTCATGTGTCACCTGTGCTCGTAGTTCGTGGTGATGAGCAGTAAGAAGATCCTGTTCTATGACTCAGAGGAAGACCGGGATCTGGCCAAACCCTTCATGATCCTGGACATCAAGTGAGTCTGTACACGTCACTGTCACATAAAAATCAAATAAATACCAGGTCCATGATGCTAGGATCAGTCTTTTTATATCCATAGCATTTATTTCTCTATTAGCACAAAGAGTTATGGCAATAATTTTATGGATAAAATAGTCAAAACAATGGATGTGAAAGCTAAAACTGAATGCTGTTGATGAGGTTTTGGTCTTGGTCAAACAGGGCAGTGTTTTTTCTTGAACTTTAAATTGCAGCAGTTTGGCATGTATCACGTCTTCACATCTCTGCATGTGTTTAGTGTGAGCCCAAATCTGCCGTACCACCAACTTGTTTTATTGCATGTTGTCTTATATTGAGGTGAGCATTACAGTAAATATTGCGTTATTTAATCTTTGTCCCTTTTTTCTTTTCTCTCAGTAAACTCTTTCATGTCCGACCTGTGACTCAAACAGATGTATATCGTGCAGATATTAAAGAGATCCCTCGCATTTTCCAGGTATTTTTTGACAATTTACAGTATTGCATCTTCTCTTCTCTTTTGTGACCAATGACCTGTTACTTGCTGATGACCATCTAGGTCTTTATCCTTTACTGATAGCTGGAAACTGTGTTGCCAAGTAAGTAGAAATTAATGAACATTTTTTCCCTGAAGCTCTTGACCTGTCTCTAGGTGATCTTATGCTACAGCCACATTGGATAATTGCATTCAACAGCAGGAGTATAGGTGTTCCTATTAAATTAGCTGTTGGAAGTATGCATTATACAGTATCTACAGTAAATAGGCCTAATTGTATGTATATATTTGATTGACTAACATCTTTTGTCCCTTTCTGTTTAGATCTTATATGCCAATGAGGGTGAGAGCAAGAATCAGGAAGCAGGCATGGAGCTTTCGGTGGCCGAGAGGTCAGCCTACATCTCTTACAAAGGCCATGAGCTTGTGCCCACGCTCTACCACTTCCCCTCCAACTGTGAGGCATGTTCTCGACCCCTCTGGAACGTCTTCAAGCCCCCACCAGCTGTGGAGTGCCGTCGCTGCCACGTCAAATGCCACAAAGACCACCTAGACCTCAAGGAGGAAGTGCTTGCACCCTGCAAAGGTCAAGAGGACATAATAGCTATGGACTGTCATTTAGAAAGATTGAATAAGTCAAACTGCACACACGGATGTGCACAGTGGACGTGTGGGGGGGAATGTGCATGGTGTTTAATCAGCTGCAAAATGGCCTGAATAATCTATTTCACAAAGCAGATCTTTACATACAATCCACAAGACAATATAATAACATATAATAACAATAATAGATGTGGGCCTTTTTCTGGGACCAAGAAAGGTGCAGAAAGCTGCTGCAATGGCATATGAGGTTGATTGGTTTGGTCTGGATGCAGAGTGATGAATATCCAGTTTGGCTGGAGTAGTGCATATCGGTAATGTGTGCCATGACTTTAGGACTTTGGAACAGGGATGATGATGTTTTGTTGATTTGAAACATGAAGCCTGGGCAAGTGAGGGGTTAAATATATCCATCAAGGTTGTCAGAGCTGGCATGAACATTCTCTACCTGGACTGGTATGTTGTTTGGTCCATCAGCCATAAATGGTTTGACCCTCTGCAGAGTTCTCATTACATCTGTTGCTGTCAACAGATAGCGGCTGTTCACCTGGAAGAGATGCAGGCTTTGTAGCTGATGTGTTGAGTGATGGATGGCTCAAAGCCAGATCATGGAGTGAAGCATCACTGGTTCCAGGTTGAGAGTGACTTTACTCCCATAGTGTTTGCTTTGTTAAGGGTTCCTGGATCTTCTGTGACCAGAGGTGACCTTTTGTGCATATGTCATGTCAAGCTTCTCAGAGGGCTGTTATGTGACCAGGTTTGATGTGTTTTAGTCATTAATCAGAAAGTATACCTCTGCATTTATGAGGGTTTCATCAGAACTCCATATGGTCTAGTGGTAAGAATTCCTTGTTCACACCCAATGAATGCAGCCTTTCTTAACAGAATTCCCTCATTTGTAAGACACTTTGGATAAAACCGTCTGCTAAATGATTCAATAATACTGTAAATGATTCGTCTTGGCACGTTTGTGGATGGGTTTGGTGTCAAGGTGATGTTGAGTCCTCAAGGTCACTATGGTGTGGAAGCTTCTTTAAAGATCTGCTAGACGGTCCATGTGCAAGCAGTCCTGGAACATCAGGAGAACCTCACCCGGCCATGCTATAATGTTAAACATTAAAACGGAGACAATATCAGCAGAGGTTTATCATAACGTCTGAGGTGGGAGAAGTGCGTGCAGGAGAGGAGAGGTGAGGTGAAAACAGCTGTGATGACCTGATGGTCTTTTAATTATTAAGTGTTTGGTGGTAAAATAGAACAGTGGCTGCTCACCAAGGAAGAGTTTGTTGTCAGCTTTTGTTTATTTAAACTCAAAATCCTTTAACTTTGTATTTCCCTGGCTGTTTTTTTTTTTCTTTTCAGATGTGTTTTTATGAAGGTCAGAATTACAACAGTCCTTTAACTCTTTGAGTTTAGTCTCAGTCTGAATAGATCCACTTTATTGCCCAGGGAGTGGACGTCAACAAGAAATAGCAACGGCTCAGCCAATACCATCAGATACATGCGGATTTGAAAGGATGTGTAACTCTTATTGTTTGTCACTTGCAGTGAACTATGGCACGGCGAAAGAGTTGTTGCTGCTGGCTAGCTCTTCAGCTGAGCAGCAGAAATGGATCACTCGTCTTCTCAAACGAATCCCACGCAAACCCCCTACTCAGAGTGCAGCAGCCCCTCAAGAGTCTCCAATGGTGACACTGCCCTCACCGCTTCCCTCGCCCCATCTCTCTCCACGAAACTCGCCCAAACTCACCTCCAGAGGAGCTATCAGAGTGCACAGCAGAGGCCCACCACCCAACAGCAAGCCCAGGTGAGTCTTCTACCTATATGAGATGTAGAAAATGTATATTAAAATACCAAGTATACCGTAGCTTCATCTACATTATTAGCGATAATAAACAGATTTTAAAACACGTCTTTGGTATTTCTGTGTACATTTATTATTTGTTGTTTTACTGTCGGTCCTGTATTTTTATGCTGTTGAAGCTTTGCCTCAAAGCCACACAGATTTTAATCATTGGAACATTAAGCATCTCCAACTATAATTAGAGTAATAGATTACGACTTTGTAGGCATGGAGTCACTTCCCTCAGTTGTCTGGTTCTCTCTTCAGGTTGTGTGGCTGTGATGTTTTGGTGTATTTTTCCACTCTCATGTTTTCCACAGGTTTTTCTTGGAACTACACGATGAGTCAGGGAGGTTTTTTAGCTTTATCTAACACCCAGGAGTACAGTATAGTGATCAGTGTTGTGAACAGTAGCGAGAAATCCTATTGTAATTACCTGGATTTCTCCATTAATCACCAACTGCACCCATTTCAGAATGATTCACAATGATAGACAAGTTGTCGTGTTTATTAAAGCTCACTGAATGATGTACAAATCAGTGCTACGACATCAGCATCGCTGCTGAACTCATAACGAAGAATAACCGATGAGCTTCAGCTGCATGGACGCTTTCATTAACCCGTTATTTACATGTCATTTCATTACCGATGCACATGACACACCCCTGTTTACCCTCATAGACGTCTAATTTGCATAACACATGCCTTCATTTAGCTAGGTGATGTGTCATTAAGACGATAAACTGAATCTAGGTTGCAGTCTGAGGAAAGGAGTAAATGGTAAGAGAAGAAAAATTCTATTTCATACAAAATGGAATTCCTGGAATTCTAGACCATTACAGAGCATTTCAGCAGTATTTCTGGAATATCTTGCATCACTTCATGCGTGTTTTCAGTTATGTCTTGTTGCATCATGTAGTTGTCCAGGTCCTGAGGTTCTAAAAGCTGACCCAAACCTTCACGCTTTTTTGATGCTCCAAAGACATGCAGTTCTCCTTTCCTCTCTGGACATAGAGTTGTGTTTGAGGATAAAGGCTACAAGTGCAGAAATCCTGGCAATTCCAAAAATCCATGAACATTTTTCTTTTTTTTAACTATATGAATAAATAGATAATTATTTCTACATATAGCTACAGTCTCTTGATGTGTAATCGCCAGCGGCTGTAGAGTAGGTCATGTTATGGCTTAAATTAGAGGTGAACTGCTTTGTCCTTTCCCCACAATATTAGCTCCTAATTTCACGCATCTGCTTAATAACGCTTGGCTTCACCTACACAGAAAAAAATATGCAGCAGATTTTCATCTCACCTTATTAAGCCGACATCTAATATTTACCTTCTAACGTAAAGTGGCAGTTTCTTTAAACTCCAAATGTGCAAATTTCACGTGTATCTATATCTTTAAAAGGAAATCTGAATCATTTAGCAAATTTACAGGTAGAAAAAGAACCAGGACTAATTACAACTGATTAAATTACTTTAGATTTTATGTAAGCTTGTGTTATTTAGAAATAATAATAATAAACTGTACACATTGTAAACTGGAGAGATGGTAGTTTCTTTTTACATCTAAATTTTATATATATATAGATAGAGATATCAGAGATCAATACACCGATCAGGCATAACATTATGACCACCTGCCTAGCATTGTGTTGGTCCCCCTTTTGCTGCCAAAACAGCCCTGACCCGTCATGCACTGTGTATTCTGACCCTTTTCTATCAGAACCAGCATTAACTTCTTCAGCAATTTGAGCAACAGTAGCTCGTCTGTAGGATCGGATCACACGGGCCAGCCCACATATATCGATGAGCCTCGGCCACCCATGACCCTGTCTCCGGGTCACCACTGTTCCTTCCTTGGACCACTTTTGATAGATACTGACCACTGCAGACCGGGAACACCCCACAAGAGCTGCAGTTTTGGAGATGTTCTGATCCAGTGGTCTAGCCATCACAATTTGTCCCTTCGTCAAACTCACTCAAATCCTTGCGCTTGTCCATTTTTCCTGCTTCTAACACATCAACTTTGAGGACAAAATGTTCACTTGCTGCCTAATATATCCCACCCACTAACAGGTGCCATGATGAGGAGATCATCAGTGTTATTCGCTTCACCTGGCACTGCTGATAATGTTATAGCTGATCGGTGTAAGTCATTGTGATCTGATGTGAGTTTTTCAAATTAAAATCGTTTTTTCTCCTGATGTGTACAGATGTTCAAATTGGAGCACATTTATACAAACTATTAACACAGCAATTGTTAGATTGTAAAAGAGTCTTAAAAAAAATCTTTTTGGATAATTGGATGATTCTGAATCGGTGCCATTTGATTCCCTCTCTGTGCTGCAAACCTCCTTATAGCTCTGGCCCCATGCTCCGAATCATTCTACACTGACCTCTGACTCCACTGACCTTTCACCTTCACTCTGTGGTGCTGTGTATGTGTGTTTGGACAGTAAGTATGCTGTGCACTGCAGCGCTACCTGGCTGCTTGCTTGTCCATGTTGCCTGAAGAACTGAATTCACTAACATCAGCTGCAGACACTGGGCTGAGTAAACTAAATCCCAAAACATCTGTATTAATTCACCGGTCTAGTTCCTCCTAAAGCATCATTAAACCCATTCTATTAAAATAAAATGACCTGCAATGAAAAATCCCACCCATACAGAGTATTACATTTTTAAAAAATAAAATAAAATGATGAAGAATTCAGCACATTACAGATTATGTAATGCAAGATAATGACAGGAGCTTTTCCATAACCCACATACCCCTGCTCCTGTTCCAGCGTGATAGAGTTCGACCTGAAGGCCTGGGGTTGGGCTCTTCATGATGATGATGATGATGATGATGATGATGATGTGTTTGACTTCTGAAGATGTGGGAGACCGCAGGGTAACCACTGTGTCTCGTTAACCATGCGTTGGCTTACAGCTTGGTGTGTTTGTTCTCCTGTGGTGGATTCAGACATGTGAAACGTGTCCTGTTAGTGATTTTGGAATACTAATAAGTTAATGGCATGGTTTATATTGAAGATAAAGGGATAATCCAGTGTATTGTAATGTAATGGAATTTTTTTTCTCAGTGCACTGACAAAAATTTCCAATTTCACTCGCCATTTTCTTGAAAAAAGGGAAACGGCAGCAAGCTTAAAAGTTCAACAAATCTCCAGAGGCAGTTATTAGGACGTCACTCATCATTTGCGTGGCTTATCTTTGTAAACCTGTAGAATTAAACCTGAACACACAAAAATAATTTAAAAAATTCTTAATAAAGTGTGAATAATTATAGATTTCATTATCCTCTATTGCTTGGCTGAATATGGCTGAATTTCAAACAAATAATTCAGTTCAATTTTATTTGTATAGTGCTCAACAATGGACATCGTCTCAAAGCGGCTTTATAGAAATATAGAACAGAAAGTTCAAAATTAATATTAGACTTATTTTTAAATTTATTTGTATATATTTATAGATATACAATTATACAAAGACAATTTTTTTTCGATAATTATTTGTATTTATTTCTAATGAGTAAGCATGAGGAGATTCTTGTCTGTGTTCGTCAGATCTGGATTATTCCTTTAAACTTTTGGGAAGTGTGGTTGTAGCAGAGCAAACGTGAAGTCTCTTTGTGTGTGTGTGTGTGTGTGTGTGTGTGTGTGTGTGTGTGTGTGTGTGTGTCTGCATTTGATGCATGACTCCGGTACATTATTTTCTAAGCTGCACTGCTTCCCTACAGCATGCTGGAGTTGTAATCTAACCATAAAGCACATCCTAAACAAATTCCTTCTGCTTTCACAGCTGATGGACACCGGACTGGACTCAGCGTCACGTAGCAGGAAGTGCAGGAAACAAAGGATGTGACAAAATGACACTTGGTCATATGGCCGATCTACACTCAGCTGAAGATGTGCCTTTATATTAAACATTTTACACTAATAATATTACAGTGTGAACGTGTTTCAAAGTATTAAGACATGATATGATTGTGTGTGTGTGTGTGTGTGTGTGTGTGTGTGTGTGTGTGTGTGTGTGTGTTTAGTCATAAAACACAAAAATATATTTGTATATTCAAGTATGATCTCTAAGGGAAACACTCGTGCAGTTTGTTGGACACGTCTACAGTTTAAACATTATTTAATGCTTCAGAGATGGAATATATGTGAAAGATAGAAAAAATCCTGACATTGTAAGATGCACTCTGCTGCACAGATTTGCAACTGGAATCCTCTACAAAGCAGAGTACACCACGCTGAAAATGCGATCCAAATGATTTTCTTTAACCGTGATGTATGTATGTAGCAGAATAAGAAGAAAAAAAGCCACTGACTAAATATTTAACCAGAAGATAGAATTTAATAGAATAAATATATGGTGGAATTATGAAGTGGATTTTGTCATTTGTGTGTGTGTGTGTGTGTGTGTGTGTGTGTGTGTGTGCCACATTTAGAAAAAAAAATGCTATAATTATGTAGAACTATTACAATTCTTTATATTTCTTTCTATATTAATATTGATACAGATGACAGGGATTTAATTCAAATTTGCTAAAGTCAAATTTCACAAAAACTCTCATCAAATAATCTGCTTTTGTCATCAACACTTTCCCCTTTTTTCACGTCACTGATCAGACTGGATACATAAACATCTGTGTGTTCACTTCAGTCAGATAGATGGACAGATGGATAGACAGACAGACAGATGGATAGATGGATGGACGGATGGATGGACAGACAGACAGACAGACAGATAGACCAACAGACAGACAGATAGACAGACAGACAGATGGATAGATAGATAGACAGACAGACAGATGGATGGACAGACAGACAGATAGATAGATGGATAGACAGACAGATAGATAGATAGATAGATAGATAGATAGACAGACAGACAGACAGATAGATAGATGGATAAACAGATAGATAGATGGATAGACAGACAGATAGACAGATATAGACAGACAGACAGATAGATAGACAGACAGACAGACAGATAGATAGATAGATAGACAGACAGACAGACAGACCAATAAATAGACAGAGAGATAAATAGGTAGATAGATAGATAGATAGATAGATAGACAGACAGACAGACAGACAGACAGACAGACAGACAGACAGATAGATAGATAGATAGATAGATAGACAGACAGACAGACAGATAGATAGATGGATAAATAGATAGATAGATAGATAGATAGATAGATAGATAGATAGATAGATAGATAGATAGATAGATAGACAGATATAGACAGACAGACAGATAGATAGACAGACAGACAGACAGATAGATAGATAGATAGATAGATAGATAGATAGATAGACAGACAGACAGACCAATAAATAGACAGAGAGATAAATAGATAGATAGATAGATAGATAGATAGATAGATAGATAGATAGATAGATAGATAGATAGATAGACAGACAGACAGACAGACAGACAGACAGACAGATAGACTGATAGATCAGAATCAGAAAGTTTTTATTGCCAGGTACAGCAAAGGGTTCGCGAAGAGCACTTTACAGTACTAGGAATTTGTCTTGGTGTCAGGTGCAAAACATATAAGCAGATAAAATTTTAACATAATAAAAATAAACTATAATAAATTAAATAAAGTTGCGATTTACAATGTAAGTGTAAGTGAAATTGAAGGAGACTGTCCAAACATGTATGCAGATAACATATGTACACAAATGAGAATGATAATAAATATGTACACAGAAGTTTGAAGTTGAGTGAGAGTGAGTATATCACTCTCCAGTATGTACAATCGATAATGAAATAAATATTGTGTACAGAAGTTGAGTTTGCAAAAGATGTAGTGCAATTTAGAATGTGAAAGTGTCATGGTTGTCTGTAAGTTCTTGTTCAGCAGGCTGACTGCAGTGGGGAAGAAACTGTTTTTGTGGTGTGAGGTCCTGGTCCTGATGGACCGAAGCCTCTTTCCAGAGGGGAGGGACCGAAAGAGTTCATTACCGGGATGAGAGGGGTCAGCTGCGATCTTGGCTGCACGTCTCCGGGACCTGGAGAGGTACAGCTCTTGAAGAGATGGGAGACTGCAGCCAATCACCTTCTCAGCTGAGTGGATGACACGCTGCAGTTTGGCCTTGTCCCTGGCTGTAGCTGCAGCAAACCAGACTGTGATGGAGGATGTGAGGACAGATTCAATGATGGCAGTGTAGAAGTTAACCAGCCTCTTTACAGGGAGGAGAAACTTCTTCAGCTGCCGCAGGAAATACATCCTCTTGGTGAAAGATAGATAGATAGATAGACAGATAGATAGATCTATCTGTCTGTTGGTCTATCTGTTTATCCGTCCGTCCGTCCGTCCGTCCGTCCTTCCATCCATCTATCTATCTATATATATATCCATCTATCTTCACCATAATGCCATGCAGTTCATCTGGCTACTTTTCCTTTCAGATCTTTGTCCTGGAGTCATCCATATTTTCAGTAGAAGTGATGGAGTTTGCTTGGGACATGAACCTTGAGGTGGATTATTTTCTTATAATTACATATCCCAAAATGATTTATTCCTCTAAAACCACAGCAATCTTCCAACAGTTACAACTTATTAAGCTTAGTAATGCTTATCAGCAATGGAGGCATTGGTGGTTCAGTGGTAGGTTACTTGCCTATCATGCGAAAGGCCCGGGTTTGATTCCAGCCAATGCCTCAACCCCAGCCACTGGATGCAGTGCCGGTCCCAAGCCCGGAAAAATGGGAGGGTTGCGTCAGGAAGGGCATCCGGCGTAAAACATTTGCCAAGTTGTTGTGCGGACCAATTGGTCCGCTGTGGCGACCCCGAACAGGGAGCAGCCGAAAGCAACTTCTAATGCTTATCAGCAATGAATTAGCTTATTAATGTATGACATCATGCTTTTTAACCATTCATAGTTACATTTAATACTGTTTAATATCTGTGATGATGAAGATTGTTTTGCTTTATGAACTAGAAAACGCATTACTCCTACATTTAATATTAAATACTTAAACATGTCTGTGAATTTAGATTTTCTCGCTAAGCGACAAATGGACAGAGATTTATTTCAGTGCTCTCCTTACAGTAATATTCAGACAGAGATGCACTGAGAAATGAAGCCGTGTGACGAAAAAACGAAAAATGTGCAAACATCCGTGACATTTATTCCACTCGTTCACAGTGAACATGTAGAAGTCATAACAAAATACACACACACACACACACACACACACACACACACACACACACACACACACACACATTGTGCACATTCCAAAATAGCATTTCCACCTGACCTTTCCATGTTATGAGAGCAAACAGGTGCTGCTCTATACTGAGACTCCAGAACATTATTGCCCTCACTCACAGAGAGAGAGAGAGAGATAGATAGATAGATAGATAGATAGATAGATAGATAGATAGATAGATAGATAGATAGATAGATATCAACTACCATATCAACTTCATATGATATGGTATTTTAAAAAGAAATATAATTTCTTAATTAAAATAATTGTCATAATAATAGTGGAAATGTTTGTTTTCCTGTCTTTTCTGAGGCCGATTAAATCAAATCTCATCTCGAGTCTTAAGAAAATCATAATTAGAGACTTCAGGTATTGCTGCTTTACTGAGGGACTTCTGTCCAGAGTGTTTAGTTCTTACTTTTTATTTTTTAATTCTATATTGTAGATTATACGGTGGAGGGGTTTGAGTACCCAAATGAACCTAGGAGCCATGTTGTCAGGGGCCTAGTGCTCCTGGTAGGGTCTCCCAAGGCAAACGGGTTCTAGGTGACGGGTTAGACTAAGAGAGGTTCAAGACTCTTATGGAAAGAAAATCAAGGACCGTTACGTTGCCTGGACTGGCCTCACCGGGGCCCCACCCTGGAGCCAGGCCTGGTGTTGGGGCACGCAGGCGAGCACCTCGTGGCCGAGTCTTTGCCTGTGGGACTCGGCCGGGCACAGCCCGAAGAAACGACGTATGCCCACCTTCCCGTAGGTCCACCACCCGCAGGAAGGAGCATAAGGGTCCGGTGCCATGTGTTTTGGGTAGCAGTCATGGGCGGGGGCCCCAGCGACCCAAACCCTGGACAAAGAATCTGGCTTTTGGGACATGGAATGTCACCTCACTGGGGGGGAAGGAGCCTGAGCTGGTGAGGGAGGTTGAGGTTGGACCCTCTTCTTCTCTGGAGTGCCCCATGGTGAGAGGCGTCAGGCTGGGGTGGGCTTGCTTATAGCCCCCCAGCTCAGCCGCCATGTGCTGGAGTTTTCCCCGGTAAACGAGAGGGTTGTTTCCCTGCGCCTTCGGGCCAGGGATAGGTGTCTCACTGTTGTTTCGGCTTATGGGCCGAACGGCAGTGTGGAGTACCCAACCTTCTCGGAGACCCTGCGAGGGGTGCTGGAAGGTGCTCCGACTGGGGACTCTATAGTTTTGCTGGGGGACTTCAACGCCCATGTGGGCAATGACAGTGATACCTGGAGGGGCATGATTGGGAGGAACGGCCCCCCTGATCTGAACTCGAGTGGTGTCCTGTTGCTGGACTTCTGTGCTAGTCACAGCCTGTCCATAACGAACACCATGTTCAAGCATAAGGGTGCCCATCAGTACACGTGGTACCAGGACACCCTAGGCCAGAGATCAATGATTGACCTTGTGATCGTATCATCTGACCTTCGGCCGCATGTCTTGGACACTCGGGTGAAGAGAGGGGCGGAGCTGTCAACCGATCACCACCTGGTGGTGAGTTGGATCCGCTTGCGGAGTAGGATGCCGGACAGACTTGGCAGGCCCAAACGTATTGTGAGAGTCTGTTGGGAACTTCTTGCTGATCCCTCTGTTAGGGGGGTTTTCAACTCCCACCTCCGGGAGAGTTTCAACCAGATCCCGAGGGAGGTTGGGGACATTGAGTCTGAGTGGACCATGTTCTCCGCCATTGTTGACGCAGCCATCCGGAGCTGTGGCCGTAAGGTCTCTGGTGCCGGCCGTGGCGGCAATCCCCAAACACAGTGGTGGACACTGGAAGTACGGGATGCCGTCAAGCTGAAGAAGGAGTCCTATCGAGCCTGGTTGGCTCGGGGGACTCCGGAGGCAGCTGAGGCATACCGGCAGGCCAAGCGAACTACAGCCGTGGTGGTCTCGGAAGCAAAAACTCAGGTCTGGGAGGAGTTCGGGGAGGCCATGGAGAAGGACTATCGGATGGCCTCAGGGAAATTCTGGCAGACTGTTCGGCGCCTCAGAAGGGGTAAGCAGCTCTCTGCGAAAACCGTTTATGGTGGAGGTGGAGAGTTGCTGGTCTCGACTGGGGATTTTGTCGGACGGTGGAAGGAATACTTCGAGGATCTCCTCAACCCCACTGACGCCTTCCGTAGAGGAACCAGAGGCTGAGGACTCGGAGGTAGATTCATTCATCACCCAAGCTGAGGTCACTGAGGTAGTTCAGCAGCTCCTTGGTGGCAAGGCACCGGGGGTGGATGAGATTCGACCTGAGTACCTTAAGTCTCTGGATGTTGTGGGGCTGTCTTGGCTGACACGTCTCTGCAACATAGCGTGGCGGTCAGGGACAGTGCCTCTGGACTGGGCAACCGGGGTGGTGGTCCCTCTTTTTAAGAAGGGGGACCGGAGGGTGTGTTCCAACTATAGGGGGATCACACTCCTCAGCCTCCCAGGGAAAGTCTATTCCAGCGTACTGGAGAGGAGAGTCCGACTGTTAGTCGAACCTCAGATACAGGAGGAGCAATGCGGTTTTCGACCTAGTCGTGGAACACTGGACCAGCTCTATACCCTCCACAGGGTGCTCGAGGGTTCGTGGGAGTTTGCCCAACCAGTCCACATGTGTTTTGTGGACTTGGAGAAGGCTTTCGACCGTGTCCCTCGTGGCATTCTGTGGGAGGTGCTCTGGGAGTACGGGGTCCGTGGCCCTCTGTTAAGGGCTGTTCGTCTCTGTATAACCGGAGCAGGAGCTTGGTTCGCATTGCCAGTTGTAAGTCAGACCTGTTCCCAGTGCATGTTGGGCTCCGACAGGGCTGTCCTTTGTCACCGGTTCTGTTCACTGTTTTTATGGACAGAATTTCTAGGTGCAGCCAGGGGCTGGAGGGAGTCCGGTTTGGGGACCACAGGATTTCATCGCTGATTTTTGCAGATGATGTTGTCCTGTTGGCTTCTTCAAGCCTGGACTTACAGCATGCACTGGGGCGTTTTGCAGCTGAGTGTGAAGCGGCCGGGATGAGGGTCAGCACCTCCAAATCGGAGGCCATGGTTCTTGACCGAAAAAAGGTGGCTTGCACCCTTCAGGTTGGAGGGGAGGTCCTTCCTCAAGTGGAGGAGTTTAAGTATCTCGGGGTCTTGTTCACGAGTGAGGAAAGAATGGATCGTGAGATTGACAGACGGATCGGTGCAGCAGCAGCAGTAATGCGGTCTATGTACCGGTCTGTTGTGATGAAGAAGGAGCTGAGCTGGAAGGCGAAGCTCTCGATTTACCAGTCAATCTACGCTCCTACTCTCACCTATGGTCATGACCGAAAGGGTAAGATCCCGGATACAAGCGGCCGAAATGAGCTTCCTCCGTAGGGTGGCGGGGCGCTCCCTTAGAGATAGGGTAAGGAGCTCTGTCACCCGGGAGGAGCTCGGAGTAGAGCCGCTGTTCCTCCACATCGAAAGGGGGCAGTTGAGGTGGCTCGGGCATCTGTTTCGGATGCCTCCGGGACGTCTCCCTGGAGAGGTGTTCCGGGCATGCCCCACCGGGAAGAAGCCCCGGGGAAGACCCAGGACACGCTGGAGAGACTATGTCTCTCGGCTGGCCTGGGAGCACCTCGGGGTCCCTCCGGAAGAGCTGGAGGACGTGTCTGGGGAGAGGGAGGTCTGGACATTCCTACTTAGACTGCTGCCCCCGTGACCTGGCTCCGGATAAGCGGAAGACAACGAATGAATGAATGAATATTGTAGATTATATCTCATTATACAATAAACAAGACTTATAGAACACATTCAAGAAGACGAAGAAGAAGAAGAAGAAGAGACATACATAGATAGATAGATAGATAGATAGATAGATAGATAGATAGATAGATAGAGACAGATAGATAGATAGATAGATAGATAGATAGATAGATAGATAGATAGATAGACAGATAGACAGATAGATACCCCCCAAACGTATAATTTAAACAGTATCTGCTCTGTCAGCTCTCAGACTCGTCGTTGTTCCATACAGAGATTTGTTCTGAGATACTAAAGTAAAGAACTGCATTATTTCTTCACATTTCTACAGCACGCTTCTAAGCTGAAGGTTCAGAAGCGAGTTTTCACCAGTTGGTGGCGCCAGATTTTCATTCAAAGCTGATAGTGTGTCTTACAGCACAGAAAACTGTCTTAAAAATGCCATTAGTTGATATTAAAGGAAAAAGCCCCCCTGAATGACTTGCGTATCTATATTTCTAATTCATCTGGGATCATTTATGCGTAATATCTGTTTTGTATTAAAATTTTAAGACGACATTTTTTTTTATTTAAACCCCTTTCATTGACAAATCAGATCATTTTCACTTTGGTTACCATTTTCCTACATTACCCAAAATGCTTTTCAGCCTCCTGCTGATAGTGCAGTGGGATTTAGCTCTACCTCTCTACCTAAAGAGAGAGCTGCAGCAGTGCTTTAGTGCTTTATTGTGTCCAGGTCTCTCACCTCTTCATCTTCTTCATCTGTACCTTCTGCTCAGATAGATCAGCTTCCAAAGCTTCGACTTTCACACTAATACCACCTTCATGAAAAAGTACACATATATATATATATATATATATATATATATATATATATATATATATATATATATATATATATATATATATATATATATATATATATATATATATATATATATATATATATATATATATATATATATATATATATATATATATGAGAGAGAGAGAGTGTGTGTGTGAGAGAGAGAGAGAGAGAGAAAATATGAGTGTGTGAGAGATTTACAGCTTTTTTACAGCCAGCCAATTCCTTTGGTAGGTTACTTATGAAAATGAAGCCATGCCCTGAGTCCTGACAGATGAATGGGCAGAAAACGCTCTCCTGACTTTAACTGATTTGCCCTTGTGTAAATTCTTCTCATTCAACCTCCTGCGTTCCTCATTCCATCATCTTGTCCCTTCTTTTGTAGTCTAATACTGTTCCTGTTATTGTGTAAGTTACATGCACACACTTTTACTTTGACAATGTGCATATCTCTCTCTCTCTCTCTCTCTCTCACACACACACACACACACACACACACACACACATACACAGATGACTGACAGGAGTTAAACAGAGCTGTAATGACAGCATGGCTTAGTGTGTCTCCTTTTAACACACACCATCACTTACTAATGAGACTCCATTATACCAGCACGACATCTCCTGAGCTCACAAACCTACAAGCTTCTCTAACATTCTTTTATTATTTGAATGTATCAGTATTTCCATATCATGGATGGTCCAAATACAGTGCCTGTAGTGTGTGAGTGTTTTCCACTTTCCTGTACACTTCATGACAAAATTGAGACTCACCCACTTAGTCAGCGTCGCAGACCTCTATACTCAACCCTGACCAACAATGCCAACCGTTCACATCACAGATCATGGCCATTTTACTGTGGAAATAATTATAAATAAACACTTTGTGAGCATGCCAGAATTTCCCAAACCGAAATACCGCAATATTGTATTACATTGCTTCTGTATAGTGTGTGTGTCCAATGTTCATGCTTTGGCGCTTACTTGTGTCAAAACGCTCATCTGTAGGAACAGCAAATGTCAGAAAAGCTTATGATCTGTGGACATAGTTGAACTATAATATACGTCTTTAATCATGTGAGAAATCGTAGTTTCATCACATGGCACCAAGACCACCCCGTTAGGAGGCTACAATATTTAATGCTTTGGTGTTCATGTCAATAAACATGATCAGCGTTAAATGGAAATGCTTCACTTTAGGGTTACTTACCATTACTGACAATTTTATATCTGAAGAACAAATGATGCATAATAGAAACAATACTTTTAGCCATTTATAGATGTTTAATATTGCAGAGCGACTTCAATATGCAGCTTGTCATGTTACAGAGAAACCACGAAGTCCTCCATCTTTTTTGTGGAAGAGAAATGAGTTAAAAATCGGGTGTTAAATCACTGCTCTAGTCATAGTAATCACTGTTGCTATAGTAACGATAGTACATATTTTTATATTTTATTTTACCTGCGATTGGAGCTACACAGAAGAACGTTAGTTCGAAATCTAGTTCTAAAAGTATCTAGAGATGTCCAGAACTTTCTGCAGTACGTCTGACGCATATTAATCCTCCATAGTTAGTTTTGAACCTCCTTCTCTTTTAAGAACGCTGAAGCTTTTAACCTCAACCCACTTACTGCTACTGTGAATATCTTATCACTTAAATAACACACTGTCACTTTACTGTGTGTATAATAATTACTTTGAGCAAACAGCCTCAAAAAGAACACGCCTGAGCATTGCATAAGTCATTGAAGCGTTATTCTACCTCGACGCTGGCCTTTTTAAATAACTGTATTTAGCAAATACTGCTTTATCTGCACCGGAGGGACTAAGCCACAAATAATGGCTCTCTGGTTAAATGCACAGAATCCTCTATACTGTAAATGCACTAGAACGGATTTGGTATTCACGGTGCTCAGTATGT
The DNA here is from genome assembly GCA_033459395.1 of Hemibagrus guttatus. Classification (NCBI taxonomy): domain Eukaryota; kingdom Metazoa; phylum Chordata; class Actinopteri; order Siluriformes; family Bagridae; genus Hemibagrus; species Hemibagrus guttatus. Next base: position 2,404,855 of record JAUCMX010000030.1, on the reverse strand, counting down.
TTCACTGAAGTTTCAAGCTAAGCGTTTGTGAGGGAGTTATGTTCATTTGTTTCTTAATAGAAAGCTAGTGAATGGGTTTCTTGCTTTAGCTGCTTATCTAAATGTGCATTACATCATCTTTCATGGACCTCATCACAGAATATGACGAATAAAAGCCACGTGAGCAGAACCACCAAATAAATTCCTACTGATCAATAAGAGCAAATGCACTATATTTTAACGAAATGAAAATTTCATTGCCTGAAATACTCAGACGTTTGGCTGAATCCCAAATGCACTGTTTATGAACTAGCAGCAGGTATAAAATTATGACTTCCAATCTCAGATCACTGAGCTGGTCCTTGGACGAAGCCATTCAGTGGGCGAAGGATCACGTGACAGCAATCACTGCTCCAGGCATCTCTCATTTCCCTTACTCTCTCACTCTCTCACTATCCTACTCTTCCCTCCTACTTGATCCCAGCTTCCCAGCCCTGAGGTACGGTTCTCTTCAGACCAGGCCCTTAAACCTGGTTCTCTCCCAGCTTTTCCTCCTCCAGCTTCTCCTTTACCTTTGATGTCTCCACCGACTCCCTCACTCTATAAAAATGTAAAACCTCCTGCTGGAAATTTCCAGGATCAGCATTCCCGCATAGAAGCAGGAACGCTGATCCTGATTCCTGATGCACTACAGGCCTTCCTAATCGAGCATAAACACACCATGTGTCAGTGTGAGTATACAAGACAGTACACACCAGGCCTTGTGATCTCAGGGTTTAACCAGACCACCATCGATTAAAGACTGGTTTAATGCAGAGCATTGGGATATGTACCACTGGTGAAGGTGAGGTGAGTGCAAAGGGATCTTGGTCTTCTTCTTCGTCGTCTGTCGGCTTTTCCCTTCAGTGGACGCCACAGCAAATCATCTCTCTCAACCTATCTCTATCTTCTGCATCCTCAACACTTGCATAGGGATGTTGGTGCCAGTCATTATTGAACTCTGGGGAAAAAGCATATAGTGGAAGAAGTGGTTGCCTCACAAATTCTTGGGACAAATTGGTCATGGTTTCAGGCATTAGTAAGAGAAATGTTTGTGGATGGTTCCTACAGCAGTGACTTGATTGGGGAGGCAATGCCAGGGCCGTCAGCATCAGTTCAGGGATTCCCCTTAGGGATTTCCCCTTGGATCAGCCATGTGATTAGACCCTTGGGCACACCTTCGATTAATTGGTAATTGAGTAATATATTGAAAGGTGCAGGACACTCGAATTAAAGCTAAAGAATAAACAGCCCAGTTTTAGGTAATTCTCCTCTTGAGAAGAATTCACAAGCTCAACACAATCATATTGCTTGGGCCGAGATTAAACATCTCATGACCCATTTCTTCTGACCAACATGTGACCCCAAAAGCACCATTATGCCCATTACACTTAATCAAGGTCCCTTATGAAAGTTCTGTTCATTGGGAAATGTGCATTAAAAGCAGGACATCAGTCTCAATTGCTATCTCTTGTAGTCTGGATAACAAGAGTTCCTAACTGACCAGGGTTTATGTTCGTGTTTATGTCACTACGTGAGCTCTACGATTATTATTGGGATTAAATGGACTGGCACCAGTGTTTATCATCTGCAAACTGGTGGAGATGTTTACTCAGACACCAAAAACATGATTCCTTCATTTGGTCACAGTGATCAGGAACATTGGCTCAAGCACCTGTGATCTGGTGGTGTGGAGAGGGTATGTGGCAACGGGATGGAGAGGAGGCGGGTTGAATCGCTAGGTAGCGTGTGATACTTCTCATCAATGTCTAATTGTAATGTTGAGGTTTGTTGTTGTTGCAAACCATAAGATTCAGAGCCAACAGGCTAAAAATGTATCGTGAGCTATTTTAGTTAGTAAAAGAAATCTCCAGAAACTCCTGAAACACATTAAATATAATTCAACTGAAATATTTGTGATTTACTAAAATTCTGATGATTCTGGAGTTTCATTTCATCAGTTGGTTGATCTATTATTTCTTAAAACCCTCTGGCACCACCTTCAGTAGTCAAAGTCGACTGAGAATTTTATTACAAAAATTAGAAAGGTGCACTATATGTACGTACCTCACTACTTCGAGGTGGATTTCTATTCTTTAGCTGCATTATTCCAGCTCTAGGTTTAATTATATGCCCACAGACTGCAACAAAATAGATTTTCTAACTAGATTATTTCTCATGCTTTCAACCGATCCATAGTCACAAAGCTGGTAGAAGGAATAATCAGCTCAGCTCTAAACAATAATGAAGCTTTGCAGTTCATAGTGTGATGTTAATGATGCAGTGATTCAGACCTGCAATGCAATTTAGCATCCAAACCCGTAACTGAAAGAAGACAACAGCTACTGAATTCAAAGCTGTTATCTGAGATGATCTGTAAAAACACACACACTTATAATATAATATAATATAATATAATATAATATAATATAATATATTCTTTTAGAGAGAGAAGGCAGAAAGATACATAAGAAAGGGAAAAAAACAAGCTCACACACAATCTGCTCTTTTAAATGAATAAACAGAGGTGCATTAAGTTAATTTCCGTCTCAATTAAATTACAATTTAATTACATTCTAAAATTTATTTCATTAAGCTGCAGAAATGAATGCTTGTGCCTCTCTATAACCATGTTCTAACTTTTATTTATCTGTATTTACATCACTAGTATCAATTTATCGTAGATACGGTGGGCTGAAGTAATAATCTTTGCCGTCAATATGTTCCTGTTCGGGGGCATTGTGGCTTAGTGGTTAGCACGTTTGCCTCACACCTCCAGGGTTGGGGGTGTGTGTGTGTGTGTGTGTGTGTGTGTGTGTGTGTGTGTGTGTGGTGTGTGGTTTGCATGTTCTCCCTGTTCTCCCTGTGCCTTGGGGGTTTCCTCCGGGTACTCCAGTTTCCTCCCCCGGTCCAAAGAGGTTGATTGGCATCTCTAAATTGTCCGTAGCGTGCGATTGCGTGAGTGAATGAGAGTGTGTGTGTACCCTGTGATGGGTTGGCACTCCGTGCAGGGTGTATCCTGCCTTGATGCCCAATGACGCCTGAGAGGCACAGGCTCCCCGTGACCCGAGGATAGATTGGATAAGCGGTAGACAATGAATGAATGTTCCTGTTCTCTCCGTGCTCACATGGGTTTGATTTGATTGCAGATTCCTTCACAGCTCAGTGGCACAACAGTACTCGGTTGCACAGTGTGACTATTTTACAGCTACGACTAGAAGCAACAGATGAATTTAGACTGATTTTTGGTGAGGTCAGAGCTCTGACCACGCGTTTTCTGCACTCTTCACCACTTTTTTCTTTTTCACCCTGGACACTGTATTTTATTCTATTTTTATAATACAGTAAAAAGCATCTCACTGCATGGTGTACTGTGTACGATTATGTTTGTGAGCAATAAAATCCATTCCATTGTCTCTACTGCTTATCTGATCTATCATCAGGTCAGGGAGAGCCTGTGCATCTCAGGCGTCAGACTGTGGAAGGAAACCCACCAAGCATGGGGAGAACATGCAAACTCCACACACAGTGAGCAGGAGCAAGACTTGAACCCAGACCGCTGGAGGCGTGAGACGAACATGCTAACCACTAAGCATTATAAGTTTTGTATTGTTTTTATCATTCAATCATGCTTATCTGGGAATTGTATAAGAAATAAAACATACTTAACTGGTCTTTTACACATTTAACTGTTTCTATCTTCTTCACTTGCACGGCCGACATTTAGATTGGATTCTATAAAAAAATGTAAATAAGCTTGGTAGCTGCTACACTTGTGACTTAAACATCAGTGATCTTCACAACTGACACTGGGAAGGCAGTGATCAGGTGAACCCTAAAAAAAAACCCTACACACACATAACTAATGCATGTTCCACCTATTAAAGTGTCCCAAAAGCATGCATGCAGACTGTTACATTATTACACTGAGAAAAGCCAGTAATCCATTACACAGAGTCCAGCACCTGCTCTTCTTATGGCCTCTCCTCCAATCCTTCCGTCACTCATGGCCAATTTTGTTAATTAAACATTTCCTGATTTATCAGGTGTGCAGGAAAAGCAATAGCAGGCAGCAGGGAGTGTGAAATGTGGCCACAATGTGGCCACAATAAACGTCGCAACCAAAGCAGGAATGAAGCGTTGCATGAAGAGCTGAAGTCAGACACGGGGAATCAGGCGATGGCATCTCGAGATTAAAGAGGGTCGTTTACGCACTTTTATGGTTCGGAGTGTACGTCTGAATGACCTTGTAGAAAGGCTTATTACTCCTTACACCAGTGAGCTACATGGGTTTGAAATAATGGCTTCACCTCTAATCACTCCTCATAGTTCCAGTACAATTTTTTTTAAAGAAACTTCCATCCTCAGAAAGTCAGAGGTCACATGATTTCCTTGGTGATTTGCCTGATTTCTATCTTTCCCCCTATGTACAGAACAAGCACGCTGGCTAGGCTGCTAATTAGACACCATGTTAATTAGCTGCCTGGTAAATAACTGTTACGGCCGGCGGTGTCCGGCTGGATATAACAGACCCAACGCGAAGCTTCCGTGAACAAAAAGGGGTTTATTAACATGAAACACGAGACATGAACATAACAGAAAACCGCGACACCACACTGGCCTAAATACAAACGAGGACTAGCAACTAAAGCAGACAAAGACAGGACTATAAATAGGAAACATAATCAGGAAACATTAGGAACAGGTGAAACATCAATCAACACACAATAGGACAGGGCAGGGCTTAACTAACACACATGGCCAAAACATAAACATAAACATAAACAGACATGACATAACAACCCCTACTGAGGGCCCCCTAGTGGTTCACCCTCAGCCCTGCTACCCGTAACAATAACTAACATAATAATTAGTAAGCTTGATGTTCATCAACTGTTATGCCAACCTTTTCATAGCTTTTATTATTATTGCAACATACATTTCTATATTAGAACAGAATGGCTCATTAAAGAATTACAATACGAACGAGATCAACAGAGAAAACACACACAGAGAGAGACGGACAATAATGAGTCCTGCTTGGACAAAAAATATGCTTTATCAACTACTACTACTACTACTACTACTACTACTAATAATAATAATAATAATAATAATAATAATAATAAATATTAAGAATAAAAAAAACATTAAGAATAGAATTTCAATAAAATTACAATAAAAATAGAATTTACTCTAAAGCTTGGAAAGGGAATAAAATATTTGGTCAAAATATTAAAATGTAGATAATAAAGATCAGTGGTAGAACAGTATGACTGTTATGACCTATAAAGTGCAAACGCATTCAATTATCATGGAATATTCTGTACTTAGTGCAATATATATGTTGAAATGTTCAATAGAGGCAGTCTACTAAGGTCCCAGGTTTTGTGAAAATCTATTTTTAGCTTTAACAAATTTCTTCCTGCTGAAGCGATCGAACGGTCATTGACGGAGACCCGAGCACAAAACAGACGATGCAGCAACAGCATTTTGAAGCCAATGTTATGATCTCCAAGTGGGACCATTCACATCATAGATTTTAGAAATACAATGCATACAACTGCATTCCAATCGCCTGTTCATCAATTGGTCCACAGGGACGGCTGGTTGGTGCAGAGTATGTAATGGATATTACATTTACATTTACATATGACTCAGTAAAGGTCAGCGTTTTCTTGTGGAACTTCTTGATATCATCTGACTGCTGAAGCCTACATCGCATGCATGGTGTCTCATTTGTTGAAAGGTATCGATCAGGAGAGGAGTATAAAAGAATTTCCAATACATTAGATGTACCGTGGAACCCCGTAAAATCCAATATCTCAAAAAAATTAAGAAACTGAAGCTTGAAAATGAATAAAAGGACAAGACAAAAACTTACCAGAGAGGCTGCCAAGAGACCTACAGCAAAATTAAATGGCTGCAGGAACATCTGACACGTACTGATTTCTCTCTGTGAAGAGAGAACTACCTGAGATGATATGAAGAAGAAACCTTAAGAGGAACCAGGCTCAGAAGGGAACCTCATCTTCACTTGGGTGACACTGGACAGTAAATAATGTAAATGTAAATAATGTCCTTTCTACAACAGTTTCATGTCAGCTTCAGTAGTCATGAAGAATTGTGCAACTAAGAGCTTCTGAGTAACTAAAAGGTTCTGAGTTCATTATAGACTTAGCACAAATTCCTTGACCGATGCAATGGCAGTTCAGAGACAGTGTGATCGTCTCCAAGTGGTTCTTTCCGCAGCAGTCCCCTGGGTCACAGGCTGTCCAAGCAGATCTATCCCCAGCAGCAATGAGCACCACCAAGCAACGAGACTCCAACCATAGGTAGAGCGTCTGGATGGATCAGGCAGGTCTGGAAAGAAGAGATCACACTGGAAAATCAAAACACTGGGAGCTCGGGAGTGAGACATATAAAACATTAAGAAAAAAACAAAAAACAATGCAGCATGGTGGTGGTAGCATCATGCTTTAGTGCTGCTTATATCCATACATAAATGGGGCTTTTTCAAGGTGAAAGGAATCATGAACAGCTTCAAACACCAGGTATGGCAAAACCTTCAGGTGTCTGCTAGTAGGCTGAAAATGAAAAGAATTTCAGCATCACAATGGTCCAAAGCAAACATCCAAATCAACACATGAATGAATTATCCAATAGAATTAAGCTAGCCAGAATCCTTAATACTAAAAGAAGCCTTTATTATTATCGCCATGCATACATTACAGCACAGTGGAATTCTTTTGTTTGTGTATCCCAGCTAAGGAGAGTGAGAGCGCAGGGGCAGCTATGATACAGCGCCTTGAGGGCCTTGCGCAATCGTTCAACGGTGGAGTTTGGTGGCTATGGCTTGAACCCCGATCCACAAATCAACAACCCAGAGTTTTAACCACTTGAACCACCACTGCCCCGTGTGCTAACCTGAAACAGGCTGTGTACAGAAGCTGCTCGCATAAATTTAATTAATCTAGAATGTCTTAGAAAATAATGCCAAAGAAAGATGATCCATGCTCATAAACCTTTACCCCAAAACACTGAGTGGTGTAAAAGGCTACTGTAAGTTTTTTTTCCCTGATTCTTTTTCACTTACACTATATTGCCAAAAGTTTTGGGACACCCCTCCAAATCATTCAGTTCAGGTGTTGTTTTTCAGGGGTTGGGCTCGGCCCCTTAGTTCCAGTGAAAGGAACTCTTAATGCTTCAGCATACCAAGACATTTTGGACAATTTCCTGCTCCCAACTTTGTGGGAACAGTTTGGGGATGACCCCTTCCTGTTCCAACATGACTGCACACCAGTGACCAAAGCAAGTTCCATAAAGACATGGATGAGCAAGTTTGGTGTGGAGGAACTTGACTGGCCTGCACAGAGTCCTGACCTCAACCCCATAGAACACCTTTGGGATGAATTAGAGCAGAGACTGCGAGCCAGGCCTTCTCGTCCAACATCAGTGCCTGACCTCACAAATGTGCTTCTAGAGGAACGGTCAAAATTCCCATAAACACACTCCTAAACCTTGTGGAAAGCCTTCCCAGAAGAGGTGAAGCTGTTATAGCTGCAAAGAGCGGGGCAACTCCATATTACATTCATGTGCATGTAAAGGCAGACATCCCAAAACTTTTGGCAACATAGTGTAATTGTTATACACAGTTCATTCATGATTCATCTTTATATCATAAAACCTATATATCATACATCATAAACCCTGCCTTTCTAACAGGGGTGTGTAGACTTGTTATATCCATTGTGTATAGACAGTACATGTTAGGATATTAGGAACACCTGTACATCCATGCAGTTATGTAATCAGCCAATCACATGACAGTAACACAATGCATAAAATCATGCAGGTACACGTCAAGAGCTTCAGTTCATTTTCACATCAAACATCAGAATGAGAAAAAGGTCTGATCTCGGTTACTTGGATGGTGGCAAAAGGGCTGGTTTGAATATTTCTCTATAAACTCAAGTGTGTGAATTTTTCAGGAGATCTGAAGTTTCTGAAATACTTGAACCAGCAAATCTGGGACTAACATCCACAACATGGTTTTTTGATGTCATTTTGTTTGATGTGAACGGATTTTGATTTTCGGCATTTTGAGGCTAGTTTCAGGTCTTTGTGGTGTCTGAGATGTTGCTGTTTGCCTAGAAATGTTGCTGAAAACTGAGCAACACACCAGCTTTAATCCAACACAGTTCAACAAAATGTTACTATAGGCAATTTAATCTTCTGAATACAATGTCTCATTAAAAAGGACAGATTTTCAATGTTTTTGTTGTCCTTCATGGTTGTATTACTCACCCCACCCCTTCTTGTGAAATCAACCTCATCTTCTCCCATGATTTTTTTCTGCTTGTTCCTACAGGATCCTCATGAACAACCTTAATTCTTCTTGTTATTCGAGTTACTCTTGTTACCTTTTTGACCCGAAGCACAAAAGCACAACCTCAGACTTTCACATCCAGTGTTAGATTCATCACATTCTGTGTGACCAGAAGCACAATCTATTGACCTGATGTGAGTATTTTTTGTCTGTGGAACCATTTCAGATCTCAATTTGGTTCATTTTATCGAGGCTGGATGTCACAAGGTTTCTGATTATTTCTCACATCTATTTCTCACATCGGACTCGGTTCTTTTGAGTCATTAAGATTCTCCTTCACAATCTTCAAGTCTGTCCTTGACTGACTGGTCAGCACACGCACGCTCGGCCCAGACACATTAACGTTTATATATTGCTCTCATTTGTCCATTAATAACTCGAACATCTTTATATGCAAGTTTTAGGCTTATCTGAGCTCCTTTTCAGACAGACGGTGCAATCTATAAGAAAGTTCTTGCGGAATGACTCAGCAATATGCTTTTCAAGACATTATTAATAGCAATAAAATGTATACAGACTGTAATCTTTTATTTAATCCATAAAACAAGGGCGAGTTAACCTGTTAAATCTGTTCTTCTTAAGAGAGTGATACAAGATAAAATACATAGACTTAATTAAAACAAGATCAGGGATAAGAGCCATATGGTCTTGGTGGACTGAGACTGAGCTTGTTATTAATGTATCATTTAAATATCCCTAACATAAAGCTATTAGCTAGCGGATGATCAGGGAAGTGATCAGGGAATCCTTCATCTCTACACATTGTGCCATTTGTACATTTGCTAGTTCTCACGGCTGAATTCTAAGGACCTGATGTGAACACAGGATAAATTTGCACTGAGTTGCCAGCTTACTAAGTACGAAGGTCAACTTAAAATATACACAGATAATTACAGACATGCAATTACTTAGAAGACACACAGTTACTAACCATAGCTCTTCGGTTGCTATGCAGAATCTTCCAGAAACCTCCATCACCACCATCACATAAGACGCTGCTGGTACGAGGCATTTCTGTTTTATATTTTTTATCATTCCAATATAACTTTATTATGTTATTATTAAATATATATAACAGACAATAACGGTCAATGCATTACTTTCTGAATAACGTTAATATTTCAAACTATCTCCAGCACGTCTACTGTTTCTTATTTGCTAAAAAAGGAAATCTGTTCGAGAAAATCAGTTTCCAAAGCTGCAACTCCATGCCATTGTACTCATCATCTCAGAGATGTTGACTATGTTACTGACTATTTTTGCTCTTGAGCTAACAGCAAAACCTGACTGTTATCACTTATAGCTGTGATTTTTCATTATAACAGTGTTATCAGTATCCTGCTGTGATGTCAGCATGGCACACAACCACCATCCTCTTACAGGAATAAGAAAACTACAGCACCAACCAGTACATGAGCATCAAAACATCACTAATATTTCATGTGTTTCAAGCTGGTGTTTTACTTTAAACCTTTTTACCAGCACACTGACGTTATGTTCTGCCAGCAACTTGTGGAACATTTGATCGGTGTAAAGAAATGAATGATCGTGATCTGGCTGTGAGTCTGATAGAAAATGAGTCTGTTGGCTTTCAGTCTGTTTTTCGCTCGGTTGGAGAACCTTACACAGAATTTTCCTGGTTGAAGATTTGAGCTGCTTTTTAGATGAACAAGCACTTGGAGCATCTCAGAGAGCAGGAATTGAAGATACAAACACTTTTTTTTGGAACTTTTCTATGAATACATCACCCCTAGTAGGCTAAAAACAGAAATCCTTCTGAAACACTACAAACTCTTAAAGTCCTGAGTGTCTACTTTCTTATGAGCTTCATATTAACCTCCACTGTGGAGTGGACCATGACAAAGACGCTCAATCATCAACATGGACACATGAAAAACAGGAACAAATGTGGGGTTTTTTTGGCCTCTGGTATCCAACAACTGACTAGAATTTCTTTTTCAAGTGCTTTATTGTAGGCTACAGGTTAAATTATGGGAAAGGGTTTTTATATCTATAATGCAATATATTCTATATATGAAGGTTAAAACAGAAAACATAAGAGTTAGATTGTGACAGAACACACCGGGATCTGGGCATCTTCACAGGCAAGAGAAAGAGAGAGAGAAAGAGAAAGAGAAAGAGAGAGAGAGAGAGAGAGAGAGAGAGAGAGAGAGAGAGAGAGAGAAAATCTTTTTATAAACACTTCCTGGCTTTTTTCCTCCTCTCTCCCTGGTTCTGAAAGGTCGGTCTTGATTAGTGTTATTATTTTTTTCCTCCCTTATTTAACCACAGGCTTAGTCAGCCGCTTCAAGGAAGGAAAAGTAGAGGAAAGGAGGCGAAAAAGCACATCTTCTCACCTGTAATGAGGAAAGCGTGCTTGTTTCAATAGCACTTCTTGGAATTTTTTAAGGCCAACCTCTGCAGTCTGCAACCTTTGCCATTCTCTCTCTCTCTCTCTCTCTCTCTCTCTCTCTCTCTCTCTCTCTCGCAGTCTCTTTGGAAACTGATGGAAGGTAGACGGGTTTCATAAATGCCGTGATTATCCGCCGACTCACTCTTTTAAATTAGAGCGGGTTGCCATTGTCTCGGTGCGCGGTCACGTGTGCGCGCTCCTTTCAGCTTGTTCATTAGGCTTTAATGGCGCCGTCAATGCGGAGGCGCTCCTGATTGACACCTGTTGGAGCGCAAGTCATTTCCGCTCACACTTGACAGCTAAAGCACATTTCGCTTGACTAACAGACCTGCATGAAATCATTCTGCCACAGCCTAGTGCTGAATCACAGGGCTCATTTATGTCGAGCTCTACTTACAGCTGTGCAAGCTGTGTGGCAGAGAGAAACTAAAGTCACAGAGCATCAAGTCTCACTCACAGAACTTTTAGTAGAGGATTTAGAAGGAAAAGTGTTCACCGGTTGTCCTTCTGGGAGAACCTAAAGGAAAAATCTATCCTGAGTGACTTATCGTTAGCTCGTGATCTTGACTGGCAACCAAGATTTATTTATTAGAACAAAATTCCATTAAAAAAATTTTTCTACTCATGTTGGCTATCAGTTCCCTGCATTTCAGCTACCTGTTTCATCTCTACCTAAAGAAAGCAATGCAGCGGCACTTTATTCCTCAGTCTGTCCGTCTCTCTCACTTCCTCATCTGCTCAGAGTACAAAGTTTAGTTTCCCAAAGCTGCAACCTTCAGGCTAATACCACATCACACTCAGCACATATCATGTGTCTGTAATTGTTGAACATCACATGAAGATGTGCAGCTTCCCTTCTGCAGCTAAAACAGCCCTGACCTGTCCAGGCAAAGACTCCACTAGATCCCTGAAGGTGAGCTGTGGTATCTGGCACCAAGATGTTAGCAGCAGATCCTTTAAGTCCAGTAAGTTACAAGGTGAGGCCTCCATGGATTGGACTTGTTTGTCCAGCACATCCCACAGATGCTCGACTGGATTGAGATCTGGGGAATTAGGATGCCGGTTCACGACTGTTTCTTCCTTGGACCACTTTTCATAGATACTGACCACTGCAGACCGGGAACACCCCACAAGAGCTGCAGTTTTGGAGATGCTCTGATCAAGTCCTCTTTGGTCCTTCGTCACACTCGCTCAAATCCTTACACTTGTGCATTTTTCCTGCTTCTAACACATCAACTTTGAGGACAAACTGTTCACTTGCTGCCTAATATATCCCACCCACTAACAGGTGCCATGATGAGATCATCAGTCTTATTCATTTCACCTCTCACTGCTGATAATGTTAAATGTATATATATTTAACATGGTGGACATTTCAGTTCAATTAAAGGTTCTATGTTCTATATGAACGTACAGTATATGCTTCTAGCAACAGTAGATTTCACTTAACACCCAGAAAAGTGTCACGGCAGAAATTATACTTGAACATTGCAAAAGACATGCTATATTCAGCTATAGACAGAGCCGAGCGTCTCCTCGCCAGCTGTCATGGCAGACCAGCCGTTCAATCAGACACTGGCTGTTTCATGTAAACATATAAAATGATTCATCATCAGGTCTGCACCGCCATCGAACTTGTTTTCTATGACGAGTTTCTGTTTTTAAATTCGTCAGTACAGGGAGATAATGACTTGTCCTTCAGATTTTCAAAATATTATTCTTATATAAGGTGTACATAAATTCCTTATATGGCAGAATCACAGCAAAAGGAAGTTTAAAGAGTGTTGGTCAGGCAGTGTGTGTATGTGTGTGTGTGTGTACTACAAGTGTTCATATGCTGCATTTGTGGTGCTTTGTAAGTGTTAATTTACAAGTTGCAGGTAATAATGTCATTTCCCACCTCAGGACATTTTAACGTGTAAAGAGAACAAACAAACAAAACAAAAAAACAGGAACACCTTCACAAAAAGTGTTTTTTTTTTTGTTTTTTTTTACTCAGACACATTTGATTACCTTCTGTTCAGTGGTATAGATTTAATTTATTAAGTACTGTTTCTGTATATGAACTGATCTAAACCGAATACTGCTAGGAACTTGTCAGGGACTTTACACTGTCCACAGTGAGAGCGGTCATGTTGCTTTGACGTCACTCTGTAAGCAGGAAAAAGTAACAGGGTCGAATACCAGGGGTTGACGAGTTGAAATGTAAAGCTGAGGGGGTGTTTTCTGTCAAGAGAAAATGGAACAGTTTGAGGACGGATTTATAATTTCACAAAGCACTACAAAGTACTACAGACTCTGAATTTCATCGTTTGGAAATGTTACTGCAAAACGTTTAAAAGTATTAAGAATTATCGTTGTCTAAAAACACATACTGAGCATTTTTTCTCCATTCTGTGTAAACTCTACACACTGTTGTGTGGGGAAGTTCCAGGAGATCAGCAATTTCTTCTCTACTCAAACCACCCATCTGGTACCAAGTCCCAAAGATCAGACTTTTCTTCATTCTGATGTTTGATGTCAGCTTAAGTGAAGCTCTTGATGTGTATCTACAGGATTTTATGCATCATGTTGCTGCCACCTGATTGGCTGATTAGACAACTCCATGAACGTATAGATGCACAGGTGTTCCTATTAAAGTGGACAGTGTTGATTCCTAAAATCACACTTTCTGGTTTCACCCTGATGAGGATGGGTTCCCTTTTAAGTCTCAAGGTTTCTTCCTCATATCGTCTAAAAGAGTTTCATAAATGTAAAAATTTATATCCAGAATTTAGATATTTTTACGAAGCTGTGTGTAAAGAAAATCTTACAAGCACTATATACAAAATGAATGTATATTGAGTGTAAACAAGACTTTGTGTATGTTTCAGCCATAATAGCAATGTGTTTATATAGAAACCCGTTTTTTTGGCAAACTATGGACACTTTTTAAGAGAGTAAAAGCAGTGCTGAGTAACTTGTAAACTTTTTTCTGATAAGGACAGGCATAATTTCTCATAAATCCTACAGAATTCAGAAACTACATGGTCTGGATCTGCTTCCAGAGACCAACAGAGAGTCTGATCTGGTGTGTAACCCAATCCTGATCCATATGTAATTCAAACAGAGGAAGAGATTTGTTCTGAGTGTCCAAAGCGTGACGCATGTTCTTCTTTTAGATCATGGCTTTAAGTGAGCAGTGGGTTTTTATCTACTGAAGTATGTGGCTCTGTTGTGTGTCTGGCTGAATGAAGAGTTCAGAAAGGACTTATATGTGGAGAGAAAACTTGTGCATGTAAATGTCTAAAGGAATACTTTAATCATACAGTGTTTGTTGAAAGAGTGAGTGTGTGTGTGTGTGTGTGTGTGTGTGGTACAAGTCTGAGGGGTGTGGGCTGATTGCAGGCTATTAAGAGTGTCTCCTCATCTGTCCACCCACGTGCCAGCTCTGTGCCATATCTCAGACTCCAGGCATGAACACACAAAGCAGCACACACACACACAAACACACACACATTCATTGCACAGCCATACCATATAGACATAGTGCAACATGCATCACCCTCACCCAAGCCTTTTGCTTTACTCAACACACACACATACACACACACACACACACACACACACACACACACACACACACACACACACACACACACACACACACACGCCTACTCTTCCTCTCTTGTCTCATGACAAATGGCTCACATACTGAGACACTCAAAGCACTGCTGCTGCAAAATGTACCCCCCCCCCCACACACACACCCCCACACACACACCCCTCCAGCTCTCCCTCCCCTCCATTTTAAACACTCATAAAAGCCTGCCTTTAAACACACACAGCCAAAGAGCCTGCATGAAATGCATTTAATTACATAAAGTATAACATTCAGCCTTCAAAGCAATTTCTGTTATTTCTGACTCATCTTATTGCATCATACGTCTATAAATTACTTACAGGACAATTGAACTCATTAAAGTGCTTAGCTATGGGTCAAAAAAGAGAACAAAGGTTGACAAGAAAATCAATGCCTTTTCCCTCAGGGAGAATGAAGAGTTTTAAAAATGTCAACAATGATGAGGTGCATGAAAAAAGAATCCAACAGACTTGATTAGGATTTTTCCACAAAATATTCTTCACTTAAGGCAGTTTAATATTTAGAGTTAAGCGTACATGCTTTTCAGAAATCCACAAGATGGTAGAAGCCTAAACACATACAGTTATATGCAAAAATGTAGCATATAAATCTTATTTAAATATAATATCCTCATGTTATGCCTTACATTAGCATTTTGCACATTTTGTAGCATTTATTAAATCTAACTATATTTAGAAATCAATGTAAGTAAATTATGAATTATAAATGTTTGTCATCAAAGAACCTCTTTTTTTTAAAGAAACAATATTTTATATATATATATATAAATTTTCTTCCTTCAATTTACTTCGCTATTTTTATTAGTAGTTTGTAGAAAAGAAGCTCAAGCTCAAGCAGGTGAACCCTTTGGTAAATAAAATTACTTACATGACTTTTTTTTGTTTGTTTTTGTACTCTGAAGTGTCTTATTCTCCACACACCACAGGATAAATTAATTCTAGGGAATATAGATTCGAATATAACAGTATTCTGGAGAAAAAACATTCCACTTGGCAGTTTGGCTCGGTTTCATGAACATACGGAAAATTGTTATTCTTATTCGTTATTTCTGTGCAGGAAGAAATTACAATAATAGTTTGTAAAAGAAAACTGTGGTCCAAACGCTCCATGAATGCACTGAGCAGTGAACCCGTTTTCCAGTCTGTCCGTTATCCATCTTGCTTTTTGCATTTCTGAAATGTCGCGCTCTGTCCAGTGTCCTCGAGTGATGGAATGTGGCCTTCACCTTGTGAGGTAAGATTGGAACAGTCCCAGGCCATTCGTTCACCCATCAATTGGCTTGATCTCTGGAATTCCAAACCAGCAACATCCACAGGCTCTCCTTCCTTGGAGCGCAGTGCCATGAGCTCTATCTCATGTTTAGCGGCAGTCTCAAGCACACGCTGCTTGCTGTAAAAAACGACAAAGTTGTTGATGATGGGGTGTATGGGCAGAGCAATGGCAATGACTCCACACAGGAAGCTGACCGCAGCATTGCACCGGCCCAGCGTGGTCTTGGGGTAGATATCACCGTAGCCCACTGTGGTCATGGTAATGATGGCCCACCAGAAGGACTGTGGGATGCTGGTGAACATGGTCTCCGGGTGGCTTTGCTCCAACGTGTAGCCGAGTGCTGAGAACAGGAAGATGCCTATGCCCATATACATGAGCAGCAGGCCGAGCTCCTTGCAGCTACTCCTGAGTGCGTAGGTGAGAGTCTGCAGGCCTGAGGAGTGGCGTGCCAGCTTGAGGACACGTGCCACGCGCATTACACGGAGTGCCTGCACCGCCTGCTGCACGGTGCCCAGCTGCAACACGGCAGTCCCGAGGTAAGACAGCACCAGGAGCAGGTAGAAAGGTGCGATTGCCAGAAAGTCCACCACGTTCATAAAGGAGATGGCGAAATGCAACTTGTTGGGTGCTGCGGCTAAGCGCAACATGTACTCCATCGTGAACCAAACGATGCAAGCTGTCTCTATGGCTTCCAGGCTTGGATTCTCAACTCGGTTCCCATCGTCGTCCTGCTCATGAAGCTCAGGCACAGTGCCCACACACATCACCACAGATGAAAGGAGCACAAAGAGAAAAGAGAGAAGGGCTACGGTGCGTGCCGCCCAGGACGACTCCGGTTTCTCCATGAGCCGCCACAGGAACGCCCTGCACTTTCCGCTCGAAGGGCTTCCCTCCATGTCGTCCAGAATGGTTCGGACCTTCTCGGCAATCTCAGACAGCTCCTCCTCTGCTTCCTTTAGGTTGCTCTTGCAGCACTCGTCCAGCAAGTCCATGTCCACTCCCCAGAACTCCATCTCCTTGCTGAAGCGTACCGGGCACGTCCCCTTGGCCATGTGCACCTCTCCATACTGATACACCTCGGCGATGCATCTGAACGCGTCCGGGTCGCGGTCGAAAAAGAACTCGCGCGTCGCCGCGTCGTAGTCGTCGCAGAGTCGCGAGAGATCGCACGACCCCGTCCCGGCGCGGTCGGCGAGGTGCGCGAGGCGCGTGGCCGGGTAGCGCCCGAGCACGTCGGCGCACAGGACGTGTCTCACGCCGCCCACGTTCACCACGACCTCCGCGTCTGCGCTCGCCTCCGACCGCCTTCTCCTCGGCGTTGCCCACATCACGGCAACAGCAAGAAAGTGTCTTGTGTATAGTTTAAACCAAGTCGAGTTTACGCATCGAGAACGGCGGAAATAATAGTAAAAAAAAGAAAAAAAGACTAATAAATTTTACAAACGGCTTTATTATCTAGGTACAGCATCACGCACTCGCGTTTTTAGTGTCGAGCGGAGCTGGCGCAGTGTACAAAAGAGAGCTACAAGCAACCAGTGAGAAATAGAGGACTAACACTGATGAATGTCACCGAGAGAGAGAGAGAGAGAGAGAGAGAGAGAGAGAGAGAGAGAGAGAGAGAGAGAGAGAGAGAATGATGAATGACCAGCCTTGTAAAAGACGGGCGAGTTTCCAGTTTACTTTTTAAGATCATTTTCTGTTTATAAGAATCTCTGCCTACTTCATATCGTTTTTAGTTGCGTTTTAGTTCGTTTTTAGTTGTTAACTTTGTTGTACATTGTTCACCTTCCAAACAACCTGATTCTCCACCGGTATCACTGCTGTGGATTTAACCAGAGAATCTGTGCGTAATTACGCATGTGGCACAACGTCAACATTACAGGGAAAAGTCTCCCTCTAGTGACAGAAAGCTCGCTCGGGCTCCATGTTTTGGGTGGATGGCCTTCTCCGATTTGATGAATGAACAGTTATTCACCGACCTGCTAAAATAAAGAGGTTTGTCTGCAAATGAATGTAAAATGGATACATAAACTTAACATAATAATAGAATTTTGACATTAAGTCTGTGTATTTACATTTATTTCTGTTCATTTTGGATGAACCATTTCCTTAATCTTAATATTTATTTCCTTTTTATTTTATTTCTGCATTTTTCTGAACTTACATTAATAAGCAAGATATCAGTTAAATCTGTTACAGTGTTCCTACTGGATATTTGTTTCTGCAGATTTACTCTATACAGTAAATGAAAAATAAAAGATAAAAAAGACTACAAGAAGCACATTCATAAAAATATAATAATACACAAATAAGAAAAGAAATATATAAACATTCTCACTAATAAATGGCATTAAATGAGAGGGCTAAACTCTAGTATTGGGCAATGCAGAATATCACAAGGTCTCATCAATGACCTAAAAAATGTGTCTTTTATAAAAGTATCCTGAAGGTCAATTCTATTGCTTTTATTATACACTGAACTGAAGCCACTTAGGGTTGAGATTAAAAGATGACCAGAGATCAGAATTGCAGCTATTATTTCCTGATATTTGCATCTAGTTGTGTTGAACAAATTAGAACATGCCAACTTTGGTTTGATCAAAAATATTGGAACACGTGACTTCCAGATGTTTCTTGTTGTCCTGTTAAATTGGACATTTATACAATTAATGGCTTTGAATGTCTACTCTTGGTTTGAGTCCTGGGTTTCACCTGTGAAGACTGCATTTGTTCTTAAACAGGATAAACTAACATGACGAGCAGGTTGCTGTCTGTAGGAGAAATACAGGTCATTTTAAAGCTGAGAAAAGAGGGGGGAAAAAAAATGAGTCAGAGCCCAAACATTGGGCATAGCCAATACAACACAATTTACAGTGTCCTGAAAATACAGAATTCACTGCTAACTAATTTACTAATAACCAGATGATGGAGGTTGTGTCATGACTTGGGTTTGCATGGCTGCTTCTGGAACATTCTCTTAAAAACTCATGATGGAGGCAGCAGAATGAATTCAGATGTCTACAGCAACGTTCTGCTGCATTTACAGAGAAATGCGTCCAATATAACTGGAAGAAACATCATCATGCATCAAGACAACAATCCAAAACACACTGCTGATGGAATGAAGGACTTCAGCAGGAATGTGGAAGGTTTTAGACTGGACAAGTCAATCATCACCTCCTGAAGAGGAGAAACACTCCAGAACACACAACAACTGAAAGAATCTGTAGAACAAAATGCTGTTATATTCAAATACATAACCACACATTTGAGGTCTTCTGATCATTAAAAGACAGGTGGCTTGGCCCTACTTGCCCATTTACACCAACAGCCCTGGTAACAATCGAGTTTCACATTTTACAAATATGATGGCAATATGAATAATGAAAGATTTTGTGATGCATACAAATGAGAATTGGAGGAACGACACCAACCATTTCACTTTACTGTAATGTTGAGGAAAATCTAGGTGCATTACTGCACATTATAGCAGCTATAATATATACCCCATACACCAACCAGGCGTGGCATTATGACCATCTGCCTAATATTGTGTTGGTCCCCCTTTTGCTGCCAAAACAGCCCTGACCCGTCATGCACTGTGTATTCTGACACCTTTCTATCAGAATCAGCATTAACTTCTTCAGCAATGTGAGCAACAGTAGCTCATCTGTTGGATCAGACCACACGGGCCAGCCTTCGCTCCCCACATGCATCAATGAGCCTTGACCGCCCATGACCCTGTCTCCGGGTCACCACTGTTCCTTCCTTGAACCACTTTTGATAGATACTGACCACTGCAGACCGGGAACACCCCACAAGAGCTGCAGTTTTGGAGCTGTTCTGATCCAGTGGTCTAGCCATCACAATTTGGTCCTTCATCAAACTTGCTCAAATCCTTACGCTTGTCCATTTTTCCTACTTCTAACACATCAACTCTGAGGACAAAATGTTCATTTGCTGCCTAATATATCCCACCCACTAACAGGTGCTATGATGAGGAGATCATCAGTGTTATTTACGTCACCTGTCAGTGCTCAGAATGTTATGGCTGATCGGTATATATCTACGGTTGTAGTATCTTCATTAAAAACAGAATAAAGTAAAGTGGTAATTAGTAACGATCTCTCTTTTGTCTTTTGAATTTGCTCTTTTGTCTTTTGAGTTTGCCTGTTCGTGACCTTTATTTTGAAAACGGAACAACCCATTTGTCACCGGAAGTGGACTTTTGTTTTGTTCATACATTCGCAGCTGTTGTAGAAAAGAGCTGCAAGCGCTCACGACAGTCTCGTTTGTGTTCACTAATTTTAGGTCCAAACATGGTAGGTTCTTTGGTTGCATTAAAATTTTATCTGGATAATGAATAGAGTGTAGTGGTTGTTTATCTTGTCAGACGTGAATAAGCTATGCTGTTATTTTATCAGTGCACTTTAGCTAGCTACCATGCCATTTATTAGCATCGTGCTGTAATCGTCACGAATCCACCAGCAGCTAGCTAACGTGCTGGAAGGAAAGATCATAGCGGATAAAATGTTCGATAGGATTTTTTTTAAATGTTTTTTTTAATGAACAGTACACAAAATTATGTACTAGTTGGTTATCTCTGCTCAACTGCTAACTAGTCTGTAAAACACATTACATCTCGAGCTGGCTAACAAACAGCCCGAGTCCCGGACGGAATCCCAAATGGCTTCCTGCTCACTTCCTACGTGCACTACTTCCGGTCTTAATCACGCTTACCCTCTGTTGTGATCTTTATTTAGAATTAATGATTTTATATGGAATTCCCATGTGTAATATTTAAATTGTGGTGCCATCATGGTGATAAGAATATCCAAACCAACTGTAACCTACTTTTTTTTTATTATTATTCTTTAGCCAGAGCTGATTTTAAATCTGGTTTTGTTTTCTGATGATTGTGTCTTTGGGTTTTAGTCTCACACAATTCTGCTGGTCCAGCCAACCAAAAGACCAGAGGGACGAACATACGCCGATTATGAGTCCGTCAATGAGTGCATGGAGGGTGAGTAAAACCAGTTTACATGAGTGCCTTTGCTAAATGTAGCTTTGCTTTTCTTTTCTTTTTTTTAATTTCAAATCCCATTTTCTAGGAGTGTGTAAGATGTACGAGGAGCATCTGAAAAGAATGAACCCCAACAGCCCGTCCATCACGTACGACATAAGCCAGCTGTTTGATTTCATTGACGACCTGGCCGACCTCAGCTGTTTAGTGTGAGTATCTGTGTTTGTTAAAGAAAGCAAGATACCATGGACACTTCCTCTTCTTCTTTCGGCTTTTCCCTTCAGGGGTCGCCACAGCGAATCATCTCTCTCCACCTATCCCTATCTTCTGCGTCCTCAACACTTGCACCCACTAGCTTCATACCCTCATTAATTCCATCCATATACCCAAGATACCATGGACACACCTGGCCAAAATTGTGTAGAAACCTGTCCATCATGACCTTATGTGCTTGTTGTTCCACCCCACACTTCTGTGAAGATTTTCCACTAGATAGTAGAACGTGGCTAGTGGGAATACATTCAACTACACTATATTGCCAAAGGCTTTGCCTTTACATGCACATGAATATTATATGGAGTTGGCCCACCCTTTTCAGCTCTTCTGGTCAGGCTTTCTACAAGGTTTAGGAGTGTGTTTATGGGAATTTTTGACCGCTCCTCTAGAAGCGCATTTGTGAGGTCAGGCACTGATGTTGGACAAGAAGGCCTGGCTCGCAGTCTCCACTCTAATTCATCCCAAAGGTGTTCTATGGGGTTCAGGTCAGGACTCTGTGCAGGCCAGTCAAGTTCCTCCACACCAAACTCGCTCATCCATGTCTTTATGGACCTTGCTTTGTGCACTGGTGTGCAGTCATGATGGAACAGGAAGGGGTCATCCCCAAACTGTTGGGAGCATGAAATTGTCCAAAATGTCTTGGTATGCTGAAGCATTAAGAGTTCCTTTCACTGGAACTAAGGAGCCGAGCTCAACCCCTGAAAAACACCTGAACTCAATGATTTGGAGGAGTGTCCCAAAACTTTTGGCAATATAGTGTACAAGAGCATTAGTGAGATCAGACTCTGATGTTTTGGAGACTCCAGTTCATCCCAAAGGTGTTCAGTGGGGTTGGGTCAGATTCAGGCCTCTGTGCAGGACACTTGAAATCTTCCACTTTCTCCAACCTTCATGTCTTCATAGAGCTGCTTTGTGCATAGGGGCATTGTCATGCTGGAGCAGTGTCTTTTAGTTCCAGTGAAAAGATCGTAAAACTTCAGTGTACAGAGACGTTTTATTGATGGCACTCCGAGCTATTATTTTTCCCCAAAAGGTTTCAGTAGTATTTTATCACGCTAATCAGGACAGAGTGATGTAGCTGTGTAAAAAGAAGTTCCACTCTTAGCACTGAGACTAGCGCAGATGTTCTAGTGCTACACAACACTTTACTTCATTCTCATTCTGTACAGATGTGCAGTACATTCGAGGGGACAGAACATGAGTGTGCATCGAGTTGTCTCTTTCTGTAAAAAAAGACACATTTGTTGAAGAAAACTTACCAGTCGGTCTAAGTGTCTTTTCTAGTTAACTCCAGCCCTGTGTTTTTCAAGAAATTAATAAAACAAAGTTACTTGAATTTCCTGATGAGACACTGCAACTTGAATACATTTCTCCTTTTTGAAAGCTTCACCATATCAACCATTATATCTTTGTTAAATACCATGTTTTAGCTTGTTAGTGTTAAATTAGGTCAAACTTTCCCTGAAGTAGCTGTACATTATCATTTCTGTCATCAGTACAAGTGCTTTAATTTATAGTGTAGTTTAATCTCCTCTGATGTACTGGAGCAGCAAGTCCAAATCTTTTGTTTGTGCTTCACACTGAAGACGTTTGGTCTTGAGAACAAATATGGATTTAATTTCCTGATACTTGTATCTAGAGGTCTTGAACGACTTGGAATGTGGCACAAAATTTAGGGTGGCAAAATTATAGAAACAGAAGTCTTAAAGTTAATAACAATTTATTTGTTTGCGTATCTCTTGCGAAAAGCCCACAGACCTCTCCAAACTACTGCATTCTTCTTTTGTGATGCTTTTCCAAGCTCTGAGTGAAGCTTCAGTTTCCTCTTCAGGAGCTAAAATGCTCCTCAGTTAGGTTGAGGTCTGATGATTGACTTGTCCAGTCTTCCTCTTTTCCCCCGATGAAGTCCTTGGCCGAGTCGACAGTGTGTTTTGGATCTTTGTATTGCTGCATGATGAAGTTCCTCCTGATTAATTTGGACGTGTTTCTCAGTAAATTGGCAGGCTGAATGTTTCTGAACTCATTCTGCTGCCTCCATCATGAGCTCCATCATCAGTAAAGATTTGAGACTGTTCCAGGAGCAGCCATGACGATACCACCAGTGCATTTGACCCATCATGAGCAGATCCTTTTTCTCCACTATTTGGTTTTTTGATCACTTTGGTGGAGGTTGATCCTGGTTCCAGATGTTTGTGGCTCATCTCTGCATTTCTTTGTGTGAATTTCTTTCTTTGCTTTCTGATCCTTACTGCCGATGAGAGGTTATAGTATGGCATCTATTTCTGCTCTCAGTTTCTTCTTGGATGGTGGATTGTGAGACCTTCACCCTGACCTGTGGAGGAGGTGGTGGTGGTTTTTCTTTTTTTCGCATCAGCTGCTGTTTCTTTCGACCTGTTCCCTGTTTGGACTTTTGTTTTTCAAGGCAGTCCAAATTGTTGGATTGGCACAATGTTTGTGCAGTGTCTCTGCAAGATTTTTCCCTGAATAGACATTTAGAGCTTTTAAATGTTTAAAATGTTCAATCTATAGATGACAAAAACATCAGTCACATGTTCCATTATCTTGGATCGCTCGATTTGGTTGTGGTCAAACAAAAGCTGCCATGTTCTAGATGTAAATATCAGGAAACTAAAGCTGAAATTTCGGATCTTCTGTTAATCTTTTGGCTCAAACCCAAATGTCCTCATCTACTGTGGTGTTCCAATACTTTTGGAGCAGACCATGTGCCTATTACAGTATCGTCAGTTTACAGACAATTAGTAAAAATTGAAAAGACAATTTTTAAAGACAGTTTTTTGTTTCTTGAGACATGACTCGTGTATATAAAGCCTTGTGAATGTCTGTTTTGTGTACAGGTACCGAGCTGACACACAGACCTACCAGCCTTACAACAAAGACTGGATCAAAGAGAAGATCTATGTTCTGCTGAGACGCCAGGCCCAGCAGGCGGGGAAATAGATTGAAGGGAACGTTCATGTGGGCTGCACTGATTTTTATTTCCATCAACACCCCCCCCCCTCCACCCCCCCCAAAAAAAAAAAAAAAAAAAATTGGTTCATTTGTTCAGATCTACGCTGTACCACCGGGCAAGCTAGCCAGGAGCCGGCGACATGTTAAGACTCCCCTTTGTTTGTAACCATTAAAACGTTCACAAATAATGTGTACATTTAATTTTTTGCTCCATGTTTCTTTCAGATTTAATCCTCAAGGTTATGAACATGGTTTAAATGAGAGCTTACTGTGTTCCCAAGGGGTCAGTTTTCTTGTATGGATTTGTTTTCTTGTGTATCTTTATAACCTTATCCAGTTTTATAAAACGGTAACTATGATGGGTAATGTTTGCTTTTGATCAGCTTTGTATTTTTTTTGGCCATTTAGTACAATAAACAACTTGATTTAAATTGTGTATCCACATGTTTTTTTTTTTGTTTTTATTCCTAATTGCACAGCAGGCTTTAATTATCTAAAATACAACTGCACTTTCAGGTCCACTAAACCAGACACCTTTTCATGTCTATTTTGTTGCTGAATCTCCATCTTTATTATTATTAAATTTATTTATTTATTTTTCTCTTTTTTGGCGGTTTTTTTTACCCGCTCCTGCTATGTGGTGTACTGTATCTTTAAATTGTGGCGGGCCGCCCCTGCTTTCTCGACGAGGGAAACCCTGTAGTGGCTTTCTGAGGGGACCCAAGATGGCCGAATACTTACAGTGGGGCTAATCGTTGCTGTCCTTATAGACGTTGTTATTTGATGGTGTTCAGCGTTCACGTTACATATTTATAGTACCGGAAAGTCGGACGAGTTTGCCCATTCGACCAGTTACGTTTTGAAATGTACGTTTGTGTGTGAGAAGAGAGGCTGGTCCTTCTACGGCCCGCAGCCAGAACATGGCGGAACACTTGGCCAAAATATAGCTCTGCTGCTAGGCTGCACACTCGCTTATAATGAAAACACTGTTCCGTATGTGGCTCTTTCAACAGTGCATAAACACAGCGTGTTTATAATGGGCCATTAAGGTATCGGTAACACTTTTGAATATTTTTCTACACTCGGTTAGACATAAATTAGAGTCAGAATGTTGAACGCAAGCAGATAGCCTGCTAGCTGACTCGCTAGAACAGCTAGCTTAGCTAACTAGTGTTTGGCTCCGTTTGCTTGTAGCATTTATCAGATGTGAGAGGGCGCCCAACATTATATACATATATGTATATATTTCCACCTGCTGTAGTTCTGACACGAATTTTCACCTTGCTCACATACCCACAGACAGGCAGACTTTACGGTGTATAGTAATCCACATTTTGGGTGATAATTGAAGGACTATGTTGTGGCGAAGTGTCAGTGTAGAGCTAGCCAGCGGTAGCGCCGTACGTCATTAACGTGACAACAGGTAGCGTGTAGATGTCCAGTTCAGACGGAGCCGTGCAACCGAGAAACTAACAAGAAGGACGAATTCGGTTCAGGGATTAATATTTGTGTATCAAGGGCAAACAAAACTAGGAACCTAAAGAGTTGACTTGCAAGAATGACTGACACTCGGCGACGAGTGAAGGTCTACACTTTGAATGAAGACCGGCAGTGGGATGACCGGGGCACAGGGCATGTATCCTCCGGCTATGTCGAAAGACTCAAAGGCATGTCTCTGCTGGTGCGGGCAGAGAGCGACGGTAAGTCCACAACAGTCCCTGAATCACTAAATAAACACATTCATCTGTCAGTGTAAACACATAAACGTGTCTGTTTTTCACAGGGTCTCTCTTGCTGGAGTCAAAAATCAACCCTAATACAGCATATCAGAAACAGCAGGTGAGTCTGAGCTTCATTTTTCCTGAAGGTTTCCAATCTGATCTTGTTTTCTGTGCAGCAAAAGTGCTTTCACACTTCTGTGAGGAACTGAGAGTTTGTTTGGCTTCACACTGCACATAATGAATCCAACAAAACATGATTGAGGGTCTTTTAGGGCTGTAAAGACATGTTTGTTAATCGTTGGTCAGAAATGGCGCATCAGAAGAAATTACTTTTACCAAATGTGCTTAGAAATCACCCAAGCAAGGAGAACACGCAGCCCACGTTAAATAGCAGATAATTATATAAACACCTAGTGTAAAATGTGTTGTGTATCAGTATTATTTTCTTTGTTTGTTGGGCCACTAATCCAAAGTTTTTTAGCTCAACTGTGGCTCAGTAGATCATCTTGAATCTACAAAAAATGGTGCACAGTCGAAAACTCCTTGCCTGTTCGGTTCACTTCTTGCAGTCTGGTCATTTCGGGGACAAATCGCTTTCTTCAGGGATTGAATTGCACTTAATTGTTTGTTCGTTTTTCTGAAACGGACGGAGACCACCTCACTCAGATTGTCCCAGCTGTCTTGGCCACTGAGAGAGAGTAAACACACTAGTGTTAGATTCAGACTAAACCCTAAATATCTAAGGCTACAACCAGGAACACAATGAATGAGGTATAAGATTCAGTCTGGTGTGCAGCTTGATGTTTTGTGCCACTAATGGAGACTTTAAAATTTAGTTTGAACTCTGTGTGAGTTGTTTTTTTGCTTGTTTTTTTTCTTAGGACACATTAATTGTTTGGTCTGAAGCGGAAAACTATGACCTGGCCCTGAGTTTTCAAGAGAAAGCTGGTTGTGATGAGATCTGGGAGAAGATATGTCAGGTGATCTGAGAACCCATATCACGTGCTTTTTATTAATTTTTGTATAATTTTAATCGTTGTCATTAAACTCTTTGCTGGTATTTTTCATGTGAAACAATTTTTGGTTTACTGATAGATTGGATTTGACATTTTTCCTGTCTTATATTTTGAACTTGTTTTACATTTAATGAAATAAGAAAGGCCAAACAAATAATCTTAGGACGCAAATTTTAAAGCATGTTTTCATTCACGCTTAGATGTTTTGCTCAAAAGAAGTTTGCAAAAAAAATGTCTTTTGTTACGTTAAAGATGTAGGTATCGGATCAGTGTCTGTTATGGAAAGAAAAAATAGGAAAAAGTTGGATTGGTGCACACCTATTTATGTGGCTTGTTTGTCTTGTTATTTCTGCAGGTACAGGGTAAGGACCCATCGGTGGACATCACCCAGGAGCTGATCGATGAGTCAGAGGAGGAGCGTTTTGAGGACATGTCCTCTCCTGGTCTGGAATTGCCGCCATGTGAGCTCTCGCGCTTGGAAGAGGTGGCTGAGCTGGTGGCATCTTCTCTGCCATCTCCGCTGCGACGCGAGAAACTGGCCCTAGCGCTGGAGAACGAGGGCTACATCCGCAAGCTGCTGGAGCTGTTTCGCGTGTGTGAGGACTTGGAGAACCGTGAAGGCCTGCACCACTTGTACGACATCGTCAAGGGTATCTTTCTTCTAAACCGCACAGCTCTTTTCGAGGTTATGTTTTCTGATGAGTGTATCATGGACGTGATCGGATGCCTGGAATTTGATCCGGCATTGCCACAGCCACGCCGCCATCGTGAGTTCCTTACCACCACGGCTCGCTTCAAGGAGGTTATTCCAATCACAGACCCTGAGCTGCGCCAGAAGATCCACCAGACATACCGTGTGCAGTACATCCAGGACATGGTGCTGCCTACACCCTCTGTGTTTGAAGAGAACATGCTTTCCACCCTGCACTCATTCATCTTCTTCAACAAAGTGGAGATTGTTGGTATGCTTCAGGTGGGTCTCGCGAACATGTCTTCTTAAAAACAGACACACTCAAAAAAAAAAAAATGCAAAAAATAAATCTTAATGGTATGCCAGCATTAGGTATAGCATGTCAGAGGAACACGACTTTCGTTTGATCATGCCTAATGCATTAATAATATGACGTTCTCACAATATCCACTGATGATATTTCTGATGATCCGTCGGAGTGTGTGATCATGTGTTATCACTCAAAAATACACCAAAAGGGCTGTCTTCTCTCTTCTTAATAAAACAAGAGATGAACAAATCAGCACGCTCAGGTGTTTTGGACTGTTAATGGACACATCCTAAAAGCCGTGCACCTTTCCTCCAGTCTCTCACATTCTCGCTCTCTGTCAAAGTTAACGGAGAGTATTGTAAATGTATGTCTTAATGTATATCTAAAATTGACAGTATGGTAAAAAAATACACTTAGACTTTACAGATAATGTTAATGAAGATGTTTCTTAGAAATTGGTTAAATACTGTTTTTTGTTCCCCTGGAAATGTTACTGTTTAGGTTTTTCAATTGATTATCACAACTTTCTCTCTCTCTCTCTCTCTCTCTCTCTATCTCTATATATATATATATATATATATTTGTTGTGGTAAGCGTTTGTGATTATAACATGGTAAATTGGGGAAAAGAGCCAGCATTTTAGTATTATCTTGCTTTTTTATTCCTTTTGGTTTTTATCAGGACCTACACTAGGCCTGAATTTGGAGAGAGGAAAGAAGACCTCTTGTCCTATACATTAAGTTTTCGGCTACTTTTGGTTTCTCTCCAGTTAGCACTGTACAGCAGTTCTGTAAGAATTCTGGATTAACTCTGGACTAAATGTTCAGTCTTAACAGTAATTCTGCAGGATATTTTTGATACTGTTAGCTGTTATGAGTTCTGCTAAATATATTTGCATTTGTATGCAAGCTTTATTTTCTTTCATGTGAACGGTCCAAGCGAACCGAAAGTTTAGTTGCAGCATGAGGACCTTGAGTAAAATGCGTTATAATAATCATACAGAGTTACTGGACAATGCTGCAGAAATACACTGTGTTCTGGATATCAGGACCAAAGTCTGAATAATGAGCACACTAGGCTTGAGTGATATAATAATTTAAACGCTTTACAACATTTTACACTGAAAATTGACTGTGAGATTTACTCTTGTTATGTTATACACCACACTTTTACATTGAAGTACGCTTGTTGATCTGTGTAGATGTTCTGAGCGAGTTGGACGCTCCACCACTTCTCTGAATCTCACACCCTCCGGGCTGGTTCTCGGGGCGTCCCAGCTATCTATCACAGTTAAAAGAAGAATGTTTGAGTTCATTAATATGAAATAAAATCATATAATGCTTGTTCGTTAACGTTAGACAGGTATACAGACAAATCAGTTGATGTATTTGTTAGTGATGTTATTGTCAAATTTGGGGTTTTTGGCTGCAAAGGAAAAAAGTTTCCGATTACTTGCTGCCTGAGTAACTTCACTTTTGATGATGATTAGAAATGGATTAAATACTTTTTTTCTCTTGGATCTTTCAGCGTACACACTCTTTCAGTGTAAACAGAGGTAAATTTTGGCTGTGTGGACATCGATTAGACAACGATTTTGATCTTTCACAATCCCTCTTTCCTCTCCTCTTAACTTGAAATTGGTATAAGTGTTAATTTTCCTGCCTTTTTATAAATGAGCTATTTATATTTGGTTGAGACTCTACAAACAGACTAATAGGTGTATTAAGCATGTGCCGTATGCTGCCTTGTCCATATGCTTGATCAGATAATCCAGATAGAACTGATTGGATCTTTCCGAAGGACACAAGTCTGGTATCTGTGGTGTAATTTGACGTGGTCTAATTTGCTGATTTAAAAAAAAAAAAGGTTAGTGGAAAGTCCGGTGTTTTTATAAAGCAGGTGGTGTGGTAGAGGTGTTGTAAGGTGTAATGTTTCAGACAGGAAGGGGGGGGGTGGTGATTGGTTACCATGGAAACCCAGGGAGCTTAACATCAAGCTCCTTTATTTGCTGTAAGAGCGAACCTCAATTAGACAGAACAATTCCGTCTCAGTTTATTTGTCCATGTGTAATTTTGCGAACGAAGCACATTTTAAACCTTTTTCTGAGAACAGGATGTTCAAACTCATTTTATTTCAAACATTAAAAAAAAAAAACTGCTTCCTGGTGATTTCAACTTGTAGGATAATGTCAGAACTTTTTTCAGATTTTCATGGGGTATTGTAACCAGAAAGAAATATAAAGCATATCCAGGACGTTTCACTCTGCCAGCGTTTTCTGAACTTAACAGTGAATACTTCAGTGGGTGAAGGTAATACCTCAGCTTGGTTTATAGATGTTAAAATAAGTAAATTTAGTGTACACATTTACAATAAAGAAAAAAGAGTGATCAGTTTCTTTTAAAAATAATTTAAAAACGAAAGACATGGTCTCCAATTACTCTGTCAAAAAAGAAGCATTCAGAAATAGACAGCATCATCTACAGTATCCAGTGCAGTTGCTTTTAAATAAACTTTGTTTAGAGACTCGTTCATAAATTTATAAATAAATCTAAAACTTTTGTTCAATATCGTCATCCAGCCCTTTTTCAGTCTTCAATTCACTGAGCACCTTCCAAACACCAGACCTTAAAGTCTTATGGGAAGACTTTACTCTCCGCTTCATTGTTCTGTCTTGTTTTTCCCCCAGGACGATGAGAAGTTTCTTACAGAGCTCTTTGCACAACTAACAGATGAAGCTACAGACGACGACAAACGGCAAGAACTGGTAAAGATTCTGGAGTTCTTCACCGATGTATAGCTTAAAGTTTTCATGCTTTACACTACCTTGTTGCTGACCTGCTACTTTTTTTTTGTTTGTTTGTTTTTAGGTAAATTTTCTGAAGGAGTTTTGCGCCTTCTCGCAGACTCTACAGCCACAGAACAGAGATGCGTTCTTCAAGACCCTCTCTAACATGGGAATTTTGCCAGCATTAGAAGTTATACTGGTGAGTCTGAACATCTTCCATTAGAAGCTACAAAGTCCAGTATATGATTTGATACTGATTACTTATGTGCGAGTTTTAAGAATCTAATATTCGCAGATTTTGGCTTGAATCTTCAAATAATCAGTCATTACTGAGCTCTGTAGTGTTTCATCTTTCCTTCATTTTATGCAGCACATAGTTCCCTGTGCTTGTGTAATTGTGTCAGTGATTAAAATCGATTAAAATATAGTACTGCTATAGTGATTATTGATGGTGTCAGTGTAGGAGTTGCATTGAAAATCTCCTGTTGTTCAGAATTAAACTGAATATTTTGTGGAAAATGTCTTGATAATAGGTGTATTTTCTAGATCATGCTAGAGTAACTGTGATGAAACCTGTTTGAGTTTGTGCTCATTTCCTGTTGGTCATCAGGGGATGGATGATGTGCAAGTGCGGGGTGCGGCCACAGATATCTTCTCTTACCTGGTGGAGTACAACCCCTCGATGGTGCGCGAGTTTGTCATGCAGGAGTCCCAGCAGAATGATGATGTGAGTAGCACGCACGCACACACACACACACACACACACACACACACCCCTACACCCCTACCCAGGCCACTGATCAACCTATTTACTCATTGTCCCATGTATATAAAGGATGTTTATTGAATCAGACTCTAATAACCCTTTCCAGTGCTTTAGCTTTCTCTTAATGGCAGTAAGTTATTTTTAATAGCTTGGAGTGATTTTTATTTTTTTCAACTCAATTTTTTTTTTAGATTTCCTATTAGGATTTTGATTTTTAGTTGTTAGTCTGACTCACATACAATAGGTATAATCTTAGATCAAAAACAAATGGCCCTATATAATTAGGCCTACAAGTGCTCTCTGGTGGAAGGTGCAGGATTGTACACATGTAAATAATGAGCATTGAGGTGGTCTGTGGAATTTATTTTCCAGTTAAAGAGCTCTTCGAGTGCAGAGATTTTAAGAACCCCTCATCTTTGTAATATAAAATGGGGAAGAGCGTTTTAGAGAAATGGTTGGGGATGAGCTCTGTAAATTCTTTTAGCAAGACTTTTCTATTTTATGTACACTCAAGCAAGATTTCATCAATCAATTTTCTATTTACGTTAGCAGTAATATATTATCAGTATTCCTACAGCTCATTGCGTTCTCTGTGATTGATGGATAGTCTTTATTTTTCATCTGTCCAGTCTCTAGCCAAGGGGTTCCCAAATGTTTTGGGCAGACGGCCTAAAATGGACATACAAATTCTCTGTGACGCCAAGCCTTAACCAAGCTACCAGTTTATGACTAACATTTGAATATATTATGATGTCAGTAAAGTATGTGTAACGTAAAACTTTCACGTCTTGACACAGCTTTCCAAAAAGCCAGGAGGTTTGTTTGTAGGGTCATTTTTTTCCGCATTCACCTACAGCTTCAGACAAAACAGACAGTGGGCTCACCAGTGGCTCACCAGAAAAGCATTCGCCTTATTGACTAGTGATCACAATTTCAAATCCTGATGATGCCACAGCCATTCATGGAAGGATAGAAGGATAGCACGTTCCTCAGAGTGTGTTACACTGTTCCCCTGATGCTATATGAGTGACAGAAAAGATGCGATCAGCCGGCTTTATGTAGGAACTCTTCCTGTTTGGTAGATATTGTGTGATAAGGGAGAACTGCCTTGATTAAATTAGGACAGTCCAAAACAAACAAATGTTTGATGTTGATGTTGGAATATCGTTCGCATTGGGGTGCTGTGATATGGTCCAACACAAAGCAGAGGAGCTTGGTGTTTACTTGATGCATATACATGTGTGTGTGTGTGTGTTGAGGTTGGGGCAATGTGAGCTGCATAGCTTACACATTCTTACACATGCCCGAGCCAAGACATCCTGTCTGTCTGTCTGTTAAAGACTCTGTTTCTGTTTATAACTTGATTTTGAAACCTATGAGATTTCGTATAGTAATATATATCTGTAAATCCACTCCCGCTCTAGATCATTTACACTCGCTTCTTGCTAGATTTAATGGATCATTAATTTGGAAAGGGTTAAATGCAGATGCAAACAACTGACTGCATCAACAAATGTAAACATGTGCATCCTGGTGAGAAAGCTAAAAGTGAGAATTTTAAAGGAAATAATTTAGTTTTAATGGTGTACCAGTATATTTTCAAGATTTGTAGTAGATAAAACTGTAAGATCAAGACTTTAAAACCAGTCAAGAAATGTTTAATGAGTTTCTTTTTAAAATGATTTAGAAATACGGTTGTTTTGTATGTGGTATCAGTAACTGCTGGTGTAGCACTACATTTATGTTGAAGTAGACATGAACAAAAAACATTATTCCGGGTTCCCACGCATCCTGGAAATCCTGGAAAATTAAACGTAAATTTGTTGACGGTTGCAGGTGCTCTGATGTTTGCAGCAAATGCGTCTGGGGCACACACCTACACTTAATATGTGTTAAATGTATCATAGCTGATGCTTTTTGTAGAATATTTTTAGAATGCCTTTATTTATTTTATTTTATTTATTATTATTATTTTTGTTATTATTATTTAATCATTAATTTTTAGGCCAAGTCATGTGTTCATCTTAATAAAGTGAAGAATTCAGACTGAAGCTTGGTGTTTGTGTTTTTGATGAATTTCTGATTTTATAATTGAGTCATAGCCATAAACTGTATGTTTTTTGAAAATCTCTGGAGAGAGGAATATATTATCTTAGGCCATGAATTTGTGATCCTTGTCTTTTATTCTCATTGCAATGAAATTTGAAATGCCCTGGAAAATTAACTGTGAAAGAGTGGGAACGCTGATTACTGTCAATAGAAAATACATAGTTTCAGGCAGGGTAAATAATTTTTTGTAGAAATGATTTTTTTTAAATTTTATATGAAATCACTAATTTCTTACACTCTTGCGTGTTGCCCGTTTCTTTTTTTGCAGGATATCCTGTTGATTAATCTGATAATAGAGCACATGATCTGTGATACGGACCCTGAGCTGGGGGGAGCTGTGCAGCTAATGGGGCTACTGAGGACACTTGTGGACCCTGAAAACATGCTGGCAACTGCTAATGTGAGTCTTTTTTGCCCAAAATGAAAGACCAACATCTGTATTTTATAAAGGTTTATATACACTGATCAGCCATAACATTAAAACCACTGACCGGTGACGTGAATAACGTTATCTTGTTACAATGGGATCTGTCCATTGGTGAGATATCTTAAACAGCAAATGAACAGTCAGTTCTACAAGTTGATGTGTTGGAAGCAGGAAGAATGGTTAAGCATAAAGATCTGAGCAGCTTTGACAAGTGCCAAATTGTGATGGCTAAACTACTGGGTCAGAGGATCTCCAAAACATCAGGGCTTGTGGGGTGTTGTTTGTATGCAGTGGTTAGACCCTATCAAAAGTGGTCCAAGGAAGGACAACCGGTGACAGTAGCACCAACACCCAAACTGCTCACTGATGCACACGGGGAGCAAAGGCTAGCCAGTCTGGTCTGATCACACAGAAGAGCTACTTATAGCACAAATTGCTGAAAAAGATAATCCTGTCTGTGATAGACCGGTGTCAGAACACAGTGTATTGAAGCTTGCTGCGTACATGCAGACTGATCAGTATGCCCATGCTGACCCCTGTCCATCACCAAGAACACCTAAAATGGGCATGTGAACATGAGAACTGAATCATGGAGCAATGGAAGAAAGTACCATCTTGGTACCACAGTACACCTTAACAAGAGGGACAGAGCTGTTTTGGTGACATTGATAGGACCTTCACAGTACTATGCAGGTAGTTTTAATGTTATGGCTGATTAGTGTGAGTACATCTACAAATTCTTATTCTTGACCTTAGCATTAGCATTGCGTATTAGCAGTAACAGATTATATAGTGCTGGTATGATACAGCCGCACATTCCTTTTGCTGACCTTTTGGATCCAATCAGTTCCATTTCTAAAATCAAGCATGTTTTTCTCTTTTGCAGAAAACAGAAAAGACTGAGTTCTTAAGTTTTTTCTATAAGCATTGCATGCATGTGCTTTCTGCTCCATTGCTGGCCAATACCACTGAAGAGAAGCCCAGCAAAGGTGAGAGAGAAAGTGAGTGTATGTGTGTGTGTGTGAGAGAGAGAGAAAACGTCAAATATATTTTGTCTGTGTTTCACAAACTGAGCTGGGGAAGTGAGCTGGAATGTGCGATGAATATGTGGGCTGTCTTTCAGATTTAAACATTCTGTATATCAGTAGTGTTGAAATATTTCCAAGCTAAGCGTTACAGACAAAAACATTCCCACTTCTCGGCCTGTGTGTTCCTTTTCGCAGATGATTTCCAGACATGTCAGTTGTTGGCGCTGATTGTGGAGCTCCTCACCTTCTGTGTGGAACATCACACGTATCACATAAAGAACTACATTATCAACAAAGACATCCTGCGCAGAGTCTTGGTGCTCACTGCGTCCCAGCATGCCTTTCTAGCACTCTGTGAGTAATCAGACACAGATAAACACTATTCTTCTTCTTCAATTTTTCTTAGTAATTTATTCTTTATATCTGTTTAGGCTGTAATGTTTTTAAAATTCATACATTAACTCTAATAAGATAATGGGTTAGTGTTAATACTCAGTAACGCTCTTCAATATTACGTAAGTATGTGATTTGAGACGGACTATTGTGAAAAACCCTTGAATAGGCTGTACAATTGTAGAGGCCATGTCCACACTAATACATTTTCCTTTAAAAACGCATATTTTTCTGTCCATCTTGACCTTCCATCTGCACACCGAGACGGCGTTTTTAGCCAACGAAAACTTATCTTTTTGAAAACGTTCTCCAAAATGAATAAATTTGAAAACGGAGGCTTTCGAAAAGGATGACGCATTTTTAGTCATGTGACGAATTCAGCGTACATTCAGAAAACATTCTCACTCGCTTTTGCGACTTTATACTCCTGTGTTACTCGCAGCAACAACCCTCCCTCACTGTCGGTCAGTTTAAAAAACTCTGTCCTTTTCCTCGACATATTGCCGCGACATTTCAGAGAGCTGGAAAGTTAATAAACGGCAGGCGGAAATGACGTTTTACTCACGCGCAGTACAGGGACATAAGCATTTTCAGACGTTTCAGTGTGGATGACCAGAGTTTGGGAAACGATTGAAAACGATAATATGGACGCTGTTTTCAAATTTATCCAGATTAGTCTACACGTAGCCTATGTTTCTTAAATAAATATTGTAATGTGTTATTAAGATGACTTTATATCAGTATGTTAATGATTTTAATTTAGGTCAGTTGGATGGGGATACATTAACACATTTTATTCATCCTTGTATTCTCTTCTCTGTCCAGGTTCTTTGCGATTTATGAGGAAAATTGTCGGCCTGAAAGACGAATTCTACAACCGCTATATCATGAGGAACTTCCTGTTTGAGCCAGTGGTCAAAGCGTTCCTCAACAACGGTTCCCGATACAACCTCATCAACTCAGCCATCATAGAGATGTTTGAATATGTGCGCGTGGTGAGTACACTCCACATGGCAGTCAGGATCATCCCAAGCCACTTTTTCTAAGT
Organism: Hemibagrus guttatus; assembly: GCA_033459395.1. Classification (NCBI taxonomy): domain Eukaryota; kingdom Metazoa; phylum Chordata; class Actinopteri; order Siluriformes; family Bagridae; genus Hemibagrus; species Hemibagrus guttatus. The sequence goes on along the minus strand of JAUCMX010000030.1, from coordinate 2,368,557 downwards.
AATCAAATGTTTTGTAATTGAGAAAATATGATCTCAATTCAGTGTATTTCTGTTAAAGTTGATATTCACAGCCTATTGATGTAAATCGGTTGTTTTCTTTTCTATATAGAAGTATGTAGAGACCAGCGTTTATTAGTAGTGTTATTCTTGTAGTGTGTAATTACCGTTCCATTGAATTTACCGTTTGTAGGAGGATGTGAAATCCCTGACGGCTCACATCATAGAGAACTACTGGAAGGCCCTGGAGGATGTCGACTATGTCCAGACATTTAAGGGCCTCAAGCTTCGGTATGAGCAACAAAGGGAAAGGCAGGACAACCCCAAACTTGACAGGTCAGTCTGAGCCTATTTTATTTGAACAAGATCTGTGTGTTAATGTAATGCTAGTGTGTTTACATAAAATAATGAATTCACTGTATTGACTCTTAATTTCATTTATTGTATTAACTAATAAACTATGCACATCAAGAGTTTTTTCTGAAAGACTTTCCAAACCTCAGTGTGAAGTGTCGTGGTTTATTGCGTAACAACCAGGCATTATTTTCTTGCTGTATGTTTTAGCAGCATGCGATCGATTTTACGGAACCACCGATTTCGACGAGACGCACGGACCTTAGAGGACGAGGAGGAAATGTGGTTTAATGATGAAGATGACTTGGAGGATGGAGAGGCGGTGGTACCGCCCTCAGATAAAATGAAGAATGATGAGGATCTGATGGACCCTATTAGCAAGTTCATGGAAAGAAAGAAACGTAAGAGTCCATCATCTTGTCACTTGTGGCTAGTCAATACTGGTCGTAATTTGTCTTAAGGTGTGTATGTAATCTGTGCCTTAAAACACAACTGTACCTGCCTGTGGTATCGACAGTAAGAAAACCGAATGTTACTTATTATTGCATACTGCATGTCTTGCAACCGACTGAAAGATACAAACGTGATTTTCTGTTCCACAGCATGCCGCCCCTGAGCACTAGCAAATTACTCGCTCCGCCTCTGTGTTTACTCGTCTATTCTTCACATTGCTGTCATTAATCAGACTTGACATGAACATTTTAGAAATTAAAATAGTGACAAAATGTGTTTTATTGATGGGGTTTTAATATTACTGTTGAATGTGTGCTGCATATCCAAATAGCTTAATCACATTTAATGATGTTTACATAAACATGCAATTTTCGTTCAGAAACTGTTAGAAACCTTTTTTACATAGAAAAATAAAACTTGATATGAATTTGAATATGTTTTAAAGGCGTAATGTGTAGTGAGCCGGTGAGACCGGGTGATCAGGAGAAATGGGTCCTGTGTTAGACTGGAGGGTGAAGACTAACTGCTAACTGACATCAGTTCAGCACGTGAAATTCTTTACTCATCACCTATCACATCATCTTAGGAAGCTGTGGTCAGAGCACAGGGCTACAGGGCCAGTTATGATATGAGCCCCCTGGAGAAAATAGGGTTATGGGTCTTGCTCTGGGGCTTAGCAGTGGCAGCTTGGCAGTACTGGGACCTGAATATGAAAAAAATTAAAAACATCTTTAACATCGTGAAAGTTTTCACTGAATGTCAGTTCGTTATTTGATGTCCAGCTCACATCCGGGTGTTAGTTAAAATCCAATTAAAGCTTTAATTACCATTCTGTATTAAGATGTTTATACTGAGCATTACAAGGAATTGTATTCGCTCATACTGCAAGCTTCATATCTCCCACTCTCAAGGAAAAAAAAGGAAGACAAGCTCATAACCCCTTTTAAGTGTTTGACATTTACAAGGTACACATGCCCCTCATTTCATCTACTGTTCTTGTGTTTCTCCATCAGTAAAAGAGGCAGAGGAAAAAGAGGTTTTGTCGGGGAAATCTAGCTTGTCCGGGAGACAGAGCCCCAGTTTTAAGCTGTCCTTCTCCAGCTCGCCCAAGCCTAGCCTGTCTTCACCTCCTACAGCCTCACTGCATCCTGGCTCGCCCGGATCACCGGGTTCCCCTGGCACAGGGACCAGGAACTCTCCGCCCACGGCAGCTGTCACCACAAAGGTAAATTACTGACTTTTGTGTGTCTCTCAGTTATATACTGATGTGACCTTGTTTTTATTTCTGTTAATATATTGCAAAAAGGAAAGATGTAATTCATAACTTTAAATCACTTCATAATGCAGCTCCTCGTACTTTATAATACTTTATAATCTTATCCAGTTGTTTTGACATTTTATTGTACGCATAGATGTAATTGTGGCACCATAAGTTCAGGTCAGCAGTTTTACTCTTTCAACTCAGAATACAGAGCAAGCCAGACACTAGCAAGATGGGCCTTGTTAAATAAGAAGTGCTTCTCAATATGGAGCCCTTAAAGTGAACAAACAGCATTAGAGGATGTTGTCTTTACACCAGAATAAAGCTTAGGTCAATTTCTAATGGGTGAAAGGATAAATCTGGAGACAGGATCTTCACACTGAAATGAATTTTATGTGCAGGATGTTCAGATGTCGAAATACTGGAGTGTAGTTTAAGTTCTGTTTCTACTTTTGTTCTTCCATTCTTCTCAAAAATAAATGTGTTAAAGCTTACTGAATATGCACTGATCCGCTACAACATTAAAACCACTGACCGTTAAAGTGCAGTGTTAGACTGGGACCTGTCATGGGGTGGGATATATTAAGCAGCATGTTGAACAGTCACTGCTTGAAATTGATGCGTTGTAAGCAGGAACAACAGGAAATCATAAGGATCTGAACGACTTGGGCAAGGGCTAGATTATGATGTCTAAATGACCGGGTCAGAGCATCTCCAGAACATCAGGCCTTGTGAATGTATTGCCGATATGGAGTGATTAGAACCTGCTAAATGTGGTCCAAGGAAGTACAAGTGGTTAACCAGTAACAGGGTCATGGGCACCCAAGGCTCATTAATGTGTATAGGGGGCAAAGGCTAGTCTGAGCAACTGTAACACAAATTGCTGGAAAAGTTTATTCTGGTTATGATAGAAAGGAGTCAGAACACACACTGCTTTGAAAATGACTGCAGATTGGTCAGAGTGCCCAAGCTGACCCTTGTCCACTGTTTTGGCAGCACAAGGTGGAACTACACAATATTAGGCATGTGTTTTTAATATTATGGCTGAAAAATGTCTTTAGTGTCTTTTTAATGTTTTATGTGATAACATATTCAGTGAGATTGTATAGGTCTCCACATGACAAGACGGTGCCTACTCTGCTTACTTATTATAATTTTTTGGCGACTGTTTAGGGCGGTTTGGTGGGACTTGTGGACTATCCTGATGACGATGAGGACGACGAGGATGAAGAAGATTCGGACAATAAAGAGGAGAGCCCTCCGCTTTCCAAGAAATCAAAGCTGAGCTCCTAAAACACTCCCCTGCCCAATTGGCACGGTAAAGCTCGGAGGGAGCCTTATCTACAAACTCATTTCAGTGCTCAGCCTAGAACTCAGAATTCAACAATATGAACGAATAAACAAATGAATGGTGAAAAGAATGAATGCTGCCCCCATAACCCCCATCAGGAGTCCAAGCAGGGGTTTGCCATGTGGAAACAGAGAAAGGGAGAGCAAGAAAGAGAGAAGAAGAATCGGTCTCAGAGCGAAGAGGAAAAGGCCTCCATGCGGGAGTTCAAGTGCCAATCGGACACAGAAAGCAAGAGAGAGACTCGGAGCAGAAAGAGAGCGAGATAAAACTGTGGGTTTGGACAAATGATTGAAAGGATTTAATTAAAAAAATTATAATTTCAACAAAGCTAAAAAAGTACTGGGGGGTAAAAACACACACACACACACACACACACTCTCTCACAGAGACTGGTGCCCTGTAAAGCGTCCCAGGCTCGGACCAGGACACACTGCCCCCCCCCTCTCAGGGAAGGACGTCACATGACCCAAATGGGCCAGCCAATCCTGAACCACCGCTCACCTTCGCTGATTCCATTCTCCATTTCTTTCTCTCCTTCCTCTATCCCTTTTTTCTGCCCCTTTTGATTTTTTATGCTTCTCTTGGTTTTTGTTTTTGGAGCCTGACAGAATACTGGGGGCAGAACAGTCTGGGTTGTCATTGTTGATGTCTTCGTTGTCCTTGTGGCTCAGCGGAGGTTCTTCCTCTTTCAAAGCCAGCTGTTTCCTCATTTTTTTTTTTTTTTTCTTGTTCTGTTCTTCTCTTCCTCTCCCTTTTTTAAAATGAAAAAAGAGACCTGCCTTTAAATGTTCAGGACGTTTTCAGTCGCACTTGAACAGGTTTTTAAACCTCATTAGGGGGAAGAGTTAGTTTTACCCTTTTTTTGCCCTTTGAAACTGCAGATTTTTTGGAAAATTTGTAAGCCCGTCTTGATTAAAGATTGAGTGGAACTCTAGATGTGATTGATTTTTTCCCCCCCTTTTTGTCATATCTTCATTTTTCTTTTACAAGAGTGTACTCTTAGTTGGTGGGTATGTTTGGGACCATTAAAAAGATCTTTGCTGTAATATATCTCATGGCTGTGCTGGTTCCCTGAATGCTGTTCTTTTTGCTGGTCTTTTGTACAAAATTCGTTAACAAATTTTACCCTTAGTGTCATGAATTCACCTTTTAACATTCTAATGGTACACAGAATTAAAAGGGTTTGGTGAAGCCATATTTTCTTACAACCGTCAAAATCTGAGCCAGATCTTTACACAGGAGAGCACTACGGAGAGCCACCACTTGATGCCACCAACGCTCCTTATCCTCCATAGCTATAGATGTATTGCAGGCTGTGTTGTGAAGCAGCTGTTTCTGGAGCTCTGTGTGTTTGAGAACAGGGTTGTTTTTTACTAAAGCCATGAAAAGGCGTGAGGAGTTTTGCCCAGCACTGGAATTAAAGCGGAAGATATTTAGGTTCACTTAAAATGTTTGGATGTTGGTGTATCAACAGATTTTGGTATTTTGATTCAACAGAAATGAGTTCTTTCTCTTTTCGGTGGATGGGCAGGGGGTAACTTCTGGTTAGAAGTTGTGGCTAATAGTTGACCAAACAGATTTATCATCAGCTGATAATATTCTAAGCAGTGTTGCTGTAACAGACATTGTTTCTGATAACAGCAGCAGCATTTAGGTTGCATTGTTTGTATATAATTGAACATTAAACTAACCTACATTTTATTTTCGACCACCATTCAAAAGTAAAAGAATATCCGTTTAACCTCAATCCGTTTACTGTGTGTAAAGAATTCATCTTCAAGACCCAGTAAAGATAAAAATACAGAAATTCTTCACTTTGTTTGCTAAACATTTTATTGAGCAGCAGCAATGTCTGTGACAGTGAAGAGCGATGAGCATCCCTGTGCCAGTGTATCAGCTATATTCAGTTTAATTGCTTCAAAGGAGACCGCTTGGTAATGATCTGAAAATTATGTGAGCTAAAACCTGTAGAGATACAGGCTCTCAAGTAGATTTTCCGGGTTTTCCACGATTTCAGTACTCAATATCCTGAGTTGAGCTAGTCGAGACTAGCTAGCTAAAGTTTTTGAATCCAGTATTCGAGCTCTAGATTAAATGTAGGATGTCACTTCAGTGTTCAGTAGTGATTGTCTGATGTGTTAAATACACCTCCGTGCTGTTACATCCTATAGATAAAGCTTATGAGGTATCTTTGCTAGATGTATGAATTAACATGAGCTAGCTAGTGTAATATTCAGCTAACACTAGCTAACACATCTAACCAGCTCCTGAAACCCCAACGTCAGTTCAGTTAAATCCTGAGAGATGTCTTCCTATAGGGATACTTTAACTCATGTAGTTTTTCTAGACAGCCAAACACGATCACATAACTAGGGCAATTTTGTCCTCTCTCTGATATCTAGATAGATGATTTTTAAAAAAAAAAATCCCAGAGGTTGTCTGCAGTATGCTTGTGGCAGTACAGTGTGGAACTACTGGTGATGGTAACACCCATGACAAAGAAATTAATCAAATACCTTTCACCGTTATCTGACCCAGTTTTTTCTCATGGTTCTTATAAAGAACTATAGAACATAGTGGGATTAGTTGTGATGTAAAAAAAGAAAAAAAAGTCATTTGTCAAATGATTGAAGTCAATTTTTTCACCAGATCACTTTCAGTAAGTACTTTATCCTTTTTCAGGGTCGTAACAGATCCAGAACCCAGCCCAGGGGACACTGTGTGTGAGGCAGTGCACCCTAAATGGGACACCAAAATCCACTCATTCATACCTGGGCCAATTTAGCATAGAGGCATGTTTCTGGGAGGAGGAGAACTGGAGAACCCAGAGTAAACCCACTACAAGAACCCAGATCATGGAGATGAAACGTTCCCAGGTTTGAGCAGGATAAAGCGCTTACTGAAAGTGAGAGACACACATTATACTTGTAGCCTAAATCATGCATTCTACTCTAAAAATCTTGCTTAACTCATCATAAGTCTATGTATTGTGCTTTGCCCTCGAAATCTTTCGCGCATGACCGCCTTTGCTCACTCTGGATGCAATATGGTGCGCTTTTGGACAGCTTTAGGCCATGAACCAGCAGGGGTGCAGTCGCTCCAACGGTTTAATCCTGTTTCATTCTGCTGTGACCAGTTGCACCACTTGAACGCCGCATGATAGACTCATCACCCTGAGATGCCATTCAGACCCTATGGCCTGCACGGCATGAGGGAATGAAGCGGCGCGCCGTGGCTGGCTGGTCCTCAAAGCGAAGGCACTTGGCCAGAGGGGTCTCTGGCTTCTTCGTGTGTGGCTTGGATGTGTGGGAAGTGGCAGATTGTTCGTTTTGATTACTGACCTGAAGGACTTTTCTCAAATTCTGTCTGCTGAAATTTGGCTACAAGTTCCACATTTTGAAAAGCTTTCTACTTTCTATGCACAGAATAAAAATAGGTGACTGACTTGTTTATTTTTCTCTTTATTTTTTGGCTCTTGCAATACTTCCATGATACTGGGAATGAATCAAAGAAGAAACAACAAAACAAAAACAAAACGCGTGTGAAAATCGCATTTTCTTTTCCAAAGCGGTTTAATCACACTTTTATAGTACAAGATACTTGCAAACTAAACGAAACTCTTGTGAATTGATTCACTTCAAAGGATTCGTTTGGGAGAATCGAATCAATAAACAAAATCTGCATCGTTTATTTGGTGTTAAGGAAGTTTAAGTATACACAAGCTGTGTCCAAACTAACTGAATCAAAATCATTTGATTCAATGATTCAGTTCTTCTAAACAAATGGAAACTCGTGCGATTCGACTCGCTTCGAAGGATTTGTTTGGAAGAATTGATTAAAAAAAAAAATCCGTAGTATCTTCCAAATGAAACATTCATTCATTGTCTACCGCTTATCCGATCTATTCTCGGGTCACGGGGAGCCTGTGCCTATCTCAGGCATCATTGGGCATCAAGGCAGGATACACCCTGGACGGAGTGCCAACCCATCACAGGGTACACACACACTCTCATTCACACACTATGGACAGTTTAGAGACGCTAATCAACCTACAATGCATGGCTTTGAACCAGGGGAGGAAACCGGAGTACCCAGAGGAAACCCTCAAGGCACGGGGAGAACATGCAAACTCCACACACACAAACGGCAGCGGTGGGAATCAAACCCCCAACTCTGGAGGTGTGAGGCAAACGTGCTAACCACTAGGCCACCGTTTTCAGTCTTACGTTACCGTTGTGTTGTTACTATAAACGTTAGAGACTTCCGTCCGGTTGACCGGCAGATGGCGCGCACGCTCGGGGATCGCTTTCGAGCAGGGAAGAAAAAGAAAAAGGCATTTGTGTGTCGGCGCGCAGTAAAGTCTGCTGAACCGGAAATCCGAGGCGCTCTTATCCAAACAGCGGCACAATGTGCGCCTTTCACGCGGCCCCAGCGGCGTGCGCTCACAGTTTGCTCGCACTCTGACACAAAGCGCCCGGTGTGTGTGTGTGTGTGTGTGTGTGTGTGTGTGTGTGTGTGTGTGTGTGTGTGTGTGTGTGTGTGTGTGTGTGTGTGTGTGTGTGTGTGTGTGTGAGTCAGTGTGTGTGAGTCACTCGGTCGGTTTGGGTGATTAATCACCGTGTTAAAAAGCCGCGCGTATCTGGCCCCGGCGCCCCGGTGAAGAGATCTCCGTTCATGCGCCGCCGTGTGAAGCATCAGGGGTCACGGCGGCCCGTGGCGGAGAGAAAAGCGCACACGGTCCCGCATATGGTTGACATTAAGGCGCTACAGTAAGGAGTTGATGCGCGCCTTCGGGATTTGGGAATAAAAAGAAAGGATTTAGAAGAGTGATATTCTCGTAATGCTAAGGAAAGGTTTATAATGCTTTCTTTTTCTTCTTCTTCTTCTTCTTCTTCTTCTTCTTCTTCTTCTTCTTCTTCTTCTTCTTCTTCTAAACCTTCAGCTTTCCCGTGTAGTTGATCTTAATGTTATCTTTATTTTTAGTTTTAGTTTAAAAAAGCCTAAAGTATGCAGACTCACCTACACACACAGGACAGGACAGGGGTCAGCATTGTGCATTCTTAGTAAACATTACTAATGATCATTTATTCACTTTAAAAACAAATCTTTTTTATTTCTTCCTTTTTTGGAAATACTTTTAAAGTTACAGTACTGACATCCTTCAGTTCACGCTGAGCAAATCTGATTATATATATATATATATATATATAATGTATATACATATATATAAAAGTCATGTTTCCCACTCAGATTTCCTTTAAAAAAATCATAAAACCATATGAGAAATTTATGACGTGAATTCTCACGCCTTTGCTTTAACTTTGTTGATCAGTGATGAAGTTTGGCGATGAAGCGGAGGTCTGAACAGTTATTGATTTATTTAAATACAAGCTCCAATAAGCTTCCTCGTATCTCTCGGTGTTGAAGAAGCAGATGCTCTGATTCAAGTATGTGAGAAAGTTCACACACTGAAATATTAGCGTCTGTAATGTAAAGGATTGAATTTGTGAAATGTTAAGTGCACGCTCATGTTGCAGGTTCTGGGTCTTGACTGTTGTTCCTGCTAATGCAGTTTACTCGCTGTTCCTACATCACGCCATCTGTCATCCTCCATCGAGGTGCCTCGTCACCTTTCAGCCGCCGAATTAGCTTTTTGAGAATATTAACGTGAATACGCTAATTGTACCTGTGGAGTATGAGATTTACTGGATGTGGTGAACTAGAGCTGGAAATGTTCTCACTGGGAGATGTATTAAATTTATTCCAGGATAGTGTTGCATGAACGAAGGCATGGAAGGATCTGCTGCAATCAATAAAAAGGCAGAAGGAATAGGGATGATTTTGCCTCGTGGGTCTCTCACACACACACACACACACACACACAAACACACACACACACACACACACGTTGGATTCCTGGAGTTCATGTGTTAGAGGATAAATATAACTACTGTTCTTTGCCGAGTTGCTGCTTTCCTTGGCAGCAAGTTTAATGTTACAACATCGTCATTAAAGTTTACAGACTTAACACACACCACTGTTCCCATGTTAAAGCTTCTGGAGAACGATGCTTAAGTAAATGTCATGCTCTGTATTTTCAGCCCCAGACCCACTGTGTTGCTGGCTCTGGTGTTCCTAGTGCGAAGGTCATGACTTTGCTCTTCCTCTTTGTGCCTATCAATAACCCCGAGGCCTCAAAGAGCCTGCAGGAGACGATAAGAGAAACACGTCACACGCCTCTTCAGCACAACGCTCTAGTAGCTCTCTTTATCAAATAACGTTCTACTGGAAAGGTGAAGAACACACATGAAATTCATGAGGCTGTTCACGGGTAAACGGCGAGATAAACGCATTTCCAGATGTTGTGTAATGACACGATGGAAGTGAAAATATCTTCAGAGGTAAGTGGGAGGTTGATTGAGCTCCGGTCGGCTTTTCAGGCTGCCGGAAAACGCTCGATAGCGCTGAGGTCTGGATACAGTAGACCAATTGTGCTCCGGCACATTGATTCGATTATGAGGGAAATCCCACTCGTGTGTCATAGCTAAAAAAGACGGAGTGGATATGAAGGGAGTGTTTCAGGGAGCTGATGAACATGTAGTTCATCTTTTCAACGCTAACGAAAATAAAGGTGACTTTGCTTCAGCAATAAATTAGATCAATTCAATGAAACGGTGATTAGGAATAAGGATTAAGTGAGAAGTAAAATGTCCTGGGGGTGATGTTATAGGAAAATAATCAGCCACTTCCTGGTGTGATGTTGAGTTTATATGACCACCCTGCACACTGCAGTTGATATTTTATTCCCCATACGCCACGGCACATTTGATTACTAATTAAAAAAATGATAATCTTTATCCGTTTAAAGTTACTTTTAATGCTATAAAAGCTCCTGTTATTGCTTAAATTTATTTAAACATATTTAAATATTTACTTAATGAAAAACATATATTTTTTTATTTATTTACTTATTTAATAAATATTCTTTGTTTTTAAACTCTATATTGTGCTTTATTTTTATGCTTTATTTGACTTTATACATTTTTAAAATTTATTTAAACATATATAAATAGTTATTTAATGAAAAACACATTTATTTATTTATTTATTTATTTTATAAATATTTTTTGTTTTCAAACTGTATATTGTGCTTTACTTTTATGCTTTATTTGACTTTATACATTTTTTTATTTATTTAAAAATGTTTAAATATTTATATAATGAAAAACATATTTGTAGTATTTATTTTTATTCATTTATTTAATAAATATTTTTTGTTTTTAAACTATATTGTGCCTTATTATCTATGCTTTATTTTATTTTATACATTTTTTTATTTATATAAAAATGTTTAAATATTTATATAATGAAAAACATATTTTCATTATTTATTTTATATTCATTTATTTAATAAATATTTTTTGTTTTCAAACAGTATATTGTGCTTTATTGTCTATGCTTTATTTTATTTTATTTTATTTTATAATTCTTTTATTTATTTAAAAACACATTTAAATATATACAGTATATATATATATATATATATATATATATATATATACTGTATATATTTAAATGTGTTTTTAAATAAATAAAAGAATTATAAAATAAAATATGTGGTTTGGGACGCTGCATATGAATAAACAGACATTTCCGTAACGATTTATTGATGACATCATGCTATCGTTTTACTGGTGGATTGTTTCGGTATGACCTTTTTAAAACAATCAACTGTTAAAATACAGTTCTTATTATCAAAATATAGCATGCAAAATATAAAAGGTCAGACAAAGGTCAGATAATTAAAAAAATCTATATAATAAATAAATAAAAACATATATATACTAAATGATTAAAAAAGTAAATAAATATTTAAACTATATAAAATATGTATTAAATAAATTATATATATATATATATATATATATATATATATATAATTTATTTATAATTATATAATAGAATATAATTAATTATATTAAATAAATTATATATATATATATATATATATATATATATATATATATATTATATAATTATATAATATTCTATTATATAATTATAAATAAATTATATATATATATATATATATATATATATATATATATATAATTTATTTAATACATATTTTATATAGTTTAAATATTTATTTACTTTTTTAATCATTTAGTATATATATGTTTTTATTTATTTATTATATAGATTTTTTTAATTATCTGACCTTTGTCTGACCTTTTATATTTTGCATGCTATATTTTGATAATAAGAACTGTATTTTAACAGTTGATTGTTTTAAAAAGGTCATACCGAAACAATCCACCAGTAAAACGATAACATGATGTCATCAATAAATCGTTACGGAAATGTCTGTTTATTCATATGCAGCGTCCCAAACCACATATTTCCACACTTCTCCACACTTCTCCACCTGTAGCTACTGTTTTAAGTTCCGTCATCGACCAGTCGTCGCTCTACTTAGAAATCAGCACAGATTTATTTCTTAACTTCTCTCTCACATCAGCTTGTCAAGTCTTTTTTCGGTGCATCCAAAGCTCTTATGTTTTGATGGCGTAAGAGGTTTGGAGTGGTGCTCGTGAGTGTAGTGGGCTATTATTAGAGTGTTGTGCCGATGGAAATGGAGCTCTGATGGGCCCCAGAGCAATGCTCTCTTGTTAGCACTCATGATATGTTATGGCAGGGGTTCAAACAGCTAGACACCTGTGTCAGAGCCTGTGTGCGAGTTATGACAGCCATTTTCTCACCCACTTACACACACACACACACACACACACACACACACACACACACACACACACACACACACACACACACACACACACACACACACACACACACACACACACATACACACACACACACACACACACGGCATACGGTAACACAGAGTACTCAGGAGAGTTTAGAGCAGCAATTCAAGTTAGTTATAGGCCAGTGTGTGTTGAGTCAGTCTATTGCACAAACAGTGTACCATTTACTAACTAATGTTCTAAAATGGGAAATATTTCTCAATATTCTACTAATATGCAAGAAAAAGGTGAGTTAATAATAAATGGATAGATTTTAAGGTGTCATTGGTGCGGCAAATAAAATTGTTCTTTCTACTTTGCAAGCCATTCAAAAAATATTTTTATTATTTATTTAATTAATAAATATTTTATATATTTTAAATATTTATTTAATTAATTTTTTTATTATATTGATTTTTTCTTGGGGGGGCACGGTGGCTTAGTGGTTAGCACGTTTACCTCACACCTCCAGGGTTGGGGGTTCGATTCCCGCCTCCGCCGTGTGTGTGGAGTTTGCATGTTCTCCCCGTGCCTCGGGGGTTTCCTCCGGGTACTCCGGTTTCCTCCCCCGGTCCAAAGACATGCATGGTAGGTTGATTGGCATCTCTAAATTGTCCGTAGTGTGTGTGTGTGTGTGTGTGTCCTGTGATGGGTTGGCACTCCGTCCAGGGTGTATCCTGCCTTGATGCCCAATGATGCCTGAGATAGGCACAGGCTCCCCGTGACCCGAGTATAGATTGGATAAGCGGTAGACAATGAATGATTTTTTCTTAATATTCTACTAATATGCAAAAAATAAATAAATAAAAGGGTGAGTTAAAAATAAACAGATGAATTTTAAGGTTTTCTGTGTCACTGGTGGGCCAAAAAATTTTTTTGTTGGACTTTGCAGGACATCCGTAGCCTCCTAGTGGTACAGATGTAGGATCCTGCGTTCTCATTGCCGCGGCCCGGGTTCGAGTCCCGGGTAGAAGACTTAACTCTCAGTGCCGGGCCCAAGCCCGGGTTAGATGGGAAAAACCAAATGGTGCCAAATCGAAGCATGCGGACCAAACGATCCCCTGTGGCGACCCTGAACAGGGAACAGCTGAAAGAATGACAACTTTGCAAGACAGCCAAGTTAGTGATCAACCTATGCTCACTGTCCACTTTAATAGGAACACCTGCACATTCATGCAGGCATCTAATCAACTAATCATGCGGAAGCAAGAGCTTTGGTTAATTTGCACATCAAACAGAATGATGATCTCTTTGGATGTTGGACTACGTGACAGAAGGTTGCATGTTCAAATCCCACCACTGCCAAGCTGCTCCCCTGGGTCCTTATTACCATCAGTTCCTGTAGATAATCTAATTCTAGGTGATGCTGCATGCTGTTTTATTGTGTGATATTTTACTTTTGATTAATTCATCAATTATGTCGTGTTGGTCATTTGATTGAATTAATTCAATTTTATTGATATTGTGTTGTTATCAATGGACACTATCACAAATCAGTTTTATAAAAAAATCCACATTTTAATTCAGTTCAATTCAATTGATTTTTTCTATAGCGCTTTTAACAATGAACCTTGTCTCAAAGCAGCTTTACAGAAGTTTAGAAAGAATTTAGAAGAAGTTCAAAGATATAAAATTATAAAAGACAGACAGAGAGACAGACAGAAAGAAAGAGAGAGAGAGACAAACAGACAGACAAACAGACAGACAGAAAGAGAGAGAGGGACATAGAGAGAGAGAGAGAGAGAGAGAGAGAGAGAGAGAGAGAGAGAGAGAGAGAGAGAGAGAAAGACAAACAGACAGACAGACACAATCAGAAAGAGACACACAGAGAGAGAGAGAGAGAGAGAGAGAGAGAGAGAGAGAGAGAGAGAGAGAGAGAGAGAAACAGACAGACAGAGAGAGAGAGAGAAAGAGAGAGAGAGAGAAACAAACAGACAGACAATCAGAAAGAGGGAGAGAGAGAGAGAGAGAGAAAGAGAGAGAGACAAACATATAGATGAACAGACAATCAGAAAGACACAGAGAGAGAGAGAGAGAGAGAGAGAGAGAGAGAGGGAAAGAGAAAGAGAGGGAGACAAACAAACAGACAGACAGACAATCAGAAAGAGACAGAGAGAGAGAGAGACAAACCAACAGACAGACACAATCAGAAAGAGACAGACAGAGAGAGAGAGAGGAAGAGAGAGAGACAAACAGACAGACAGACGATCAGAGAGAGACAGACAGAGGGAGAGAGAGAGAAAGAGAGAGAGAAAAACAAACAGACGGACAGACAATCAGAAAGACACAGAGAGAGAGAGAGAGGAAGAGAGAGAGACAAACAGACAGACAGACGATCAGAGAGAGACAGACAGAGGGAGAGAGAGAGAGAGAGAGAGAGAGAGAGAGAGAGAGAGAGAAAAAAAGAGAGAGAGAAAAAACAAACAGACAGACAGACAATCAGAAAGAGACAGACAGAGGAAGAGAGAGAGACAAACAGACAGACAGACAATCAGAGAGAGAGAGAGAGAGAGAGAGAGAGAGAGAGAGAGAGAGAGAGAGAGAAACAATCAGAAAGAGACACACCTAGCCAAAAAGCCACTCGCTTTATCTACACTGCAAAGTGCAGGCAGGTCAAATGAATTGTGTCTTGCGTCCTTCTAGTTCTCCAGAGAGCCGGGTAGAAGACTCCAGGGCTTTATGTCGAGTCAAAGCCCTGCTCCTGGGCTGTATTGTTCATCCACTGTGATTGTTGCCATTGAATTTTGGAGAGTTTTGAGCGCGCTCAGTGTGGGACAGGAGAGTGTGAGACAGGCACTTGGTCTAACACGAGTAACGAAAGAAACCATGACAAGAAAACCCTGAATTCTGTTACAACATCCACACTTGTGGCTTGGGGGACATCCTGAACAACTGAAATGCTCTGTGACGCTGTTATCATGAAGAAAAATCAGTGCTTATCTGTACAGCAAGAAAAACGAGCTCGTTATTGTTTCAAAAAATGGCAATTATCGGGAAAGTTCATTTGAAATGAACGTTTGATTTTTATCGATGAATATCACACTTAGTTTGATGTACTGTTTAAAACCCAGGAGAGGATTGTCTTGCCCCCGATCCTGCTGCTCTCAGAGTCTGTTTATTGTGCCGCAAAATCCTTCTTTGCATGACCGTAGCTCCATCTGCCAGACCACAAATCAACCCCACTCATCCGAAAACTTAGGAACTCTGACCTGCAGAGCAAAGTTTTACTTCTCCGTTCCCAGGAGGCTGAAGACTAATGCATGACAGTTTACGCTTTTCACTCCAGAGGTTGTGTGATTTATCTAATCGCACTGTAACTAATTTAGCATCAATGCTTTGTAGAAGAACGAGCGACCGGTGGGTCTTCCTCCAGCCAGGAGCCGCCAGAGGATCAGTGTGTCATCGTTAAAGTCTTCCTTAACACTCTCACGCATTTAGACGCTGATAAAACGAAGGGATCCAGAGGTTGGTGAGAGAACGAGCGTTTATATTTATTCTAACATAGATTAAAACAAGAACTCACTTTGTTAGCATAGCATTACATGTAATTATACCGTACCTGGATACGTATAAGGTCTTTTTCTTTAATAAATAAATCGCTGCCATCTTCATTCCATTGTTGATTATTTTCCTATAACAGCACACCTCATGGGCAAGGTGCTCTATGCTGCACAGGAATCTCATCCGGTGTGTGTTCCTGCCACTCGCCTGGCATTCCCAGGATGAGCCTCTGATCCGCAGTGACCCGGATCAGGATACCGAATCTGAGAAAGAGTCAGCTATTTTTTCTTAAACTTAATAAACAATTAAAAGAAAAAAACTTGTATTAGTTGGAATATAACGAAATCAATTTCACAATCCCGATTCAGTTTATACTGAAGATCAAAAGCTGAATCTGGATTTCTTCCTGAACGCTTTGTGCTCGTCTCCACTGCAGAGTGAAAACACATGTAAGACACATACATGCTCCCTTTGAGCCCCTGCTCTGTTAGCTGAATTTTTATTTCTTCCCTGTCTCTTTTATTGGTCTGTTAGGGAATATATTTGTTCCTTCTGTCAGCTTGGTGAGCATTTTATTAGTATTTTCTTCTGGCTTCATGGCAGGCACCATTAAAATCGAGAGACACTAGTTAACAGGTCCAAGTTGGGCTTTAAACCCTAAACCCCGTGTTGGAATGGGAATCTAATGGTCAGAGTGAGAGGTAAAGATGTGAAATGTTTTTTTTTTTAGCATAACCTTGCATAACCATGAGCTTTTCGTCATCTTCATCATCATCATCATCAGTAATTAATCACTATTTCTTGTGTGGAGAAGATCCATGTCCACATACATCATGGGTTAAAGGCTAAGAAATATACATTGCTGCTGTAATCATAAAGGCTGTCCTTTGGTCAGCCCAGGACTTTTTCCACACAATTAATACTGTTTATTTTCACTCTTCTACACCTGTCCACTCTAATGATTTGTAATCCCTCAGTCCCTCAATCTCTTGCACCTAAAAGAGGATCAGTTTCCTTTTTCTTTTTCAGGATGTTTTTTTCTTGGTCACTCTCACCTCTGACTTCTATAAAACTGATTCAACAAATAAACCAGAATTTAACTCGATTTCTGAAGCTTGCAGAACAAAAAAAAACAAAACAAAATGTATTTCTCTCAAAAACTGTAAAAAAAAAAAAAAAAAAAAAAAAAAAAATTATAATCCAGCAAAAATGAATGAATCAGCAGCGGTTAGTAAACTTACAGTAATAAAGATAAATACATCTGATAAATATTATGATAATTAGAACAAAAATGTTTATTAGACAATATTGTGGTTTCCAAAAAAATAAAAATAAAATAAATAAATACATCTATAAATAATAAAATAAAATAAAATAAAATAAAAAAAATAAAATAAAAAAAAATAAAAAAAAATAAAAAATGTAGGAAAGAGATTCACTCCATCAAGAGTACTGAGGAGTGGGGTTAAAAAAGTCTCTCTCTCTCTCTCTCTCTCTCTCTCTCTCTCTCTCTCTCTCTCTCTCTCTCTCTCTCTCTCTCTCTCTCTCTCTCTCTCTCTCTCTCTCTCTGTCTCTTCTCTTCTCTTTCTCTCTCTCTCTCTCTCTCTCTCTCTCTTCTCTCTCTCTCTGTCTCTTCTCTCTCTTCTCTCTTCTCTCTCTCTCTCTCTCTCTCTCTCTCTCTCTCTCTTCTCTCTCTCTCTCTCTCTCTCCCCCCCCCCCCCCCCACACACACACACACACACACACACACACACACACACACACACACACACACACACACACTTACTTCTATTTTAAATCCAGCTGGAAGAACCAACTCTATGGTCAATCTGAAGAGTCAGAAGAGTTCACTGCTTTGCCTTAAACTTTGTTTACAGGAATGTTCATGACCAAAGAGGTGCTTATGACTGAATAGAACTGGGTAGTCAGGAGCAAAAAAAAAAAAAAGCTCTGTAAAGCTCTGTAATGGGTCTAGGTCAAAGGTGAGTAAGGCACCACATGCTTCCAGGTCTGTCATGTGTAAAGTGTAGAACTTCTGGTTTCAAGTTTTCAAAGAATCTTCATTCATCCATGGACTCTAGTGTTACCCTGATGGTTAAGGCCGGCACACTCCGGGCGGAGATGAATCCCATCATTGTTCCGAGATGAATCCTCAAATACGCTGCTTTTTTCTTCTTCTTTTTTTCCCGAAACAGTGCTTGAACAGTGAATAATATATAAAATGTATTAAAAAAAACAGTTTAGATTAATAAGAACTAAACACCACTTTTACAGAGAGCCATGAAGGGAAGAGTCCACATTTTTCTTTTTTACTGATTTTGGATCTGATCTGGAGCGGTCAGATAAAAATAAGTGCCAGATGTCTTCAGGGTTGTAGAGGTCAATGTGAACAGACGGACACATCCTAGACCTTGCACATGCTAAACAAGCGGGAAAAATCAGCCCTGATCGGTTTCACCCATCGATCGCCTTCACTTCAGCACGTATACAGTTACACACACACACACACACACACACACACACACACACACACACACACACACACACACACACATATATACAGTGCATCCGGAAAGTATTCACAGCGCTTCACTTTTTCCACATTTTGTTATGTTACAGCCTTATTCCAAAATGGATTAAATTCATTATTTTCCTCAAAATTCTACAGACAATACTCCATAATGATAACATGAAAGAAGTTTGTTTGAAGTCTTTCTAAATTCATTAAAAATAAAAAAAAAAAAAAAATCACATGTACATAAGTATTCACAGCTTTTGCTCAATACTTTGTTGAAGCAGCTTTGGCACAGATTACAGCCTCGAGTCTTTATGAGTATGATGCTACAAGCTTGGCACACCTATTTTTGGGCAGTTTCTCCCATTCTTCTTTGCAGGACCTCTCAAGCTCCATCAGGTTGGATGGGGAGCGTCGCTGCACAGCCATTTTCAGATCTCTCCAGGGATGTTCTCTTGGGTTCATGTCTGGACTCTGTGCTCAGGGTTGTTGTCCTGTTGGAAGATGAACCATCGCCCCAGTCTGAGGTCCAGAGCGCTCTGGAGCAGGCTTTCATCAAGGATGTCTCTGTACATTGCTGCATTCATCTTTCTCTCGATCCTAACTAGTCTCCGAGTTCCTGTTGCTGAAATACATCCCCACAGCATGATGCTGCCACCACCATGCTTCACTGTAGGGATGGTATTGGGCAGGTGATGAGCGGTGCCTGGTTTCCTCCAGACATGACGCTTGCCATTCAGGCCAAAGAGTTCAATCTTTGTTTCATCAGACCAGAGAATTTTGTTTCTCATGGTCTGAGAGTCCTTCAGGTGACTTTTGGCAGACTCCAGGTAGGCCATCATGTGCCTTTTACTGAGGAGTGCCTTCCGTCTGGTCACTCTACCATACAGGCTGGATTGGTGGAGTGCTGCAGAGGTGGTTGTTCTTCTGGAAGGATCTCCTCTCTCCACAGAGAAACGCTGGAGCTGTTTCAGAGTGACCATCGGGTTCTTGGTCACCTCCCTGACTAACGTTCTTCTCCCCCGATCGCTCGGTTTGGCCGGGTGGCCCGCTCTAGGAAGAGTCCTGGTGGTTCTAAACTTCCTCCATTTATGGAAGATGGAGGCCACTGTGCTCATTGGGACCTTCAATGCTGCAGAAATTTTTCTCTACCCTTCCCCAGATCTGCGCCTCGATACAATCCTGTCTACACACAATTCCTTGGACTTCATGCCTTATTTGTGCTCTGACATGTACTGGTAACTGTGGCACCTTATATAGACACGTGTGTGAAATTTAGAAAGATTAAAAACTTCTTTCATGTTGGGTATTGTTTGTAGAATTTTGAGGAAAATAATGAATTTAATCCATTTTGGAATAAGGCTGTAACATAACGTGGAAAAAGTGAATCATTTCCGGATGCACTGTATGCACATGTGTACAGTGAAATAAAATCAAGCCTGCAGGGGCGTAGCATCGCCTGGTCCAAAAAATTTAAAATTTAAAATTTAAAATTTAAAATTTAAAATTTAAAATTTAAAATTTAAAATTTAAAATTTAATTTAATTTAATTTAATTTAATTTAATTTAATTTAATTTAATTTAATATAATTTAATTTAATTTAATTTAATTTAATTTAATTTAATTTAATTTTTAATAACTTTAATAATTTTAATAATTTTATTTTATTTTATTCATGCCATTTCATGCCATTTTATTTTATGCCATTTTATGCTATTTTATTTTATACCATTTTTTATTTATAGTGTGTATTTTTATACTTTGTAAAGCCTCACAGCTTTATTTATTTATTTTTTTAAATAATTTATTATTACTATTGGTTTAAATGCTTTAATACACACAAATTCCTACACACTCGTCTGTACTGTCTGTATGAGTAAAAAAATCTCAGATAAATCTCTTGAATCTTGATGAATTCTTATCTATGTCGTGCAAAAGAGATGAAAGAAGAGATGAAATTTAATTGCAATTCAGTTCATTTTTATTTGTGTTTGCGTTTTTAACAGCCTGCAGTGTCATAAAGCTGATTTACAGAAATAGAGAAATTTAGCTCGAAAGAGAGTCAGAGTGAAGGAATATCTGTACAACTTGCTTAAGTGATTTAGGTAACTAAGGGACAAACTGATGTAAACATGTAGATAAAGGATTTATTGATGATTCTGATGAAGAAATTTTGCCATATAGATGGATAATGATCAAATTGGCTGGCTTCAAATTAATAGTCTGAATTTTTTGCTTGATGTATAAAAGCATCATTGATTTCTGATCCAAAAAACCCCCAAAACAAACATAACACAAAAATGTAACACAAAAGTCTGTTATTTCTTATTCATTTTTGTGACGCTGAATCTTTAGCTCATTCACAAGGTTGAGAGAACGTTCAGCATTTCAGCAGATTTCCTGAATGATCACAGAGAAGTCATCAGAGGAACCTGAGGTTCATTTCTGTATATTTCTGTTTTTAAAAAAAAAAAAAAAAAAATCTCAATATTTGGACTGAAGCCCAACATATAACTGCATAAATCTAATCAACCAGTCAGATGGCTGCAGCACAATGAAAAAAGAAGAAAAAAAAAACAGGTAATGTGATGGTTATGTTCACATCAGACATCAGAATGAGGAAAAAATCTGACCTTCTCCGTGGCATGGTTGTTAGTACCAGATGAGCTTGCTCGAGTATTTCAGAAACTGTGGATCTCTTGGGATTTTCACACACAACAGTCTCTAAAGTTTACACAGAATAATGAAGAAAAAAACCATCTGCAGACTGGAACACATTGTTGAGATCAGAGCCCTCTAATCGTGACCAGACTGGTCTGAGCTGACAGGAAGTCTATATTACCTCTATAAGCTCTGTTAATACACTTTATTTGGAATTTTTTGGGAGCTACATATGGACTTCATAATGCATTCAGGAACATGCAGGTGTACTGGTGTTCCTAATAAAGTGGACAGTGAGTGGAGATAGATGATTATTATAGCTGGGAAACCGGAACACATTTATTCTGGTCCCAGTCCGTCCTCTGACACAATTTTTACTGTTGGATTAAATTTATAGAGATTGTGTAAAAAAAAACAAAAAAAAAAAAGTATCTTCATTCATCCGTCCGTCTATCTATCAATCCATCTGTCTATCCGTCAGCTCATTCATTCTTTTATCCATCCATCCATTCATTTATTCATCCATCCATCCATCCATCTGTCTTTCCATCCATTCATTCATTTATCCATCCATTCATTCATCTATCTATCTATCTATCTATCTATCTATCTATCTATCTATCTATCTATCTATCTATCTATCTATCTATCTATCTATCCATCCATTAATTCAGTTCTTTGTTCGTTCATCCATCCATCCATTCATCCATCCATCCATCCATCCATCCATCCATCCATCCGTCTATCCGTCAGTTATTTCATTCTTCCGTCTGTCTACCCATCCGTCTGTCACTTCATTCATTCATTCATCCATCCATCCATCCATCCATCCATCTGTCTGTCCATCCATCCATCCATGCATCCATCCACCCATCAGTTCATTCATTCATTTATCCATCTATCCATTCATTTATTCATCCATCATCCATCCATCCATTCATCCATTCATCCTTTTTCATTCATTCATTCATTCTTTTATTCATCCATCCATCCATCCATCCATCCATCCATCTATCTATCTATCTATCTATCTATCTATCTATCTATCTATCTATCTATCTATTTTTATCTATCTATCTATCTATCTATCTTCTGTCTGTCTGTCTGTCTGTCTATCTATCCATCCACCCATCCTTTCCCACCAGCCATCCATTAATTCAATCCTTTGTTCATCCATCCTTTCATTCATCTTCTTTAATCAGTTTTCTCCTGGTCAGGGTATAATAGTGTGTATAATAAAAAGAAATGTCAAGAAATATGTGAAGAAGCAACATTTTTTTGCACTGTAAAAAGGATGAGTGGGGATGAAATAAAAATTCGTTCATTCATTCATTCATTCATTCATTCATTCATTCATTCATTCTTTTTTTTTGGGGTTTTTGCAGTGGGAGGAAACCCATGTGAACATCTGGAAGAGATGTGAAACTCCACCAAGAACCTGAATGAACCATGAACCTGAGCTCACAATCAACTTACCTTCTGGCTCTGCCACTTTAATGCCACTCAAGTCTCAAGTGGTAGCTCAAGTGGTTAAGGCTCTGTTGATAGGAAGGTCAGAGTTCAAGCCCCAGCACTGCCAAGCTGCCACTGTTGGGCCCCTGAGCAAGGCCCTTAACCCTCTCTACTCCAGTGGTGCTGCTCATGGCTGACTCTGTGCTTTGACTTTGACTTTTAAAAGCTGGAAGAAAGAATTTCCCTCTGCTGTAATGTATATGCAACAAAAATAAAGGCTTCTTCTTCAATGTCTTCTATCCATCTCGGGTCTCAGCATGCATGGAGGTTCACAGAGAGATCAGCTCTGCTCCGCAGGTTTATTGTTAGATCCTGTCGGTTTTTTTTTATCTCGCCGCGTGCGAACGGTCTTAGCTCTTGTATTGTCTCCACCGCTGCCTTGTCATTGGTTTATTTTCCTAATGTGTCATGATTGTTATCCCCCGTTTTCCGTTCATTCCTGAACTCTTATGATCTTGAAGTTCATCATGGTTCTTGTTCTCGGTTGTTTTTTCTGCGTTTATTTTATTCACTGTTTTACAAAAGTCCAGCTTTATTGCCCTTCAGGTAACTGCAGAGATGCTCCTTTATTCCTCAGCCAAAAAATAAACTGAAAGATGAGTCTCGGGGAAAGTAACAACCTCATACAAACATCACTATCTGACCGGCTAATCGCTCATCAGCTGGACGGGTAAAGCCAAAGTCACCGCTGTACATGTCTTATAGTTCCATGCATTTTTCCATACTCCATATTCGGAATCTGTGCCTTAATGTTGACATTGGGCCTCATTTACACTCCAGACTCAAGAGTAATGGAAGGAATCTGTGAAATTAAGCCAGCTAGCAGTGGTGCTGAAGTGGCCATAAGGTCATGAGTGGATGAAGACCTCCTGAGATGCTACCTACAAATTCTCCAAATGATGTATTATTTCTTTTCTTCATTCCAAGGCTGTGAGAGTGAGTAAGAGTACATCCATGTTACTTTACCATTAAGTCAAACTCTGATGTCACTTTCAAAAATTTGAAAAAGCAAAAAATATCCACTCAGGAAGATAAAAGAGACTGGTGCGCTGCGTGATTGTCCTCATATGTGTGAGTTTACACACTGTAGCTGACAGAGAGAGGAGGAGAATCGACTGGAGTGAAAAGATCGCCTAGTCATTCCCGTTCCATTAATCCTGGTCTAAGAGGCACGTGTATATTTTTCAGTGCCGTATGTGGTGTGTTTGTACTCTGTAGGGATAATACGAATCATTAATCATCGTGTCTCCGTGCCAAAAAGCCCTGCATTTGAAATGTCACTGTGATTTGCTGTCTGTAGCTACACCTGCTACTGTTTTCCCGGGCCCCCGTAATCATGTGAGATGTTGGAACGAGAACCTAAATGCCTGGGACACCCCTTTAGTACCCTTCCGTCCGCCCCTTCGTCTTTCTACTGTTTCACACAATTGGATCGCCGCCACCTACTTGGGATATTTTTAATCTTGCTTTCCCTTGTAGCTCAGAGCTCAGGAATCTTCCCCCACCAGCACAGCACTGACTCTGTCTGCTTACCATTACTTTTATTTTAAATTCTGATCTATATTTGCTTATCAGAAGCACATGTTGAGGCGGGTGGCTGCGTAACCCCCACCACACACACACACACACACACACACATACACACACACACAGATGGAACCTAAAACTCGCTGTAAAATCCCTCCAAGGTGCATGCGTGTGTTCATTACAGAAGCACAGGAAAAACCTGCCAGTACACAGGAAGCTCGCTGTCATTATTTTGGCTGTTTGATGTGTCTCGCCGTCGTACGGAGGTGCAGACACGCAAAGCCGAAGCGTCTTCTAACTCTTGGGGAGAGTAGCTGGGGTTCAGATCCAGGTCGGGATTAAACCCGAAGGCCGAACTCACAACCGTTTCTCTGTGATGCTGATGTGTGCTTTCACATCTGCGGGAAAAGGGGAGTGCTGATATATGGGGCATGTGGCGGCAGCAGTCTTGAGAAAGATCTCGCATTCATAACGGACGCTCGTGTTTTTCTTTAACTGGGAAGTGCTTTGTGTCCTAATTGCCCCCGGGGAGAAAAAAGGGTTTTTTGAGGGTTGAAAATACTCGGAGGTAATGCGTAATTTCTACACCAAACATTCTCTATGGGAAACGTGAGGTTAAAGGAATACATCTTTCTCTCTCTCTCCTCTCTCTCTTCTCTCTCTCCTCCCCTCTTGCTCTCTCTCGCTCTGAAATTAGAATTTAAGCTGCATAAATAAGGTTAAGACTCTTCTTTCCTTTGAGACCTGGTTTATATGAGTTTGGGAAATGTTCCGGCGATCAAAAGATTGAAAAATAGTCAAGGCTGGAGTTTTCCTAGAAATGTGTTCCTGTTTAAAGCACACTGGTCAGCACCCCCCCATGCCTCTCTGTGTTTTTAGGATCCACCTGGGGGGAGACCCTTGAGTTTTTGTGGTTATGCTAAATTCCAGTGCAGTCATGCCATTTTGGGGTGGTCTCTCTCTCTCTCTCCTCTCTCTCTCTCTCTCTCTCTCTTCTTCTCTCTCTCTCTCTCTCTCTCTCTCTCTCCTCTCTCTCTCTCTCTCTCTCTCTCTCTCTCTCTCTATGTCTTTCATAGGCCCCTTGTTGAAGCTTAGACCATCCTTTCGGACAAAATGTGCCCTATTCACGCTCTCGGAGCACGGATCTGATTGATTTCTTCCTTTCAGTGCCTTCTTAAACACAGTTTGTGTTCGTGTAACCCATCTTAAAAACATAGTTAAGAAACCTGGAAACACACACAAAAAAAAAACAACAAAAAAAAAAACCACTTTAATGTCTTATTTTTTCGGAGAAATTTCTTTATTTTTAAAATCCTAACCAGAAAATTCAGCCTTGAATGGAAAAGAATTCCGTAGGACATTTCACTCAATTTTTATTTTCTGCATAAAACCACATAATAATGATCTCTAAAAGGTTGGAGTTTGAAGACATTTCACTCTTTTAGAGTTCTAAGATCAGATAAGATTTATTAGAAAACTTTATTAATCCTATTAATTCTACATATTCAACATAGAAGCTTTAAGGGTTCCAGCAGAGGAACAACCGAAGAAGCCTTCAAGAATTTTTTTTTTTTTCTCCTAAGACTGTACCATCACATGAGCACTAATTACCAAAGATAATTAATAATAAATACTTTTAAAAAATATTTTTTAATATTTTTAAAATATCACGCACAGGTTAATAACAGAGTAATAAGTAATTACTTACTAAGTAATGAATGTCGTGATGTTTAACGTTCACCCACTGACCGAGTGAAATACATGAGGAAGTTATTTTCATAAACAAAACATTTTAAATCGGAATTCTGTGGAACGTGTAATCTCAGAGAACTAGATTTAATTCGATTTAATATCACGACTGAAACTTGAAAATATTTTAAGAAAAAAATTTTATTATTATTAAAAAATAAGTCCATGTGATTTTATGGCAATTTCTATTTTCTTTAGTTTAAATTTAAATTTTTATTTTTTCTTATTATTCCATAGCACTCTTTCACAGGGACTCGTAATGTGACTTGCTCCATAATCAATTATAAACAAAAATGCATCATCAACACACACACACACACACACCTCTACATACACGCATGCACGCACACACACACACACACACAGACACACACACACACACACACACACAGACACCCATCTACATGCACATATACACACACACACAAAACTCCCCCCAAACACAGGCAGCACACACATATACCTCTCTCCCAACCCACACACCACACACACACACACC
The DNA here is from genome assembly GCA_033459395.1 of Hemibagrus guttatus. Classification (NCBI taxonomy): domain Eukaryota; kingdom Metazoa; phylum Chordata; class Actinopteri; order Siluriformes; family Bagridae; genus Hemibagrus; species Hemibagrus guttatus. The sequence continues at coordinate 2,342,369 of JAUCMX010000030.1, read as the reverse complement.
ACACTTCTACACACACATACCCACACACACACCGCTCTACATACACACACACATACCCACTCAGCCACCCACCCACACACACACACCCACGCTCACACAGACACACACAAACACACAAACGCCCCCCCCCCCCCCCACACACACCCCCAAACAAAAACACACACACACAAACACCC
>JAUCMX010000030.1:2299693-2332193 GCA_033459395.1 Hemibagrus guttatus | reverse complement strand
GTGGGTCACGGCACATTGTGTTATGTCACTGTGTGCCATGCCACTGTGGGTCACGTCGCAGTGAGTCATGTCACATTGTGTTATGTCACTGTGTGCCATGCCACTTTGGGGCACGTCACTGTGGGTCACATCGCTGTGGGTCACGTCGCTGTGGGTCACGTCGCTGTGGGTCATGGCACATTGTGTTATGTCACTGTGTGCCATGCCACTGTGGGGCACGTCACTGTGAGTCATGTCACTGTGGGTCACATCGCTGTGGGTCACGTCTCTGTGGGTCACGTCGCTGTGGGTCACGTCGCTGTGGGTCACGTCACTGTGTGCCATGCCACTGTGAGTCATGTCACCGTGGGTCACATTGCTGTGGGTCATGTCACATTGTGTTATGTCACTGTGTGCCATGCCACTGTGTACGTCACTATGCGTCACGTCAGTGTATGCCACTGTGTCTTTTCACAGTATGTTACATCAGTATATTTCATGTCACTGACACTGTGTGTCACGTCAATGTGCGTCACATCACAGTGTTACTTTGCTGTGAGTCACGTCACTGTGTATCACGTTGCTGTGTGTCACGTCACAGCGTGTTATGTCACTATGTGTCATGCCAACGTGTGTCACCTCACAGTGTGTTACTTTGCTGTGTGTAATGTCACTGTGTGTCACGTCAATGTGTATCACGTCACTATGTGTCACATCAGTGTGAGTCACGTCACTGTGTGTCACTTCACAGTATGTTACATCAATATATTTTATGTCAGTGACGCTGTGTGTCATCTTACTGTGTGTCACGTCAATGTGTGTCACGTCACTGTGTGTCACGTCAATGTGTGTCACGTCACTGTGCGTCACGTCAATGTGTGTCACATCACTGTGTGTCACTTCACAGTATGTTACATCAGTATATTTTATGTCAGTGACGCTGTGTGTCATCTTACTGCGTGTCACGTCAATGTGTGTCACGTCACTGTGTGTCACGTCACTGTGTGTCACGTCACTGTGTGTCACGTCAATGTGTATCACGTCACTATGTGTAACGTCAGTGTGAGTCACGTCACTGTGTGTCACTTCACAGTATGTTACATCAGTATATTTTATGTCAGTGACGCTGTGTGTCATCTTACTGTGTGTCACGTCACTGTGTGTCACGTCACTGTGTGTCACGTCACTGTGTGTCACGTTTAATGATGCAGCTGATCACATTAACGAGAAACTGGACAGAAGCCTGTGTCCTGAAGTAATGAAGTAATGCAGGACTTACTGAACATTAGAGCACTGAGACTGGAGACTCATTTCATACATTAAAAAAGAAATAAAATTTGGATAAAAATTTTTTAAAAAATGCCATATTGCAGGTTAACAATTATATGATTGTGTGTTATATAATAATAATAATAATAATAATAATAATAATAATAATAATAATAATAATAATAATAATAAGAGGAAGAAGAAGAAGAAGAAGAAGAAGTATAATAATAATAAATTAAAAAATTATAAATAATAATAATAATAATAAGTATTATTATTATTATTATTATTATTATTGTTATTATTATTATTATTATTATTATTATTATTATTATTATTATTATTATTATTATTATTATTATTATGCATCATATCCCTCATACAAGTCAGTGAATTTCCTAATCCATCCATCAGTCCATCCATTTTCTCTGCTGTTTATTATTTACACAATTTATCCGCAATTCACCCTCTGCAAATGATCCAAAATCTTGTTTTCAACCTGTCTAAGTTCTCCTACACCACCACACTGCTGCTCCTCCACTGGCTTCCAGTAGCTGCATCAGATTCAAAACACTGACCCTTGCCTACAAAGCCAAATATGGACCAGCACCATCTGACCTCAAAGCTCTTATTACTCCTCACACTGCACCTTGCTCCCTCCGATCTCCCAGCACTGCCCCACTGGTCCCACTGTCTCTCAGGGTAGGAGGTAGGTACACATCGAGACTCTGTTCTGTTCTGGCACCGAGGTGAAACTTTTCGTAAGTGAAAACCTCAAGTTCCCTTGGCTCTTACTCATCACCTCATTATCTTAACATACACCATGCACACACACACACACACACACACACTCTGGTTCAGATCAGAAGCCACAACTTCTCCAAAGGTACATGTTCACATACTGTAACCATATGTGCATGTCCGTGTGTACAGACGTCTCCTCTGTTTCCTCCTCGGATCAGAAGAGGAGGCCCGGTTCTGTGCGTGCTTCATCGGCGCAAGCGTGTGGAGAACGCCTCAGCGCTGAACGTTGTGGTTGTGTTGAGTTTATGTTGGTCAGTTCTGTATATTTAGGACAATAGAGTCAAAGATGTGGATTTTTTTTTAGACTGAGTTAATGCAGATTCTTTTAAACAAACAGAACGAAAGCACACACTCAAACAAGCATGTAGGCATTCATGTGTGTGTGTGTGTGTGTGTGTGTGTGTGTGCTTGGTCTGGTGATACTGGAAGTGCTGAAGTCACAGGAGATCAGTTGCATTGTGGGAGTTCTATAAGTAACCCTTTGCTTTATCTAGCAGCTGTTCCTTATAGATCTGGGCCGGCTCCTGAAACACACCCCGCCTTCTCATCTCTCCCCAGGCCACGAAACTGATCTGCCACCCTGGGCCTACTGCCATTAACACACACACACACACACACACACACACAACACACACACACACACACACACACACACACACGCACACACGCACACGTACAGCGCACAACCCACATTGCATTCCATGAGACGAATGTTTAGCTTTAATCCCATAATAAGACTCTCAGCTGTCCAAGAAAAGAAAGATGACTTTCCTCTGCCAGATTCCTCTCTTCTCCTTTTGTCCCCTCTTTTCTTCTTTCTCGAGTTGTTCCCTTGCTCTCTCTTTTTTTTTCTTACACTTTGTTTTCGAATTATATCGGAAGAGATCACTTTCGACCATCCATGTGGTGTAGCAACTGTATTCCTCCAGCTTTTTCTGTCTCTCTGCATCAGTGACCACACACACACACCACACACACACACACACACACACACACACACACACACACACACACACACACACACACACACACACTGCTGTGACTCACCAGTCCATCATTTCTCCTCCTCATATTCTGTTCATTTTCTAAATAAATGTTCTGTTTGGAGAGTTTTTTTTAACATGTGAAAGATGAAGACTTGATGGCTGCTTGTCAGACTGTGTGTGTGTGTGTGTGTGTATGAGAGAGAGAGAGAGAGAGAGAGAGAGAGAGAGAGAATATTCATCTTAACACATTAACACTATAGCAGTTTAAATGCTTTGCCAAAATCTTTCAGTATGTAAAGTGAGTGATTTCGGTCAGTAAGAATCTCAGAGATCGATCACTCGATTTATTACACTGCAGCATGTGCGATTCTTTATTTTTTAGCAATAATTGGATACGTCATTCGTTACATGATATTCTTTAAACAGTATTCTTTATACTCTGTGTAAGAAAGAAAAATTAAAAATAGTTTTAATGAGTTATAACATCACCGTAATCTGTCAATGATTTTATTTTTTAGTCCAATTTTAGTTCTAGTAATTTTTATTAATTTTTTTTCATTTTTTAAAATTTTTACATTTTTACAAATTTTTTGGAATTTTTCATTTTTGTTGTCATTTTTAGTATTTTCAGTCATTTTTATTAATGTTTTAATTGTTAGTTATTTTAAAAACAATTTTTTTGTCATTTTTAATAATGTTTTCATTTTTAGTTATTTTTAGTATTTGAAAATTTGTAGTATTTGTTTTGTTAATTTTTAGTTCTTGTAATTTTTAGTATTTTAAAATTGTTAGTATTTTTTTTTTATTTTTAGTTCTCATAATCTTTAGTATTTTAAAAATGTTTAGTATTTTCTTTTTTTTAGTTCTCGTAATTTTTAGTATTTTAAAATTTTTAGTTCTTGTAACGTTTAGTATTTTAAAATTTGTAGTATTTTTTTGTAATTTTTAGTTCTAGTAATTTCTAGCACTTTTTTTTTTAATTTTTAGTAATTAGTCATTTTTAGTGTTAAAACCTGTGGAATTTTCCCAGGTTACTTCCTGTTTTCTCAGAATCTAGCCATGGGGGTCACAGTCCAGTGACTTCTGTGCCGGTCCCAAGCCCGGATAAATAGAGAGGGTTGCGTCAGGAAGGGCATCCGGCGTAAAACGTTGCCAAATTTAACCAGGCGAATCGTCAGTACGAATTTCATACCGGATCGGTCGAAGCCCGGGTTAACAACGACCACCATCGGCGCCGTTGACCTACAGGGCGCCGGTGGAAATTGGGCTACTGTTGGTCGAAGAAGTAGAGGAGGGAGGAGAGTGCACAGACAGAGAGAGAAGAGGAAAGGTAAGAGTGTAGGACTGAGAATAGGAACTCTGAATGTTGGTACTATGACAGGGAAAGGTAGAGAGCTGGCTGATGTGATGGAGAGAAGGAAGGTGGATATACTGTGTGTACAGGAGACCAGGTGGAAGGGTAGCAAGGCTCGTAGTATAGGAGCAGGATTCAAGCTGTTTTATTATGGTGTGGATAGTAAGAGAAATGGGGTAGGTGTGGTCCTGAAGGAGGAGTTTGTGAGAAATGTCCTGGAGGTGAAAAGAGTGTCAGACAGGGTGATGAGTCTGAAGTTAGAGATTGAAGGGGTGATGTTGAATGTTGTTAGTGGTTATGCCCCACAGGTAGGTTGCGAGTTAGAGGAGAAAGAGAGATTCTGGAGTGAATTAGATGAGGTGATGGAGAGTATTCCCACGGGTGAGAGAGTGGTAATAGGAGCGGATTTTAATGGACATGTTGGTGAGGGGAACACAGGTGATGAGGAGGTGATGGGCAAGTTTGGAGTTAAGGAAAGGAACCTTGAAGGACAGATGGTAGTGGACTTTGCTAAGAGGATGGACATGGGTGTGGTTAACACTTATTTTCAGAAGAGGGAGGAGCATAGAGTGACTTACAAGAGTGGAGGTAGGAGCACACAGGTAGACTACATCCTATGTAGAAGAGGCAATCTGAAAGAGATTAGTGACTGTAAAGTGGTAGTGGGAGAGAGTGTAGCCAGACAGCATAGGATGGTGGTGTGTAGGATGACTTTGATGGTCTGTAAGAAGAAGAGGTCAAAGATAGAGATAGAGAAGAAAACCAAGTGGTGGAAGCTGAAAAAGGAGGAATGTTGTGAGGAATTTAGACAGAAGTTGAGGCAGGCTCTGGGTGGGCAGGTATTGCTGCCAGATGACTGGGAAACTACAGCAGAAGTGATCAGGGAGACAGGGAGAAAGGTGCTGGGTGTGTCATCTGGAAGGAGGAAAGAAGATAAGGAGACTTGGTGGTGGAATGAGGAAGTTCAGGATAGTATCCAGAGGAAGAGGTTTGCTAAGAAGAAGTGGGACATGGACAGGACTGAAGAGAATAGACAGGAATGCAAGGAGTTACAGCGCAGAGTGAGGAGGGAGGTGTCTAAGGCCAAGCAGAAGGCATATGACGAGTTGTACACTAGGTTAGACACTAGAGAAGGACAGAAGGACTTGTACAGGTTAGCTAGGCAGAGGGATCGAGATGGGAAGGATGTGCAGCAAGTTAGAGTTATTAAGGATAGAGATGGAAGGGTGCTCACAAGTGAGGAGAGTGTACAGAGGAGATGGAAGGAGTACTTTGAGGAGCTGATGAATGAGGAAAATGAGAGGGAAAAAAGAGTAGAAGGGGTGAACTCTGTGGAACAGGAAGTAGATAAGATTAGAAAGGATGAAGTCAGGAAGGCTTTGAAGAGGATGAAAAGTGGGAAGGCAGTTGGTCCTGATGACATCCCGGTGGAGGTCTGGAAGTGTCTGGGAGAGGCAGCAGTGGAATTTTTAGCTAGTTTGTTCAACAGGGTTTTAGAGAGTGAGAGGATGCCTGAGGAATGGAGAAGAAGTGTGTTAGTGCCGATCTTTAAGAATAAGGGTGACGTGCAGAGTTGCAGTAACTATAGGGGGATAAAGTTGATGAGCCATACAATGAAGCTATGGGAAAGAGTAGTGGAAGCTAGGTTAAGGAAGGTAGTGGAAATTTGTGAGCAGCAGTATGGCTTCATGCCCAGAAAGAGCACAACAGATGCAATTTTTGCTCTGAGAATTTTGATAGAGAAGTATAGGGATGGTCAGAGGGAGTTGCACTGTGTGTTTGTAGACTTGGAGAAAGCGTATGACAGGGTGCCAAGAGAAGAGCTGTGGTACTGTATGAGGAAGCCAGGAGTAGCAGAGAAGTATGTCAGAGTGGTGCAGGACATGTATGAGAGGAGCAGGACAGTGGTGAGGTGTGCTGTAGGTCAGACAGAGGAGTTCAATGTGAAGGTGGGACTGCATCAGGGATCGGCTCTGAGCCCCTTCCTGTTTGCTATAGTGATGGACCAGTTATCAGAGGAGGTCAGACAGGAGTCTCCTTGGACAATGATGTTTGCAGATGACATTGTGATCTGTAGTGAGAGCAGGGAGCAGGTGGAGGAAAACCTGGAGAGGTGGAGGTTTGCGCTGGAGAGAAGAGGAATGAAAGTCAGTCGTAGTAAGACTGAGTACATGTGTGTGAATGAAAGGGAGGGAAGTGGAACAGTAAGGTTACAGGGTGAAGAGGTGAAGAAGGTACAGGAGTTTAAGTACTTGGGGTCAACAGTCCAGAGTAATGGAGAGTGTGGGAAAGAGGTAAAGAAGCGAGTGCAGGCAGGTTGGAATGGGTGGAGAAAGGTGTGGGGAGTTCTGTGTGATAGGAAAATATCAGCGAGAATCAAGGGGAAGGTGTACAGGACAGTGGTGAGACCGGCCATGCTGTATGGTTTAGAGACAGTGTCACTGAGGAAGAGACAGGAGTCAGAGCTAGAGGTAGCAGAGCTGAAGATGTTGAGGTTCTCTTTGGGAGTGAAAAGGTTGGACAGGATTAGGAATGAGTACATCAGAGGGACAGCTCATGTTGGACGTTTGGGGGACAAAGTTAGGGAGGTTTGGACATGTTCAGAGGAGGGAGAGTGAGTATATTGGTAGGAGAATGTTGGACATGGAGCTGCCAGGCAGGAGGCAAAGAGGAAGGCCAAAGAGGAGGTATATGGATGTAATTAATGAGGATATGAAGCTAGTGGGTGCAAGTGTTGAGGTTGCAGAAGATAGGGATAGGTGGAGAGAGATGATTCGCTGTGGCGACCCCTGAAGGGAAAAGCCGAAAGAAGAAGAAGACTTCCTGTTTTCTCAGCATCTATAATCATAGTCATATTCCCATCAGGATGCCGTAATTAAACGTGACATAAACAGCTCCTTATCACAGATAGCTTCAACCCACAACTTCAACAACTCATTAAATGACTTAAATAAATAAATAAATAAATAAACAAACAAATAAATAAATAAATAAATAACAATCCTGTCTTACAAAAAAATCATGTAGCACATGTCACATGCTGGAACTACCTCCTGTGTTTAAGTAAAATAAATCCACACCTTTTTAACCAATCAGATTTGAGCCTTCAGCTTCCATGTGGTTTAAAGAAACTAAAACAACTTTCTAACCAATCAGCTTCGAGGATTCGATAGAACAAGATAGATGTGGCCAATGAAGTACTGCATAATGAGAATATTAATGAAAAAAAAAGGTTGCTTGTGATGACATAATTGACATAATTGTCCGAATGAGGTGTGTGTGTGTGTGTGTGTGTGTGTGTGTGTGTGTGTGTGTGTGTGCATGCACTTCATTAACTCACAGTGCAGACAAACTGGCTATATTATGACACGTGAATATACGACTCAATCAGCGTGACGATCGCACAACATTATTCACAACGCAGCTGGTCCAGGGAAGATAACACACACACACGCACACACACACACACATGCCAATGATTTGCCCAAAACATAATGAATCCATTTGTTAATATACACACACCGGTACACACATATGGGCGAGTGTGAGTGTGTGTGTGTGTGTGTGTGTGTGTGTGTGTATATACAAGGCTGTGGTGAGAGTGTCTCAAGTGTGTGTACGTTTCTCTGCATGCATGTTTGTACATGTATGTGTAGGAGTCGTTTCAGGAAGCAGCAGTTTGAAGGAACATCAGCTGGAGGTGGTTTAGCGTCCGTCCGTCTCTGACGTCGAATCCTTTTCACTAAATCCTCCTGCATTAATACTTAAACACTCTCTGGAGGCATGTCTGATTAAAGCATACATGCGATCAGCGTGAACATGCTCATACACGCATGGGCTCGCTATAAAGATCATCCCTCAACATATATCTGGAGGCCTGGGAAAACCTGTCAGATGTCCCAGGAGCTGAGTTCTGCTGAATATGAGGAAATATCTCACTCTTACATATAACACACATTAACAGTTTGTACTATAAGACTTACAGACGATCAGTGGAGACAATGGCATTGTTTCTCTTAAGAAAAAGAGAACAGATTTGACTTCATTTGTGATGTAGCCAAGACGTGACTCGCTAGTTACCATGGAGAAGCGGCTTTTTATCCTTATTTGCCTGTTTCAATATCCAGAGCTAAGGGAAGTTACTTACTTATCTAAAACACGCTAATGACGACATAAGTATGGCAGAGAAGTGCAAAACAAAATAAAAAATCAGAAAACAAAATAACAAAACCAAAAACACAAGGACGAACCAGACAAAGCGGAAAAGGAAGGTATAGTTTGCGGATAAAATTCTTCCCTCTGATTGGACGAGACATCTGTCACTCAAGTTATGAGTATGAAGTAGGAAATTGTGTATCTAACTTTATTTCTTGTACATGTGTGGAGTTCTGCCTTCACTTTAAACCATTTTTTTTGATAGTGCAACTTTAAATCTTTTAAAGAACATAACAAACATATATATTTATATTTATAACAGAGTGGAGTTCATTCAGCGCTACTTTGAGGAAGGACGTTCCTATGGCGTGATTTTGGATATACTGATAGCGTATCATGGCGTAAAGATTACTTTGCAATCTCTAACTATTCCAGATTAAAGGATTTAAGGAGCGCTATAAGAGGAGAGCTGAGGAGTTCATACACACACCAATCCACTTTCTACTGCTGCAGCCTGCTGGGCTTCCTGTATTTCCTGAGTGACCGATGTCTTGTCCAATCAGAGGGAAGCATTCCATTCGCAAACTATACCTACCTTTTCCGGTGTAGTTGTGTCTCATGAATTCATGCATGAACAATAAAAAATTTAGAACATGTTTGTTATTTCATTCCATTATCTACCGCTTATCCGATCTATTCTCGGGTCACGGGGAGCCTGTGCCTATCTCAGGCGTCATTGGGCATCAAGGCAGGATACACCCTGAACGGAGTGCCAACCCATCACAGGGCACACACACACACACACTCTCATTCACTCACACAATCACACACTACGGGCAATTTAGAGATGCCAATCAACCTACAATGCATGTCTTTGGACCAGGGAGGAAACCAAAAGTACCCAGAGGAAACCCCAGAGGCACGGGAAAAACATGCAAACTCCACACACACACACACACCCCACACACACCCCAAAACACACACACAGACACACACACAGACACACACACACAGACACACACACACAGACACACACACACAGACACACACACACAGACAAAACACACAAAAAGACACACACACACACACAGACACACACACAGACACACACATGTCGGAGGTGGGAATTGAATCCCCAACCCTGGAGGTGAGAGGCAAACGTGCTAACCACCAAGCCACCGTGCCCCCATATGTTTGTTATTTAATCTATTAATTAAGACGCAAAATATAAACAAAATCAAACACGCCCTATAAGACAGTATAATTATATCATCTTAAAGACACACTAGGAATCGCTCATCACTGCTGCACCCCTTCACGCCGTGAGTTTCCTTTCCCTAAAAGAATGAATAGCTGACTTAAATAGGAGCTAGCGATGAGTTAAAGCAGGTACTAATCACCAAGCTAATGAAGCGCTAACCTGAGCAACGGCGTGAGGCTTATGAATCCATGCATGAATAACGAAAACCATCACTGCTCCATAGCTTTCAGGTGAGATTAAACAAATATAAATAAATATGTTTATAATCATTTATAATCACATTCTCCAGAGTTTATAATCATTTATAATCACACTCTCCAGAGTTTATAATCATTTATAATCACACTCTCCGGTGTTTACAATCATTTATAATCACACTCTCCGGTGTTTATAATCATTTATAATCACACTCTCCGGTGTTTATAATCATTTATAATCACACTCTCCGGTGTTTACAATCATTTATAATCACACTCTCCGGTGTTTATAATCATTTATAATCACACTCTCCGGTGTTTATAATCATTTATAATCACATTCTCCGGTATTTATAATCATTTATAATCACACTGTCCGGTGTTTATAATCATTTATAATCACACTCTCCGGTGTTTATAATCATTTATAATCACATTCTCCGGTGTTTATAATCATTTATAATCACACCCTCCGGTGTTTATAATCATTTATAATCACACTCTCCGGTGTTTATAATTATTTATAATCACATTCTCTGGTGTTTATAATCATTTATAATCACACCCTCCGGTGTTTATAATCATTTATAATCACACTCTCCAGTGTTTATAATCATTTATAATCACACCCTCCGGTGTTTATAATAATTTATAATCACACTCTCCGGTGTTTATAATCATTTATAATCACATTCTCTGGTGTTTATAATCATTTATAATCACACCCTCCGGTGTTTATAATCATTTATAATCACACTCTCTGGTGTTTATAATCATTTATAATCACACCCTCCGGTGTTTATAATCATTTATAATCACACTCTCCGGTGTTTATAATCATTTATAATCACATTCTCTGGTGTTTATAATCATTTATAATCACACTCTCCGGTGTTTACAATCATTTATAATCACACTCTCCGGTGTTTATAATCATTTATAATCACATTCTCTGGTGTTTATAATCATTTATAATCACACCCTCCGGTGTTTATAATAATTTATAATCACACTCTCCAGTGTTTACAATCATTTATAATCACACTCTCCGGTGTTTATAATCATTTATAATCACACTCTCTGGTGTTTATAATCATTTATAATCACACCCTCCGGTGTTTATAATCATTTATAATCACACCCTCCGGTGTTTATAATAATTTATAATCACACTCTCCAGTGTTTACAATCATTTATAATCACACTCCTCCGGTGTTTATAATCATTTATAATCACACTCTCCGGTGTTTATAATCATTTATAATCACACTCTCCGGTGTTTATAATCATTTATAATCACACTCTCCGGTGTTTATAATCATTTATAATCACACTCTCCGGTGTTTATAATCATTTATAATCACACTCTCCGGTGTTTATAATCATTTATAATCACATTCTCTGGTGTTTATAATCATTTATAATCACACCCTCCGGTGTTTATAATCATTTATAATCACACTCTCCGGTGTTTATAATCATTTATAATCACACCCTCCGGTGTTTATAATCATTTATAATCACACTCTCCGGTGTTTATAATCATTTATAATCACATTCTCTGGTGTTTATAATCATTTATAATCACACTCTCCGGTGTTTATAATCATTTATAATCACACTCTCTGGTGTTTATAATCATTTATAATCACACTCTCCGGTGTTTATAATCATTTATAATCACACCCTCCGGTGTTTATAATCATTTATAATCACACTCTCCAGTGTTTATAATCATTTATAATCACACTCTCCGGTGTTTATAATCATTTATAATCACACTCTCCAGAGTTTATAATCATTTATAATCACACTCTCCGGTGTTTACAATCATTTATAATCACACTCTCCGGTGTTTATAATCATTTATAATAACACTCTCCGGTGTTTATAATCATTTATAATCACACTCTCTGGTGTTTATAATCATTTATAATCACACCCTCCGGTGTTTATAATCATTTATAATCACACTCTCCGGTGTTTATAATCATTTATAATCACACCCTCCGGTGTTTATAATCATTTATAATCACACTCTCCGGTGTTTATAATCATTTATAATCACATTCTCTGGTGTTTATAATCATTTATAATCACACTCTCCGGTGTTTATAATCATTTATAATCACACTCTCTGGTGTTTATAATCATTTATAATCACACTCTCCGGTGTTTATAATCATTTATAATCACACCCTCCGGTGTTTATAATCATTTATAATCACACTCTCCAGTGTTTATAATCATTTATAATCACACTCTCCGGTGTTTATAATCATTTATAATCACACTCTCCAGAGTTTATAATCATTTATAATCACACTCTCCGGTGTTTACAATCATTTATAATCACACTCTCCGGTGTTTATAATCATTTATAATAACACTCTCCGGTGTTTATAATCATTTATAATCACACTCTCTGGTGTTTATAATCATTTATAATCACACCCTCCGGTGTTTATAATCATTTATAATCACACCCTCCGGTGTTTATAATAATTTATAATCACACTCTCCAGTGTTTACAATCATTTATAATCACACTCTCCGGTGTTTATAATCATTTATAATCACACTATCCGGTGTTTATAATCATTTATAATCACACTCTCCGGTGTTTATAATCATTTATAATCACACTCTCTGGTGTTTATAATCATTTATAATCACACCCTCCGGTGTTTATAATCATTTATAATCACACCCTCCGGTGTTTATAATAATTTATAATCACACTCTCCAGTGTTTACAATCATTTATAATCACACTCTCCGGTGTTTATAATAATTTATAATCACACTCTCCGGTGTTTATAATTATTTATAATCACACTCTCCGGTGTTTATAATCATTTATAATCACACTCTCTGGTGTTTATAATCATTTATAATCACACCCTCCGGTGTTTATAATCATTTATAATCACACCCTCCGGTGTTTATAATAATTTATAATCACACTCTCCAGTGTTTATAATCATTTATAATCACACTCTCTGGTGTTTATAATCATTTATAATCACACCCTCCGGTGTTTATAATAATTTATAATCACACTCTCCAGTGTTTACAATCATTTATAATCACACTCTCCGGTGTTTATAATAATTTATAATCACACTCTCCGGTGTTTATAATTATTTATAATCACACTCTCCGGTGTTTATAATCATTTATAATCACACTCTCTGGTGTTTATAATCATTTATAATCACACCCTCCGGTGTTTATAATCATTTATAATCACACCCTCCGGTGTTTATAATAATTTATAATCACACTCTCTGGTGTTTATAATCATTTATAATCACACCCTCCGGTGTTTATAATCATTTATAATCACACCCTCCGGTGTTTATAATAATTTATAATCACACTCTCCGGTGTTTATAATCATTTATAATCACACTCTCTGGTGTTTATAATCATTTATAATCACGTTCTCTGGTGTTTATAATCATTTATAATCACACTCTCCGGTGTTTATAATCATTTATAATCACATTCTCCGGTATTTATAATCATTTATAATCACACTGTCCGGTGTTTATAATCATTTATAATCACACTCTCTGGTGTTTATAATCATTTATAATCACACTCTCTGGTGTTTATAATCATTTATAATCACACTCTCTGGTGTTTATAATCATTTATAATCACATTCTCTGGTGTTTATAATCATTTATAATCACACTCTCCGGTGTTTATAACCATTTATAATCACACTCTCCGGTGTTTATAATCATTTATAATCACACTGTCCGGTGTTTATAATCATTTATAATCACACTCTCCGGTGTTTATAATCATTTATAATCACATTCTCCGGTGTTTATAATCATTTATAATCACACCCTCCGGTGTTTATAATCATTTATAATCACACTCTCCGGTGTTTATAATTATTTATAATCACATTCTCTGGTGTTTATAATCATTTATAATCACACCCTCCGGTGTTTATAATCATTTATAATCACACTCTCCAGTGTTTATAATCATTTATAATCACACCCTCCGGTGTTTATAATAATTTATAATCACACTCTCCGGTGTTTATAATCATTTATAATCACATTCTCTGGTGTTTATAATCATTTATAATCACACCCTCCGGTGTTTATAATCATTTATAATCACACTCTCTGGTGTTTATAATCATTTATAATCACACCCTCCGGTGTTTATAATCATTTATAATCACACTCTCCGGTGTTTATAATCATTTATAATCACATTCTCTGGTGTTTATAATCATTTATAATCACACTCTCCGGTGTTTACAATCATTTATAATCACACTCTCCGGTGTTTATAATCATTTATAATCACATTCTCTGGTGTTTATAATCATTTATAATCACACCCTCCGGTGTTTATAATCATTTATAATCACACCCTCCGGTGTTTATAATAATTTATAATCACACTCTCCAGTGTTTACAATCATTTATAATCACACTCTCCGGTGTTTATAATCATTTATAATCACACTCTCTGGTGTTTATAATCATTTATAATCACACCCTCCGGTGTTTATAATCATTTATAATCACACCCTCCGGTGTTTATAATAATTTATAATCACACTCTCCAGTGTTTACAATCATTTATAATCACACTCTCCGGTGTTTATAATCATTTATAATCACACTCTCCGGTGTTTATAATCATTTATAATCACACTCTCCGGTGTTTATAATCATTTATAATCACACTCTCCGGTGTTTATAATCATTTATAATCACACTCTCCGGTGTTTATAATCATTTATAATCACACTCTCCGGTGTTTATAATCATTTATAATCACACTCTCTGGTGTTTATAATCATTTATAATCACACCCTCCGGTGTTTATAATCATTTATAATCACACTCTCCGGTGTTTATAATCATTTATAATCACACTCTCTGGTGTTTACAATCATTTATAATCACACTCTCTGGTGTTTATAATCATTTATAATCACACTCTCCGGTGTTTATAATCATTTATAATCACACTCTCTGGTGTTTATAATCATTTATAATCACACTCTCCGGTGTTTATAATCATTTATAATCACACCCTCCGGTGTTTATAATAATTTATAATCACACTCTCCAGTGTTTACAATCATTTATAATCACACTCTCTGGTGTTTATAATCATTTATAATCACATTCTCTGGTGTTTATAATCATTTATAATCACACTGTCCGGTGTTTATAATAATTTATAATCACACTCTCTGGTGTTTATAATCATTTATAATCACATTCTCTGGTGTTTATAATCATTTATAATCACACTGTCCGGTGTTTATAATCATTTATAATCACACTGTCCGGTGTTTATAATCATTTATAATCACACTCTCTGGTGTTTATAATCATTTATAATCACGTTCTCTGGTGTTTATAATCATTTATAATCACACTCTCCGGTGTTTATAATCATTTATAATCACATTCTCCGGTATTTATAATCATTTATAATCACACTGTCCGGTGTTTATAATCATTTATAATCACACTCTCTGGTGTTTATAATCATTTATAATCACACTCTCTGGTGTTTATAATCATTTATAATCACACTCTCTGGTGTTTATAATCATTTATAATCACACTCTCTGGTGTTTATAATCATTTATAATCACACTCTCTGGTGTTTATAATCATTTATAATCACACTCTCTGGTGTTTATAATCATTTATAATCACACTCTCCGGTGTTTATAATCATTTATAATCACACTCTCCGGTGTTTATAATCATTTATAATCACATTCTCCGGTATTTATAATCATTTATAATCACACTGTCCGGTGTTTATAATCATTTATAATCACATTCTCCGGTATTTATAATCATTTATAATCACACCCTCCGGTGTTTATAATCATTTATAATCACACTCTCCGGTGTTTATAATCATTTATAATCACACCCTCCGGTGTTTATAATCATTTATAATCACACTCTCCGGTGTTTATAATCATTTATAATCACATTCTCTGGTGTTTATAATCATTTATAATCACACTCTCCGGTGTTTATAATCATTTATAATCACACTCTCTGGTGTTTATAATCATTTATAATCACACTCTCCGGTGTTTATAATCATTTATAATCACACCCTCCGGTGTTTATAATCATTTATAATCACACTCTCCAGTGTTTATAATCATTTATAATCACACTCTCCGGTGTTTATAATCATTTATAATCACACTCTCCAGAGTTTATAATCATTTATAATCACACTCTCCGGTGTTTACAATCATTTATAATCACACTCTCCGGTGTTTATAATCATTTATAATAACACTCTCCGGTGTTTATAATCATTTATAATCACACTCTCTGGTGTTTATAATCATTTATAATCACACCCTCCGGTGTTTATAATCATTTATAATCACACCCTCCGGTGTTTATAATAATTTATAATCACACTCTCCAGTGTTTACAATCATTTATAATCACACTCTCCGGTGTTTATAATCATTTATAATCACACTATCCGGTGTTTATAATCATTTATAATCACACTCTCCGGTGTTTATAATCATTTATAATCACACTCTCTGGTGTTTATAATCATTTATAATCACACCCTCCGGTGTTTATAATCATTTATAATCACACCCTCCGGTGTTTATAATAATTTATAATCACACTCTCCAGTGTTTACAATCATTTATAATCACACTCTCCGGTGTTTATAATAATTTATAATCACACTCTCCGGTGTTTATAATTATTTATAATCACACTCTCCGGTGTTTATAATCATTTATAATCACACTCTCTGGTGTTTATAATCATTTATAATCACACCCTCCGGTGTTTATAATCATTTATAATCACACCCTCCGGTGTTTATAATAATTTATAATCACACTCTCTGGTGTTTATAATCATTTATAATCACACCCTCCGGTGTTTATAATCATTTATAATCACACCCTCCGGTGTTTATAATAATTTATAATCACACTCTCCGGTGTTTATAATCATTTATAATCACACTCTCTGGTGTTTACAATCATTTATAATCACACTCTCTGGTGTTTATAATCATTTATAATCACACTCTCCGGTGTTTATAATCATTTATAATCACACTCTCTGGTGTTTATAATCATTTATAATCACACTCTCCGGTGTTTATAATCATTTATAATCACACCCTCCGGTGTTTATAATAATTTATAATCACACTCTCCAGTGTTTACAATCATTTATAATCACACTCTCTGGTGTTTATAATCATTTATAATCACATTCTCTGGTGTTTATAATCATTTATAATCACACTGTCCGGTGTTTATAATCATTTATAATCACACTCTCTGGTGTTTATAATCATTTATAATCACATTCTCTGGTGTTTATAATCATTTATAATCACACTGTCCGGTGTTTATAATCATTTATAATCACACTGTCCGGTGTTTATAATCATTTATAATCACACTCTCTGGTGTTTATAATCATTTATAATCACGTTCTCTGGTGTTTATAATCATTTATAATCACACTCTCCGGTGTTTATAATCATTTATAATCACATTCTCCGGTATTTATAATCATTTATAATCACACTGTCCGGTGTTTATAATCATTTATAATCACACTCTCTGGTGTTTATAATCATTTATAATCACACTCTCTGGTGTTTATAATCATTTATAATCACACTCTCTGGTGTTTATAATCATTTATAATCACATTCTCTGGTGTTTATAATCATTTATAATCACACTCTCCGGTGTTTATAACCATTTATAATCACACTCTCCGGTGTTTATAATCATTTATAATCACACTGTCCGGTGTTTATAATCATTTATAATCACACTCTCTGGTGTTTATAATCATTTATAATCACACTCTCTGGTGTTTATAATCATTTATAATCACACTCTCTGGTGTTTATAATCATTTATAATCACATTCTCTGGTGTTTATAATCATTTATAATCACACTCTCCGGTGTTTATAATCATTTATAATCACACTCTCCGGTGTTTATAATCATTTATAATCACACTCTCTGGTGTTTATAATCATTTATAATCACACTCTCTGGTGTTTATAATCATTTATAATCACACTCTCTGGTGTTTATAATCATTTATAATCACACTCTCTGGTGTTTATAATCATTTATAATCACACTCTCCGGTGTTTATAATCATTTATAATCACACTCTCCGGTGTTTATAATCATTTATAATCACATTCTCCGGTATTTATAATCATTTATAATCACACTGTCCGGTGTTTATAATCATTTATAATCACATTCTCCGGTATTTATAATCATTTATAATCACACTCTCCGGTGTTTATAATCATTTATAATCACACTCTCTGGTGTTTATAATCATTTATAATCACACTCTCCGGTGTTTATAATCATTTATAATCACATTCTCTGGTGTTTATAATCATTTATAATCACACCCTCCGGTGTTTATAATCATTTATAATCACACTCTCCAGTGTTTATAATCATTTATAATCACACCCTCCGGTGTTTATAATCATTTATAATCACACTCTCCGGTGTTTATAATCATTTATAATCACATTCTCTGGTGTTTATAATCATTTATAATCACACCCTCCGGTGTTTATAATCATTTATAATCACACTCTCCGGTGTTTATAATCATTTATAATCACACCCTCCGGTGTTTATAATCATTTATAATCACACTCTCCGGTGTTTATAATCATTTATAATCACATTCTCTGGTGTTTATAATCATTTATAATCACACTCTCCGGTGTTTATAATCATTTATAATCACACTCTCTGGTGTTTATAATCATTTATAATCACACTCTCCGGTGTTTATAATCATTTATAATCACACCCTCCGGTGTTTATAATCATTTATAATCACACTCTCCGGTGTTTATAATCATTTATAATCACACTCTTTGGTGTCACCCAAATGTGGATGAGGTTCCCTTTTGAGTCTGGCTCCTCTCAAGGTTTCTCCTCTTACCATCTCAGGGAGTTTTTCCTCACCACAGTCGCCTCAGGCTTGCTCACTATGGATAAACACCAATAAATTTAATTGTAAGTCTAATAGTCTAAAAGTCTGTAAAGCTGCTTTAATACAATGCCCATTAATACAAATTAATACAAATATAATCGAATAGTAAATGTGTTAATTAATACATTCATTATTAAACACGTACTTAAGGTGATCGTTATCCCCTCATGAGTTCATAAGAGTCTCATTAATTGGTGATGAGTCTTAACTCATCACTCTGTAAATCATTTCAAGATGGATAAGCCTTAAAGTCAGCTCAACTCGAAGGGAAGCTTTGTTTCAGCTCACAAGATTAACTTCAGGATCATCCAGAACTGGACAATTAAAGAATAAATCATTCACGTAAATGATTCATGATATTATATTTTACAGTGCATTACTTCATGTTAGTATTAATTCAGGTTTTACTGTAAAGTTGTTTTGTGTTGTTGTCTATAAACCTGCATTTTTTCCCCTCATCACTGAACCAGATTATTAAAAAAGTGAATAATGTGAGTGAGACTGATGAAGAGAAGTAGACTTCAGTTGAGAAAAGTTTATAGTGACAGTGTGTGAAGTGATATTTTCGATATTTAGACATCATAGAATTTACAATTGAGTGTTTTTGGAAATCTGAATGCTTGATCATTGCACACAAATGGATTTGTATGAGAGACATTTTTTTGTGTGTGGGTCTGAATATGTTCTTAATTGAAAACTAAAGCTAATCAATGTGAATGTTAGAAAGTTGCTTTAGTGGGCGGGGCTCGGCTCGACTCGACTCGACTGGCCTCATCTGATGTGTTTAGGTGCGGGATTGAGAGAGCTTATGTAAATGACTTAATTAGGACTCGTTAAAGTCCACACACCTAATCATAAGTCCATAATTACCCTGGGATTAACCACTTGCCCAACAGCTAGAGAGAGAGAGAGAGAGTTAGAGAGAGAGAGAGAGAGAGAGAGAGAGAGAGAGAGAGAAAGAAGGGATTTAGATATTTAAGGTTACTGTTTGCCACTGGATTAGTTTAAAAACTGATTAGCGTCTGTTAAAGTGTCATTAGCATTGACATGGCTTAACATGCGCTTGCGACATATAGAGATTTTATATAAACGTTTATGGCTCAAGCTAAACACTCAAAGGCCACTTTAATAAGAACACCTGCACACCATAGGCACAAGAGTATGTTACTGAAGTAAATACAGTCTATCTATCTATCTATCTATCTATCTATCTATCTATCTATCTATCTATCTATCTATCTAGATCTTTGGTGTTCTGTTTTATCTGTATTTGTGTCTCTTCTCAAAAGGCTTTTATCCAAATTAAATAAATTAAAAAAAAAAAGTGTCTGTCAAGCAGCTAGATGGATTTCAGTGATCATGACTACTTAGACTTATAAATAAACAAATGCAAAAAAGAATCAAACATAGCTTTATAGATTTCTAAGTGTATTCATAAAAAAAATGATTCATTTAGAGCATTTATTAATTTCTGATAAAAAATACAGAGATATTTTCTGTTCTTGGTGGACAGGAGAGGAAGTGATGTGGTTGTCGGTTGGCGTAGAACGTTTGCCAAAAAAAAATCGTGCATGTTTGAGATTCGCTCAGAAATTGAGATTTCAGATGCTTTTCTGTTTGCTGTGGTTGTAAAGAGTGATTATTTAAGTTATCACAGTGTTTCCACCTTCAGAACTGCTGCTCATTGTGTGCGTGTGTGTGTGTGTGTGTGTGTGTGTGTATGTATGTGCTTCTATCTATAGCATTCTCATGGGTCTCCAGGGTGTCCACACGGAGCCGTCTCCAGCAGCAGTGACCACCACAAACCTGTTGGAGGAATTTATTAAGGTACATCGTAAAAGAACAATGTGGAAATTTCTTCATGGACAACATGGAGGAGAAATGATATAATCCATACATCTGTAATTGAATCTTCTATCAATTCATAGCATTAAAAAAAAAATCAGATCAGAAGCTGGCGCCGTGGTCATCAGTGAGCACCACCAACCGACTAGAGGACTTTTTCACATGTTCCATAGGAAAAATGAAAACTGGGAATTTCCTCATGGACAACATGGAGGAGAAATGATATAATCTATACATCGATGAGCAAATCTTCCATTAATTTATAGCATTAAAAAAAAAATCAGATAGAGTCTGAAAAATGATCTCAGCGGGGGAGATCATCAAAAATGCCACCAACGTCTTGATGAAAATAAAATCAGGTAGCACCACAGTACTGAATCTATACATAGAAACTCATTTGTCTTTCCTAAAAAGGTATTTCGGAGACTATTCCAATTATAACACCTCAATATTATTTGCAACAGCACAACCTCCCAAGCTGTAAAGCGTGTTAGAGGATATTTAGTGTGGACGGAGAGGAACAGGTGGACACTGGACAGAGAGCCAAAAGGTCATGTGATATAACCTACGAGGCCGACGGTCAGAGTGAAGTCCGAGGTCATCGTGAGAACATTCGTCTGTCAGTAACAGCTGAAGAGACGCGTGTCTATTTGCATCTGCTCTTTAATTCTGTTTACATGCAGGTCAGTGCTCATGTCCATCATGTGTGAGAGATATCAAGATTATTTCATTTATTCATCAGAAACTCTGGCTTCGACTTGGGATGCGATTGTAGTGGGTGGTCAGATTCTCTTTCATCTTTCCTCCACGTTTCTGAGCCTTGTGTACGTCTAATCCAAAAAGACTAGCAGCATATTTAGTGGCAATTCTGTTTATTTAAGCGTGTGCACTTCAAATCGTTCTGCTTTGTGTGTTTAAATACTTTCCTTGGTGACTGCTGGAAGGTGCTGAAATACAGGTCGAGGGAATCTCCCTTTCTTTTTCTTTTAAAAAGGAGAGACAAGGTAGAGGTTTCTAAAAAACAGACCCTAATCCATGTAATCAGCCTTTAAGTAAGGGTGTGTGTGTGTGTGTGTGTGTGTGTGTGTGTGTGTGTGTGTGTGTGTGTGTGTTAGGGGAAACCCATATTAGATAAATCAGAAAAGAAGGAAAGAAAAAGAAGCCCTGAAGCGCCGCTGTTAGTCCAGCGCTCAGGAGAGTCCAGATAACACAGGCGGCTCATCGAGGACTCCTTTTTTGTAATCTAACACCTACTCTCTCAACTCTGTGGACCTGAGAATGCAACACACACACACACACACACACACACACACACACACCTTAACATACAAATAAGAAGTGTGTATCTTTGCAGGTCACATGCCTTGGTATCTCTTGCCACATGGTTTACCTCACTGGGTGGTGATTTACCACAACCTTACACACACACACACACACACACACACACACACACACACACACACACACACACACACATGAAGCCTTACATGTCAAGGTCATACTATCATCTTTGATCTTCCTCTAATCCTTTGTTATAGTGTAAGAGTGTGTGTAAAAGGGACAAGGAAAGAATAGAGGGAAAAGGGGCTCCGGGCGAAACCGGGGTCCCCCCCTTTTTCTTTTTCAGGATGCTCTGGAATTGGACGTTTAAGGGTCAAAGGTCACTGGGCAGCAACGGCTATCTTCCCAGAGTCCCTCTAATGTTCTGTTCTGTCATACCCATTTCGTCTGTTATGACACACCGTGAAAATGACGTCTTACCCAGCGTAAATATGTTCAATAAAGATTTATGAACTGAATATTGAAGAAAGGTTTGATTCTTAAAACTATTAAAGCTATTTCTAGACACTTAGACTCTGAAATAGTTTGAAGTGTTTGTTGAATTTCGTTCGATTGGCAGATTTCTAAACTGATCTATGAAGAGAAGCTTGAAATCGAGTAGAAATGTCTAGAAATTTTAATAGCTTAATAGTCTTCTATTTAATTTTCTATCCTTTTAAACTAGTATAAGAATGTCTAATTATAAAATCTACACTGTATAATATACCCTATAATGCTAATATGTCATTATTATTAATGAACCTCTAAAGTTCTTGTGTTCATCCAGCTGGATTTTGCTTTTAAATTAAAGCAACCGTAAGCAACGTTAGCAATATCTCTCCTAGCTTCACTTTGCTGAAATGTTCCATGACGCTGAATTGACTAGATTTGTCTTTATACACCGTTCTATCCGTATCGTCACTATCGTTCTCTCATATCAAGGACACTGTTTCATTTTCCCATTATGAGACCTCAACAGCGGAGACCCAGTTCCAAACTGGGACACATGCGACAGTGTAATCTCTATGGGAAAGTAGAGCGTATGTCAATGTTGGTCAGAGGTGGCTAAATTTAGGCCTCTCTTGTAAGTAGGTCTCAAAGTCTATCTCTGTCTCTCTCTCTCTCTCTCTCTCTCTCTCTCTCTCTCTCTCTCCTGTGGATCAACAAGGACCGAAGGGGCTCGTGGTAATCATTAAGAGCACGAGCAGCTGGGAAACTTCGCTGGTTACAATAGGTGAAAGGGCCAAGGGCATGATAGCGGCCTGCTGTCTGAACTGGGTCACGAGTAGCTTCAGGTGCATCAGGTTCAGTTCAGTTAATCAAGACTCTATGATCTTTTCCTTCAGATTTCGTGAAAATATCAAACAGCACTGTAGCTCTCACAGATAAAGTGTTTTTGTTAATTGCTTTATGGGAAAGTATTTTGTTTATTATAAATGTCGTATAGGTTTGGTGATAATATATTGGAGTGTCACAATCATTTTCTAATAGCCTATAGGTATTAATTTGAACCTGTCATGTGATCAGGTTAGCTGTGTGAATAAGAAGTGTTTAATTATTATGGATATCTTGTTAGAAAATGTCTCCTGAATCACTGATTGGAAGGCACACACTGTATGTTTGTTTAGTTTTAGGTTTTATTTGTTCATTTATAAGTTTATGTACTGTGTGTATTGATGGACTGGCTTTAAGCATTTAAATGTCATTTTTATTTATTTTCAGTTGTTTTTTTTTGTTTTGTTTTTTACAGTGTCCTTATGGTGTCTATGATGATGACTGTGCTGACCCTTTGAGAGAAGACATTAAATATTAAGGCATCTGTTGAAGCCTGGTTTGTCTTTAGAAGCACAGGATTAGCAAATCTGATTCTACGGATATTCCTCATTATAGAGAATAATTTTTTTAAATCGTAAATGCAAATCCATGAGAATAATTTGCATAAACAATTTGAATAAATGTGTATTCTTATTATTAATAATTTATTAACTAATCTTTAATTAATAATTAAGATTATTAATCTTATTTAAGTTCTAAATTACAACTTAATTTTATTTTTCATTCAAATCATTTGTTTTGAATTTTTATATGTTTTTTTTTTGTTTGGGATTATTTTTTTTATTTTTTTTATTTTTTATTTGGATTTATTATTATTGTTATTATTATTTTATTTTATTTTATTATTATTTTTTAATTTTATTTATTTATTTATTTATATATTTATTTATTTATTTATTTATGTATTTATTTATTTATTTATTTATTTTTATTCTGCTTTCTGCTATTCTGAGTGTTTGCAAGAGATCCACAGTGAAAGTGACCTTGTGTTGACCAAAATAACATAGAGAGGACACACACACACACACACACACACACACACACACACACACACACACACACACACACACACACACACACACATGTATTTTAGGCGGCACAGTATAGATTGTGGAGACATTACGTAGCTTTGGGCTCACTTCTCCTCCTCAGTGATTAATCACACCATTCAGTAACGAGGGAAAAGCGTTAATGAGAGCACTGCCTAAATTATACACTCCACAGGAGCCGTGACGTGTGTGTCAGCGCTCTCTCTGTTAAACCAGGCCATCAGAATGTACTTTTTCCATCAAGTGCAGAAAAAACAGCCGGGTTGAACTGAGAGAGATAAACAGATTGAAGAAATAAAACAATTTACAGATGAATAGTATCAGGTGTGTGTGTGTGTGTGTGTGTGTGTGTGTGTGTGTGTGTGTGTGTGTGTGTGTGTTGTTTTTCATTTAAGAAGGAGTCACACAGGCACTGGAACCGTCTCCTCGTCAAACATCTGAGCTCAATGGTAAAGTCCTGAGGCGGGGCTGTGGGTATTACTGAGATTGACACACTATAGGCTAGAGTTTGGGGTCAATGGGGATGTGCAGATCAGAGCTGATTGGAGGGAACAGCTTGATGGGCGGAGCAAGGCAGTTTTCACAAAGGACGTGTTCCGATCTCTATAATACGTTCAAGCTCTCGGTCAGTGGCACAAAGTGGACTTGGAGCTCACAAAGCCATTGAAAAGTGGCACTGTGAACTACAATGGCTGCTTTAGTGTCAATAAATCTGACCGTATAGCGGTAGGTACCTTATTTGTGAAAAGCTTTTAGAAATCAGGATACGAGCAAGTGTAACTGTTGCGTACGGACCTGTTTATTTCTATTTTTTTTGTCAAAAATAAAAAAGTCTCTTTAGTGTCGGATTGACAGTAAAGCCCTCACACGCCCTTACCCTGGGGGAACACATGTTCATGGTGGTGAATATACAGCTGTTATGCAGATGCTACTAGATGTACATAGACCTGCTGTTATTAATAAATAATCTGATCTGATTAATACCTTATTTATAAGATGTTAATGTTATACAAATTCCACTCAGGTGTTGATTAATTTTCTCTAACTGCGTGACTCCAATCAGTAGCAGAGTCTCGTACGTGGCAGAAGTTTAAAAAATACGCATCCAAAATGTCCGACGTGTGATGAGTAATATCCAACCGGCCACTTTTAATCTATTTGCACCTTAACGGGTCTAACAAGCGGACCAGGACGGGTCTTTCTGCAACATCTGGTGCCGTAATTCGACAGCCGGCTGTGACCCCCCGTTGGATCGAAACAGGCCTTGGTTTTTTTATTTTTTTTGCCCTTGCTAACAGAATCCAGACCCTGGACTCTCAATACAATTTTCCAGCGCTGTGAGAACGTCCAGCTACGCTAACGACGTGGCCGGCGTGGGGGTCAGCGCTAAAATAATGACCTCAGCAGCCTCACACTTTGTCCAATTAAAGTGCAGAACACTTCAAAAGGTCAGACCTTCATCCCAGCAAGGAACACTGGAGAGGGAAGAAAGGCATAGAGGAACTGAAGAGCCCCTCTTTAATAGTTTAGGACTGTGCAGGGGGTATTTAGGTTTCTAATAATGGGGCAATGGCGTGTGTGGCTGGTGTGTGTATAAAGGGTTTTTTTTATAGGGGGCATAAAGAGGGTAATAGGGCTTTGAGGGTTGGAATTTGTCAGTAGTAAGGTCTAGCCTAATGACAGTCTCTCTTAACTCTATAGGAATTCCTTGTATAACTCCAATCTGTCAGGATTAACAATTTTGCCCCAGGATATTTGAGAGGTTTCACAAGTGGGAACTTGAGAGGCTCGGAGTGAAAAATGTTGCAGTTAGTTTGACCATAATTAAATGCTTTATGGAACACAGCAGACCGACATGTTTCAGCTAATTTATGCTTTTTCATATCCTTAAGTTAATTAAAATCAGTCTGAAGCAAATCGCCATATGTACAAGCAGAAATGAATGTCCTTCTTTAGCGGCAAATGTCACTGCTACAGCACACACACACACACACACACACACACACACACACACACACACACACAGAGTGACAGAGCAGTTTACAGCTTTCTTCTTCTCTAGCACATGAACAAATGTCATCAATGTCATCAAGCGGTCAGTGAGAAAATTGACAAGTCCACACATTTTGATAAATTCTGTTATTAATAATGTGTTTAAGAACACTTCAGCTGTGGACACATGGTTGTGTGACCAATTATGTAATTGCTAAAGTGGCAAATAAACACTGTACATATTACTATATATATATATGTGAGTGTGTGTGTGTGTGTGTGTGTGTGCATATACAAATATATAAAGTAATGCTAAGATTGACAAAAATTGCCTTTAAACACTCTGCTTTACAATCTTTTATTTCTTACTCTTAGTCCACCTGCTTATTTATTTATTTATTTTTCTTTTTATTGATTTTATTCCATCATTGATTATTTCTCACACACTGTGTAGCACCGGCTGGAACACTATCAAACCTCCTATAAGCTTTAGACTGATTATGGAGACTGGTCATTGCTGGTGAATTTATAAAACCATAAACAATTAATTATATGAAAAGGTCAGTGTGGGTTTAGCAAAATAGTCTCCTTTAAAAGGGAATAAAAAAAAATTATGTCCCAAAAACACTGGACACAACACTGGAGACTTCCTCCAAATGAGACACCAGTCCATGAAAGCAAACACACACACACACACACACACACACACACACACACACACACATTTCAACACCTATGGACAATTTAGCATAACCGGTCAGCCTACATTCTCCTAACTGGACTGGACAGGAAACTGAAGAACCTGGAAGAAAACCCACATAAACACAGGTGAGAACATGCAGAGCCATTATCCACATCACCAAAGCTCTTTATGTCCATCATCCATCACGGGTAGATCTTTGTGAAAATGAAAATAAATTCTTGTGTCATATTGACAAGAGTGAGGATTAGGACTATTTATGCAGAAATATATTTGTTTGTTTGTTTGTTTGTTTGTTTATTTATTTATTTATTTATTTATTTAAATCTTTTTTGTTCATATCTCATAGATGGATTTATTTATTTATTTTTTAAAGTTTCTTGGTTTTGCTTTATAAATTACACATGACAACACTGGAATAACAGGAATGATAATTCTTCAGTCAGTATTTTCTATCCCGCTTTTTTCCCAGGATTAAGGGCATATGCTTATGTTTAAACCTGGCTGGCAAGATGCTATAAAAATTCCCAACCTGGACACATTTAGTGAAGAAACTACATGTAGGTGTTTTTAATAATCTAAGTGAAGATCACTGAAGCTCTGAAAATGATAACTGGGTTCTTCGACGTTCCTCCACCTTCTTCTCTCATCCCTCGTGATCTGGTACTGTACTAAACGTTCTCCAAAATAAATGCTATTGGTTTAACTTTATGCTCCATGATGAGGTTTGTTCTTGATGGATGTAGCTGTAATGTAGTGTAGAAACCCGTACCTGTGCACACCTCCAGGGAGAAGAAAAAACATCTTGAGCATCCACTATGGAAAATGTGTGTTGTGATGTATCTGAGGTCAGAGCAGAGTAGTGCTGAGCACGAGGGCTTTATACTGCTGACTCTGGGGATATCTGACATTTAGAGTGGATCTCTAAGCCCTCAACACACACACACACACACACACACACACACACACACACACACACACACACACACACACACACTGCAGGCATGCTCAATGACCCCTGTGTTTCCCCACATCAGCCCCCTGGGGGTCCTGCTAGCTCACAAACACACACACACACACACACACACACACACACACTGCTCTTTAATCCGCAGATACACAACCCCACCCCGGTGAGCCGACATCCATCCATTTCTCCATCTATGCAGAGATACCTTGCTGTAGTGATCTATCAGCTTTCCTCTCCGCTCGCCTTTCTCTCCTTTGAGTGGTGAGTGTTGGAATGTGTGTGTTGTCAAGTGCATTGTATGAAGAGACAAGAGAAGATAAGTGAGTGCAACAACTCGCCTCACACCACACACACCACACACACACACACACACACACACACACACACACACACACACACACACATACACAAACACCACACACCACACACCAGCTCTGAGATACACACACACTCCTATATCAATGCATACATTCACATAGGTTACTATTAATATAGGGATATGCATACGCACGCACACACACACATACACACATACGCACACACACACACACATATACACATACATGCACACACACACACTTATTCACTTGCACGCATACACACACATACATACATATATATATACACACACACACATACATATACACATACATGCACACACACACACACACACACACACACACACACACACATATACACATACACACACATATACACACATGCACACACACACACACACACACACACACACATATGTATGCATACACACATACACACACACACACACACACACACACATACACACACACACACACATATATACACATACAGTATACACATACACATACACAGATACACACACACACACACACACATAGTTTCGGACATAGGCGTGGGCAGGACCTCTATAAAGTCTCTCTGTGTGTTGCTAGGGAAACATATCGTTTCAGGGACTTGACCTGTGATCCCCACCTTTCAACCCCACTCTTCCAGACCCCTTAATACCTTCCTGTCTCCATCTAAGCAATGCTGGGTTCATAGAGGTCAAAGGTCAGGAGGAAAGTTCATCCTGCCACTCAGGTCGCATTGCTAAATAGGTGCTTTGTTATATTTTAACTCGGGGCGAAAAAAGAAAGGGGAAGACAACGTCTTTTTCTCACACCTCTTACTTACAACACGTGTGTGTGTGTGTGTGTGTGTGTGTGTGTGTGTGTCCTGGAGGCCCGAAACCCTGAAACTTCTCCTGATGTTGCAATTATTTTATATACACACAATATACACAGTTGTGAGTGTGATGGGTGCTGTGAGTAAAACGTGTGTCAGGAATTCTATTAGCTTTAGCATAGAGTATATTAGCTTTAGCAATGTGTGTGAAGGATCCTGTTAGATTAAGCAAGAAGTGTGTGAGGGATCATATTAGCTTCAGCAGGAAGTGTGTGAGGGATCGTATTGGCTTTAGCATAGTGTTGTATTAGCTTTAGCAGAGTGTGTGTGAGGGATTGTATTAGCTTTAGCAGCGTGTGTGTGAGGGATCGTATTAGCTTTAGCAGAGTGTGTGAAGAATTTTATTAGCTTTATCAGGAAGTGTGTGAAGAATCCTGTTAGATTTAGCAGGAAGTGCCCCCACACTTCCAATTGTATTAGATTTAGCAGAGTGTGTGTGAGTGTATTTGATTGTATTAGCTTTAGCAGAATGTGTGAGTGATTGTATTAGCTTTAGCAGAGTGTGTTTGAGAGTTCAGCAGTAGAAAGTGTGTAAAGGATCATTTAGCTTTAGCAGAGTGTGTGAGAGATCCTGCTAGCATTAGTAGAGTGTGTAAGAGGTTTTTTTTTTCAGCTGTAGCAGAGTGTGTGAGGAATTTTATTAGCTTCAGCAGGAAGTATGTAAAGGAATGTGTTGCTTTAGCAAAGTGTGTGTGAGAGATCCTGTTAGCTTTAGCAGGAAGTGTTTGAAGAATCCTGTTAGCTTTAGCCGAGTGTGTGAGAGATCCTGTTAGCTTTAGCAGGAAGTGTTTGAAGAATCCTGTTAGCTTTAGCCGAGTGTGTGAGGAATTTTATTAGCTTTAGCAGGAAGTGTGTGAGGAATCCTGTTAGC
Organism: Hemibagrus guttatus; assembly: GCA_033459395.1. NCBI lineage: Eukaryota > Metazoa > Chordata > Actinopteri > Siluriformes > Bagridae > Hemibagrus > Hemibagrus guttatus. The sequence continues at coordinate 2,301,810 of JAUCMX010000030.1, read as the reverse complement.
TTTAGCAGGAGCTGTGTGTGTGAGATCCTATTACCTTTAGCAGAGTGTGTGAGGAATTTTATTAGCATTAGCAGGAAGTGTGTGAAGAATCCTTTTAGCTTTAGCAGAGTGTGTGAGGAATTTTATTAGCTTTAGCAGGAAGTGTGTGAAGAATCCTGTTAGCTTTAGCAGAGTTTATGAGGAATGTTATTAGCTTTAGCAGGAAGTGTTTGAAGAATCCTGTTAGCTTTAGCCGAGTGTGTGAGAAATTTTATTAGCTTTAGCAGGAAGTGTGTGAGGAATCCTGTTAGCTTTAGCAGGAGCTGTGTGTGTGAGATCCTATTACCTTCAGCAGAGTGTGTGAGGAATTTTATTAGCATTAGCAGGAAGTGTGTGAAGAGTCCTGTTAGCTTTAGCAGAGTGTGTGAGGAATTTTATTAGCTTTAGCAGGAAGTGTGTGAGGATCCTGTTAGCTTTAGCAGGAGCTGTGTGTGTGAGATCCTATTACCTTCAGCAGAGTGTGTGAGGAATTTTATTAGCATTAGCAGGAAGTGTGTGAAGAGTCCTGTTAGCTTTAGCAGAGTGTGTGAGGAATTTTATTAGCTTTAGCAGGAAGTGTGTAAAGAATCCTGTTAGCTTTAGCAGAGTTTGTGAGGAATTTTGTTAGCTTTAGCAGGAAGTGTGTGAGATCCTGCTAGCTTTAGCTGAGTGTATAAGGAATTTTGTTTTGTGAGTTTGTGTTGAATCCTGTTAGCTTTAGCAGTGTGTGTGTGTGTGTGTGTGTGTGTGTGTGTGTGTGTGTGTGTGTGTGTGTGTGTGAAGAATCCTGTTAGCTTTAGCAGAGTGTGTGAGGAATTTTATTAGCATTAAGAATTTTATAAGCAGGAAGTGTGTGAAGAATACTGTTGGGTTTAGCAGAGTGTGTGTGAAGAAATCTGATAGCTTTAGCAGAGTGTGTGAGGAATTTTATTAGCATTAGGAATTTTATTAGCAGGAAGGGTGTAAAGAACGCTGTTAGCTTTAGCAGAGTGTGTGTGTAAGAGTTTAGCAGTAGAAAGTGTGTAAAGGATTGTGTTAGCTTTAGCAGAGTGTGTCTGTGAAGAATCCTGTTAGCATTAACAGAGTGTGTGAGGAATTTTATTAGCTTTAGCAGAGTTTGTGAGGAGTTTTATTAGCTTTAGCAGGAAGTGTGTGAAGAATCCTGTTAGCTTTAGCAGAGTGTGTGTGAGAGTTTAGCAGTAGAAAGTGTGTAAAGGATTGTGTTAGCTTTAGCATAGTGTGTGTGTGAGAGATCCTGTTAGCTTTAGCAGAGAGACTGTGTGTGTGTGTGTGTGTGTGTGTGTGTGTGTGTGTGTGTGTGTGTGTGTGTGTGTGAGAGAGAGAAGAGAGAGAGAGAGAGAGAGAGAGAGAGAGAGAGAGAGAGAGAGAGAGAGAGAGAGTTCAGCAGTAGAAAGTGTGTATCAGTCTCAGGAGAGTTTCGTTTCTTCAGTCATTAGCCGGTGTTCAGACATGAGCATGCTGGTGTTATGACAGCTCCTGTCTGAATGCACCTCCATTGCTCGTCGTGCTCTGCTGGGCTCCACCTGCACACACACACACACACACACACACACACACACACACACACACACACACACACACAACACACACACACCATCATCATCATCACTGCAGAGGAGAGGGATGGAGTTCTAAGTTTGGAGACGTTCCTGAAGGTCAAGTGTACAGGTGTGTGCACTCAGTGACCGTGCTGTTGCACACCTCATCATTAGCATGGAGCTACTTAGCAGATGATCTTAAAAAGAGACAAGAAAGAGACAAATTTGCCAAAATGAGACAAAATCAGACAAGAAGAGACAGAAATAAAGAGAGACTTAAAAAGAGACTGAATGAGAAAAGAAGAGACAGAAATGAGATAAAAACAGACAAAAAAAAGATAAAACAATAATACAGAATGAGACAAGAAGAGACAAAATGAGACTAAAACAGACCAAATGTGACAAAAAAGAGACAAAACAGACCAGAAGAGACAAAAAGAGACAAAAACACAAAATGAAACAAGAAGAGACAAAAGGAAACTAATTGAGACAAGAAATGAGATAAAAACAAACAAAATGAGACAATAATGAAACAAAACA
>JAUCMX010000030.1:2287193-2292193 GCA_033459395.1 Hemibagrus guttatus | reverse complement strand
AGAAGGCACTAAATCAAATGCAGCAGGTACTGAATCAAATGTGGTAGGTAGTGAATCGAATGCAGTAGGTACTGAAACAAATGAAGTAGGTACAGAATCAAAGCAGTAGGTACTGAACTGAATAAAGTAGTACTGAACTGAATGAGGTAGGTACTGAACTGAAATACAGTTGGTACTGAATTGAAAGCAGTAAGGACTGAAGCAAATGCAGAAGCACTAACTCAGGCAGTAGGTAATGAATCGAATGCAGTAGGTACTGAATCAAATAAAGTAAGTCTTCTTTTTCTTCTTCTTCTTTCAGGCTTTTCCCTTCAGGGGTCTCCACAGCAAATCATCTCTCTCCACCTATCCCTATCTTCTGCAACCTCAACACTTGCACCCACTAGCTTCATATCCTCATTAATTCCATTCATATACCTCCTCTTTGGCCTTCCTCTTTGCCTCCTGCCTGGCAGCTCCATGTCCAACATTCTCCTACCAATATACTCACTCTCCCTCCTCTGAACATGTCCAAACCATCTTAATCTGGCCTCCCTAACTTTGTCCCCCATATGTCCAACATGAGCTGTCCCTCTGATGTACCCGTTCCTAATCCTGCCCAATCTTGTCACTCCCAAAGAGAACCTCAAGATCTTCAGCTCTGCTACCTCTAGCTCTGACTCCTGTCTCTTCCTCAGTGACACTGTCTCTAAACCATACAGCATGGCCGCTCTCACCACTGTCCTGTACACCTTCCCCTTGATTCTCGCTGATATTTTCCTCTCACACAGAACTCCCCACACCTTTCTCCACCCATTCCAACCTGCCTGCACTCGCTTCTTTACCTCTTTCCCACACTCTCCATTACTCTCGACTGTTGACCCCAAGTACTTAAACTCCTGTACCTTCTTCACCTCTTCACCCTGTAACCTTACTGTTCCACTTCCCTCCCTTTCATTCACACACATGTACTCAGTCTTACTACGACTGACTTTCATTCCTCTTCTCTCCAGCGCAAACCTCCACCTCTCCAGGTTTTCCTCCACCTGCTCCCTGCTCTCACTACAGATCACAATGTCATCTGCAAACATCATTGTCCAAGGAGACTCCTGTCTGACCTCCTCTGACAACTGGTCCATCACTATAGCAAACAGGAAGGGGCTCAGAGCCGATCCCTGATGCAGTCCCACCTCCACTTTGAACTCCTCTGTCTGACCTACAGCACACCTCACCACTGTCCTGCTCCTCTCATACATGTCCTGCACCACTCTGACACCTCCCTCCTCACTCTGTGCTGTAACTCCTTGTATTCCTGTCTATTCTCTTCAGTCCTGTCCATGTCCCACTTCTTCTTGGCTAACCTCTTCCTCTGGATACTATCCTGAACTTCCTCATTCCACCACCAAGTTTTCCTTATCTTCTTTCCTCCTTCCAGATGACACACCCAGCACATTTCTCCCTGTCTCCCTGATCACTTCTGCTGTAGTTTCCCAGTCATCTGGCAGCACTACCTGACCACCCAGAGCCTGCCTCAACTTCTGTCTAAATTCCTCACAACATTCCTCCTTTTTCAGCTTCCACCACTTGGTTTTCTTCTCTATCTCTATCTTTGACCTCTTCTTCTTACAGACCATCAAAGTCATCCTACACACCACCATCCTATGCTGTCTGGCTACACTCTCTCCCACTACCACTTTACAGTCACTAATCTCTTTCAGATTGCCTCTTCTACATAGGATGTAGTCTACCTGTGTTCTCCTACCTCCACTCTTGTAAGACACTCTTTGCTCCTCAGCCATGTCCATCCTCTTAGCAAAGTCTACTACCATCTGTCCTTCAAGGTTCCTTTCCTTAACTCCAAACTTGCCCATCACCTCCTCATCACCTGTGTTCCCCTCACCAACATGTCCATTAAAATCCATTCCTATCACCATTCTCTCACCCGTGGGAATACTCTCCATCACCTCATCTAATTCACTCCAGAATTTCTCTTTCTCCTCTGACTCACAACCTACCTGTGGGGCATAACCACTAACAACATTCAACATCACCCCTTCAATCTCTAACTTCAGACTCATCACCCTGTCTGACACACTTTTCACCTCCAGGACATTCCTCACAAACTCCTCCTTCAGGACCACACCTACCCCATTTCTCTTACTATCCACACCATAATAAAACAGCTTGAATCCTGCTCCTATACTATGAGCCTTGCTACCCTTCCACCTGGTCTCCTGTACACACAGTATATCCACCTTCCTTCTCTCCATCATATCAGCCAGCTCTCTACCTTTCCCTGTCATAGTACCAACATTCAGAGTTCCTATTCTCAATCCTACACTCTTACATTTCCTCTTCTCTCTCTGTCTGTGCACTCTCCTCCCTCCTCTACTTCTTCGACCAACAGTAGCCCAATTTCCACCAGTGCCGTGTAGGTCAACAGCGCCGATGGCGGTCGTTGTTAACCCGGGCCTCGAGCGATCCGGTATGAAATTCAGAGTACTGACGTTTTGCATGGTTAAATTTGGCAATGTTTTACGCCGGATGCTCTTCCTGACGCAACCCTCTCTATTTATCCGGGCTTGGGACCGGCACAGAAGTCACTGGACTGTGACCCCCATGGCTAGATTCAAATAAAGTAAGTACTGAATCAAATAAAGTAAGTACAGAATCGAATGCAGTAGGTCCTGAATCGAATGCAGTAGGTAATGAATCAAATACAGTAGGTAATGAATTGAATGCAGTAGGTACTGAATCAAATAAAGTAAGCACTGAATCGAATGCAGTAGGTACTGAATTGAATGCAGTAGGTAATGAATCAAATACAGTAGGTAATGAATCGAATGCAGTAGGTAATGAATCAAATACAGTAGGTAATAAATCGAATGCAGTATGTACTGAATCAAATAAAGTACTGAATCGAATGCAGTAGGTACTTAATCGACTGCAGTGGATACCGTCATGGGTATGTTATTTTGTGTCTACTCATAACTTTTAACAGGTCAGGAACAGAGGTGAAGCCAGGAGGTGATTCTGGAGCCTCTGAACTATTTTATGGCCAGTGCTTACTCCCCCTCGTTAACAGCACAGCTGATTCTTTACCTGCCAAAAAAATATGTTTTGAACAGTATTTGTGCTAAAAAGATGTTTATACAGGAATTTTAGTAGAAGACTTTTACAATTCCTCCATGTTTAATAAATAGCAACAACTGGTAAACAAACACATATCTTAGATTGCTTTAAATATAATTTATTGGCTTCCAGCTGCCATGGCAATAATAACAGGATTAACCAACAAGATCTTCTCAGGATCTAGAGCTAATGTCTAATCTAAAAGACAAGGACAGTCACATGCAACTTTCTATTAAATCTGTTACCTTACAGGTAAAGATGCAGCTTTCTGACTGGATCACATGCCATCAGCCGGATCAGAAAAAGAAGGTTTATGGCTCAGCAGGTAGTGTTGCTGCCACATCTGGAGCTCCAGCTTCTGTCTGTGATTTCCTGTGTCTGTTTGGTTTTTCTCTCACCTCTTAAAATCATGTTGTTAGGTGGACAGGGCTCAGTAAAATGCTCTTATGGGTGCGACGCTGCAAGTGTCCAGAGTGTCTTGCATCTTAGGTTCGACTCTGGATCCACAAAGACCCTGAGCAAGACTTTATTCCATTATATACAATGCTGTGAAACACTCCTTACATTTAGAGCAGATGCCCTTATCCAGAGTGCCTTTCATTTTATGTAATTTACACAGCAGTTGTGTTTGACGGCCTAGCAGTGGTAGGATTTGAACTTATAAGTATGTAGCCTTTATTTGTCACATTTTTTGGGGGGTTCAGGGCAGTGCTGGTGCTTGAACCCCGATCTTCCGATCAACAACCCAGAGCCTTAACCACTTGAGCTACCACCAGCTCTAATGATCTTCTTATCAGTAGCCCAAAATCATATCCACTGTGCTACCATTGCTCTGTTCCCTAGTTCTTCAGGAATATGGTGCACTATGATGCAAATGCTATATGTGGACTAGTACATATTGCAATAGTGAAGAGTAAATAATACACAGGACAGTGCTTATGAGACTGGACAACACAACAATATACACTGTATTGCCAAAAGTTTTGGGACACCCCAAGACATTTTGGACAATTTCATGCTCCCAACATTGTGGGAACAGTTTGGGGATGACCCCTTCCTGTTCCAACATGATTGCACACCATTGCACAAAGCAAGATCCATAAAGACATGGATGAGTGGGTGTAGTGTGGAGGAACTGACCTCAACCCCATAGAACACCTTTGGGATGAATTAGAGCGGAGACTGCAAGCCAGGCCTTCTCATCCAACATCAGTGCCTGACCTCACAAATGTGCTTCTAGAGCAATTGTCAAAAATTCCCATAAACACACTCCTAAACCTTGTGGAAAGCCTTCCCAGAAGAATTAAAGCTGTTACAGCTGCAAAAGGGTGGAACAACTCCATATTACATTCATGTGCATGTAAAAGCAGACGTCCCAAAAATTTTGCAATATAGTGTAGCTGCTGAACACAACTGCAGTTGAACAGGCTGCATTTGTCGTGGTTTTTGATCTCTTAAAAATGCGTAAAAATGACCTCATTCAAATCATTAACTTCCCACTTCCGAGGTGAGTCAAATTAGTGAAAATCTCAAAAGAATGAAGCTCTTTATTTGACCGAACCATACTGCTGTCTTTTTGAACAGATAGGGCCACATGCTCTGCATTTTTCTCTGTGGTCTCTAACACCCCTGGCCCGAGGACACCAAGCTATAAAACTATCGCTTTTAAAGTTCTGAGACACGCCTTCACTTACTGACCAAACGGAGTGTGACCTTCAGAATCTTATAAACTTACAGCTCTCTGTCTTCACCATGCACTTAATTTTTACGAGTGTCCTGACCACACCTACTCTAAGCCTTTAACTCCACCCACTCTTGCCTGTCAGACACATCCTCTCTAAACACACCTTTTAAACCTTATCAGGAGAAACCGACAGATTTTCACTGAT